>CM044447.1:51553245-51573310 GCA_024363595.1 Xenopus borealis
TATTTATTAACACTGGAGAGAAAACATCAGTTGTGCAGGTGATTGTTCAAATCCTATTCCTGATTGGTTGCTATAGGGAACATCAACGGTGAAGTGTGTCTCTAGTGTTAATAAACACATCCCAGAGTGTTGGTGTCTGCCAGCTTGTCTGTCTCTCTATGTCATCTTTGTGTTTGCCTGCCCTTTGTGCAGGAACCAGAGCTTGACTCCATTTTGTGACACTGTGCGGAGCAACCCCCTGCAACTCACCTGCAGGCAGGACCAGAAGGCTGTGGCCATATGTAACCTGCAGAGGTTTTCCACCCCATTACCCCAAGAATACCAGGTAATATAATCCAGGAGTGCCCCTGCCATACAGCAGTAGTGGTTACAGTGGGTCTTGCAGCTCTTTCTAGGATTACACCCACCTCCCCAAGCTTCATAGCTGTGCTACTTAGCGGTCTGTGTGCTATTATTTGCAGTACTTCGATCACATTCCTGGGGTGTTGACAGACGACTTGCCTTTCTATGGTGGAGCTGTGGAAATTGCAGACTTTTGCCCTTTTGCACAAGAGTTCCGCTGGCATCAAAGTGGGGAGTTTCAACGCAGTTCAGACTGCAGATCATCTGAGAACCAACCAGGTGGGATACAAATAAGTCCATGCATTGTTGTCCTGCCTTTATTTTCTCTTGCACTCATCATCTCATCATTCTGCACCAGAAATATCGTCTTGGGTATAACATCTTTGAAAGCTAGAGTGCTTTAGAGGTTTTGTGTATAAAAAATGTAAATGGACAAATGATTGGTTCTGTAAAGGTCAAGTAAACCCAGTTGCTTATCTGTAAGCTCAAAAGTCATAGTACCTGGCTGGATCTTCAACTGACAGAGACTTACTGAGAATATCCCTCCAGGGAATGTTGGTTGATGTTCCCTCATGCTTTTGTTCCATCTGGGATATTTCAGATCATTTAGTTTGGGTTTTAATCACAACTGGATTGTTGCCCAGAGTGCCATTTGGGTGTCTGTGCTCACTGTCACTGACAGCGGTGTCCTTATTGAGTGGGAATATTTGTTCCTTTCCTGCAGCCCTTGACAACCCTGCATGATTTCATACCCCCATACCTATGTGTGTATGTTCTGAATGCCCTTACTGTTATCAAGAGATACCACTTTATTGGAACCTAATATTTATTTCAGCCTCCTCTAAGAATTATGGTGCTGAAAGTTATGGGCCGGAATCTGCATGCCTGGAGCAGAGATCTGCCTTTGTAATGGAGCAATGCACTAAAAGGATGAGTTACCCCGATTGGGGAAGCGGCTGTTACCAGGTATGTATTTTTGGATTTATTTTTATACCAGTATACAGTATCATTATGGGAAATCCCTGGGGCTAATAATGTATATTCACTTGCAACCAACATTCCACTGAACACAATATACAAAGAATCACTGTGTCATATGGGCCTTGTGGGTGTAAAGGTTTTGAAGGTTAGACTAGATTTTTAGCTAGTTTGGTTGGCTTCAGCAGTAATGCTTTTCTGTACATCCAAGAGATGAGGGTATTATTAACGTGTATTTCTAAAGCACCAGCATATTTCATAGCACTGTAAAAATAGGGTTCTTATAGCATTGTAAAGCATTATAGCCTTGTAAAGGGTTGATTGACTATGGAGCCCTGTGGGATAGTTGTATGGTTAAGGATACAGATAAAGGGGACTTGTTGGCACCCAGCAATGCATATAAACCATATTGATGTATGTATTTTACACATTCTTTTCCTTTTTGGCTAGTGAATTATTTCTTTCTTTGTTGCTTGACACAGTACTGTGATCAGTTTGTCCAAACATATATATGTACGCATGTCTATAAAAAAGTGTAGCCGGCAGGTGTAAGGTCACGGGCGGGGAGAGCAGTCAGAAGAGCTCAACACACACCTGCCCGAGACCCAGAAGATGGGCGCAAGATGGGCCCAAACCTGCGACCCGCAGGTATCTGGCTGCCACACACATCACTAGTATACAGATATATAGATGGATAGATAGGTAGGATAGATGTATACATAGATATTGAGACTTTCAGATTTGCTTTCCTTGGTAATCACCACATCTGGGCACACAGATAATGCTCAAACTCAAATGCACTATTGAAAAGGTGAACCAAACTGCAGATTAGCAATACAGCAATCTGACAGGTTCGGACAGATTCTCTGTCTCTCACATTTTGACATACATTTTTTTTACCCGGATCAAAATATCATTAGCATTTTTTATTCTGTATCACACTTTCATGGGTTAATTAATTATATGATCATATGCTGATTGCATTTAATTGAATTTTGATACAAACCATCATCTGTTAAGAGGCAGATGTCAAACTGTCCGGTTTAGCCACTTCTTCTTTTCTTAATTATATTTAGATATTTGTCATATAAAATTCCTAGGTGCTTTTCATATGCCCCTGTCTGTGTTTTCAGTTCCTATGTTTTCCTCATTTGCAAGCAGATTATTATAATATTTGTAAAAAGCAAGCATGAGCTTGCGAAAATGAAAATTTAATATAAGTTGGGGGTCAGATATTCATTGACTGTTGGATCCAATATATCTTGCCAAGAAGATGTATTCAAGCTCACTCTATTAAAATCACCAACAATCATCTGTGTGAATCATTTACACACCTGGGGATTGGGACTAAATATGTATGTGGGGGAGACCACTCTGCAGATCAGGACACGTATTTCTCAACATGGGTCGATGATCAGAAAGGGCAATACGGAATAGCCTGCTTTGAGACACTGTATTGAACATGGACACAATGAGAATCCAATTACATTTATGGTATTGGAAGTGGTCCCTGTACCAATGAGAGGGGGTGACGGGAAACGCTTGTTGCAGAAGCAGGAAGTTCGGTGGTTAAAAAAGTTAAACACATTAACACTTTATGGATTGAACAAGGATTGTGATTTCTATGTATTTTTGTGAGTAAATTCCCCTGTTGTCCATTGATGTTTCCATTTGTCCATTTACTTTTAGAGAATCCTTGAATTTGAGCAAATTTGATATAAAGGATGGAAGTGTGGTGGTTGCTAAGGAACCGGTCTATAGTGATAGTGATGTCAGTTCCAGTGGGTGGATAAATTTCCTGTTTGACACATGTATAAGTGAATTGCTTAATGCCTGTTAAAAGATTTTATCCCTTGATAAAGGAGTGGATGTACTCCGAAACATTGCAGATGTGGTAATTTAACTGTTTATGGATTTAAGATAGTATATTGATACTGCATATTAGTTTGGGTGCTGTTGTTCTTTTCCATTTTCAATATATAGTTATAGATCTGTATTTTTCTCCTGCAGATCAGTTGCACAGAGGATGGGCTCCAAGTCTGGGTTCATGATACCCCATATCTATGCACCAAATCAGGCCAGATACTCCAAGTCCATGTCCAGATGAATTTCTGGCTCTATGATGGGAATCTGGTTTGTCCATCCTGCACAGCCTTTTGTGATATGTGCCCACCTGAACGAGACCCCCCTCTGGATAACAGAACCAGAACAACTCCTTTGGGTGAGTTGATGTTTAGCTGGTTACATTATGGTTCTATACCTGCGCCAGAGCCAGGCACCCCTTTCTGTGAGTATGAAGCCCATTCACTTTCACTCTCCTCTTTCAGATCTCTGCTCTCACTCTCCAAACCTGGTGGTTACGCTGTGGCTCCTGACGCTCAATTTACTCCCAGTGCTGGCCGGTTTCTTCCTTTGTGTCTATAACTAGCCACGGAGCTGTTGGCCGAACTGAAGGAGATTGGCACGCTCTGGATCAGAGCTTCACTCTGTGTCTGTGACACTGGCCACACCTTACTCTGCCATCAGAGTGAATAAAGATCTGCCCGATATTTACAGACTAAGGGACTCTTAACTTGTTCCCTGCATAGAACATATTGTATCCTGATTTGAGTAGTAGGTACATGGCTGCATGGTAAAGAGATTTGGGCAGAGGATGCCTAACTGCTTTCTACATAGCCAGATTTGGGTTTATTAGAGTATTTATAGAGAGTAATACTGTATGTCCTTGTCAGTGATGTGATCTAGTTTATCCCTACAAACTGTGACTTTATTTGTCCTTTATTCACCTTTTTACACAAAAACTGAGGCTGGCTGCATAGATCTTGGGGGGGATGGGGGCATGAAATCCCCACCCCAAAAGAGTAAGTATATTTAGATGCATATTTGTCCTATCCACCAGCTATCTATACATTGCTGCTACCTCCTTGCACTTGGGGGCTACACACCCATATAATACAACACAAGAGTATATTTAGATATGCATTTCTATACATATACTTTTTAAACAATTTCACTGAAGGCTGGGATGGATCCCTCATTTCCTGTCTCTTTCTTATTGTTGGGTATATTGCTTTATCTTGCTGAATGGGAGGAAAGTATATTCATAGAGGATGCTAAACTTCTGGGGTCACATTAGTGCAATATTATCCCTGATCAAGCTCTGGCTTTGGCCTAAATACTGTGTGTTTAAGCCTTTGGGGAATGTTTCCTAACATGGAAGTGGGGTGCCATAAACCAGAGTGCAGGTTTTGCCATTTAATTTTGCCATTTAATTTATTTAAGGAATCACTTTTATTTAGTGAGTGCTGTAGTGTTTGTAAAGTATGCTTTGTGTTACTATGTGATGTGAGTGGAGAGACAATGTTACGTACATGTTGGAATTGCACAGGGTACCCAATATGGTAGTAATATTCCAAAGGAGGGTGGGTTATCTATGAGCATGGTCTGTGAGGGAGGGGGGGGGTCATGTGCTTTTTGTCATGAGCCAAAATAGTGTTAAACATCCTCTATTTTTATGTTCCCATTTTATAATTGTGTAATGTAAACATTAGGGAGGTTTGTTTCCCCACTGCCCTGAAGTTTCAGCATTACCTGAGCTGACTCTTGCTGCTTGGCTACAGCATTTCTTCTCTCTCCCCATTGTGTTACAGTCCCCTTACAAGCAGCAGGGCTAGATGTGTGTCTGCACATGTGTATTTGTTTACACATACATTTCTCCGCAGGGTGCACTGACATGGGGATTAGTATTATCTCATGGTGAGTGCAGTAGTCCACAACCTTTTTTCCCTGTGAGCAACATTCAGATGTAAAAGCAGTTGAAAAGCAACTAAAGTATGAAAAATGTTTCTGGGGAGCCAAATAAGTGCTGTGATTGGCCATTTGGTAGCCTCTATGTGGATTGTCAACATACATTGAGGCTCTGTTTGGCAGTACAACTGTCTTTATGCAACAAAAACTTGCCTCCAGGCCTGGAATTCAAAAATAAGCACCTGCTTTGAGGCCACTGGGAGCAACATCCAAGGGGTTGGAGAGGAACATGTTGCTCACAAGCTACTGGTTGGGGATCAGGCATAATTCAAAAAGAAGCACCTGCTTTGAGGCCATGAAGAGCAACATCCAATGGGTCTGAGAGCTACATGTTGTTCACAAGCCACTGGTTGGGGACCACTGCTCTATTGTAACCAGCATCTCACCATCCGATAATAAAAGCTGAATAGTTAATGTGGGTGCAGTCTGTGGGGGGTGTTTGTACATTTGGTACTAGGGGGCAGGGATTCAGGGACATGCCCTCTGCCAAACACTGACTCCATTACCCATAAAAGGATTCTGGGTAATAACACTTGAACTGCAAAGGATTCTGGAAATCATTTCATTGCTTGGCTAAGTATTGTAGACAATTCTTCCATAACACAGTAATGAATTATGGGCTGAGGATTCCCAGAGCTGTGCACGCTTGCTGCATAGGAGTCAACATTTTCTTTGTCCTCTCATGGTATAGGTCATATGGTGCTACCATATTATTTGTTAGAAATGGGCGGAGAGGAGCGTTTGGCCCATTGTCTCCTTTGGAATGCCAGTATGCTGGGTGCTGTTCCATTTTTTGCTTATTGTGTATGTTTAGTGGTGTAACAGCCAGGTGGAGTGGGATTATTACTACAAGGACTGCAAAGTATCTGTTGCTAACTCAGGGTTCATTGCCTCAAACAGTTGTGGTACCAGTACATAGATATATATGCTCCATGTATGCCAATTTATATGTTTTCCTGCCCACTGATCCTTGTCTGCATCCTGCCTATGCAGAAACAAATAGAAGGTTTAGGGCGCACTGGAAACCACACGCAGATCACACCAAAACATTTTGTTAAAAAAATAGAAAAATCTTTATTAAACAATCATCTTGTGAAGATTTTTCTTACAAAAATGTTTGGTCTGATCTGAGTGTGGTTTCCAGTGTGCCCTTTCCTTCTATTTCTTTTTGCATGGATTGTCTGCTCCTCTGAGCTGAGAGCTTGGGGCTGGTGCACCTGAGCCACCGTTCTACATTGGTGAGTTTTCCATAAAACATATTGATGTATTTATGCATATATTTGTATTTGGGATATTTGTATTCTGCCTTTGCCAGCTACATTCAGGTCTTACATGACTGTGCCAAGACCAAAATCATGTGACATTAAATCGATGGTCAAGTGTATGTGGATTTATTTTCACATAAGGTGCAATTTTTTTAATTTTTTGTGTTTCAAATGTAAATGTGCAAATAAGGGTTGGGTTCAATTCTTTATTTGGCCAAATGCTTGAAGAGGATTAAATGGCTGCTTCAGTGAGGCTTATAACCAGTGTTGCCACCAGTCTGTGGTATCTACGGTAGCCTCTTTGGCAGCCAGTCCAGGCATGGTTCCTTGAATGAAGGGCCAGTCTTGTCATGTAATGTACACATCATTGTCAGTGCAGTCATTTCTGAGCCACTTCTAATTAGGTTGTGTTGTATATTAGGTGTCATTGACCTATGTTCTGTTCACAACTGCTTTCTTCTAAGGGCATTTGGATTTAGTTTTTCTTTCGTGTGAGGCTGAAAGGGAAACTAAAAATTGAGATCCTCTTCTTTTGTTTTTTTTGTAGTGTGTAAAGAGACTGTACTATGCTGTACAACCACTGTATGACTCTGATCTTGCCTGGCATTTACCATTCTGGGTCCTGCTTGCCAAATGCCACCCACACTGGTAACCTGATCACCGGGTGCCTCCCAGAGCAGATGCCATACCACCAGGGGAGAGGGCAGACAGTGACCCAGAAGGTAACCCAGCTGGGAGGACATAATTCAATTGAATTTGTTAGATAGGTACAGTACATTCATGATGTTAGCCATTTACTTAGATTGTAAGCTCAGTGGGGCAGGGAGAAACTTCCTCCTATGTCTAAACATGTAGCACTGAATATGTGTATTTTGTATATTTATTTATTTGTCGTGTTTGTCCCCCTGTCTGTAGTTATAATGTAATTATTTACAGTGCTGTGTATGCAAGTGACGCATCAATAACCATATAAAAGTATACCAACATACTAAGTGCGCAGAACCTGATCCCAGTCTGGATCATTAATCTGCCCCTCCCCTCCCAAGCCATCTTGGGTGCAGCTTATTTGTACTTGTGACTGCACAGGGCAGAGCTTCATGTTTACATTGATAAACCCCTTTCCTACAATAAGCAGTAGTGGAAGGGGCTTGAGCTTTTATTATCTGTATGTTGAGGAATATCAGGAAACAGATTGTTCCAGAGGTGACTGACCATGTGCAATAAAGTATCATTGGATAAGAGTGTGTGTATTTATTAATAGACAGTAGGGACATCGCCGAGATGAGATTTGTTTTGCAAGTTGGAGCCCCTGGTATTCCGAGAAGCCTGAGGGAGGTGATACTGAAAGGAGTTTGCTAGGGTTAAAACCAGGATGTGTCACACTTGAAACTGGAAGTGACTAATACCAACAGTAAATCATGACAAAAAAAAAACATAGATGCAAAATTGACAGATTGCAGAGGAGTCTTCTGATTCTGCTAATGAACGTATTTTCTCTGGGCAAATCATGATTCTAAGGCTCCACGGAGTCCACAAATCTGCCTATGGTCTATGTTAGGCTCTGTCAGTGGTTGGGTGAGTACACTGAGTGCAAAGCTTAAGTTAACTTTTCTCTCACCCAATTGTGCACCTCTCTAGGGACAGCCAAATGTTGGGAGTAGTGGGACATCATCTGGAACATACAGGATTACATAGACTAGACTTTCATACATGCACCCTAGGGTTTCTAGTTGAGCAACACACTGTCCTGTTTCAATGCAGAGTTTAATTTATGTAAATATCATCATTAATAGTAATCATTTCATTTGTAGATAAAATATTTCATTAGGAGGAGTTACAAACAAACATCTAATATTGTGGCCCAGCAGTGCTTCTCTCCCGTTATTTAGCCCCAGCACTTCAATCTGCCTGGTAAGAAGAAAATCCTAGTCTAACATTCATTCAAAGGCAGTGCCTCATACAGAACCCTCTAGATCAGCCTTACCACACCCCTCTCATAGCCCACTTGTTGGTTCAGGCCACCAACCAACCACGGAGATCTTCACCCAATTTGGCCATCCAAGTGAAGGGCTAAATACAGTGTTTTCAAATGCAGCCCAACAATCGGATCCCATGATACCTCATAGAGAGGCAATTCAGTCATTGTCTATGATGATTTGCAACATGATCCGCTCTGGGTCTTTTATGTATACGCGTGTGCTGGATGATTTGAGATCTGTTCTGAGTTTGTTTTTGCTTTGAATCCACTCATTAGAGGATATTCTTGGAGTCCATTTTGGCAAATCATGCTCTAGAGCAGGGATCTCCTACTTTTTTTTTTTTTTTACTACCCGTGAGCCGTATTCGAATGTAAAAATAAAAAGGTGGAGAGCTACACAAGTATGCAAAAGGTTCCTGGGGGTGGAACTTATGGGCTATGTCCATCTATGTGGACTGGCAGCCTACAGGAGGCTCTGTTGGGCCATAAACCAGCTTTTTAAACAACCAAAATGTGTCCCCAAACCAGGAATACAAAAATAAGCACCTGTTTTGAGGCCACTGGGAGCAACATGTTGCTGAAGAGTCATTGGTTGGGTATCATTGCCCTAGAAGAATCTGCTGGGAGTCCGTTTAGGCTAGTAATGTTCTGGATGATTTTGAAGGCAGGAGATGAATTCAGTGACAGGGTGCCCTTCATAGCAGATTTTATACACGGCTTCAAACAGGGGAAACCTGCAAAGAAGGGAACCAAAATGGACAAATAAAGAAAATGTCCATTATTCAGGGATTTTATTTATATGTGCGTCCATTTATCTCAGGGGTGTCCAACCTTTAGGCTTCCCTGGGCCACATTGGAAAAAGAAAAATTGTCTGGGGCCACACATGAGACACACAAACACTTTTGATTTGTAAAAGTAAAGAAAATACACATAAAATATTTCCCAGATGGAGCTATACAATGGAATATGGGACACCTGGATATTACAGTAATTATTATATTATTATTATATTATTTTGACATTTCCTTGTTTCAAGCTGGGCCGGATTCATATCCATCCTGGGCCAGAGGTTGGACACCCCTGATTTATCTGGAAATGTTGTTCCCATTTTAAAAATGGAAACGTTTTCAGCTACACTTTCTGGTAAATTCCACCCCTTTGAGCTTTGCCATTTAGGACTGTCTTTCCAAAATAATTAGAGCAGCAATCTAAGGCTGGACAATGAAGAGAATCAGCTGCCTGGAGATTAATACCCCCCCCCCAAAATTATTACTGCTGCCATTCATTGTCAATGTTCCCCCCCCCCATCCGGGCGGGAATAAATTGGTCTGCATGACTTATAGTTATGGGGGATGAGCAGGCGCTGCACATACTTATGGACAATCTTCTTCTGCTGGAGGATTTTATATACTTCCACCGATGCCTGGGGCCCCTGTAGCTTCTGTCCATTGAGCAATTCTTTCTCCAGCTCCTCGATAGACTGTAAAGAAAGACACAATTCACTAGACTAGAGAGCGTTTACCCATGGGTCGGGTGGGTTCAGGTTGACCTCACAACCACATTTCCTGGTTGTCTTCTGATTTCCGGTTTCTTTTTTTTATAGACATGCACCTGCGCACCCTATCCCTTTTGTGACATCATCAGCAGGGCAGGTCTATAAAAGGAAGCCAAATTGGAAGGAGGTCGGGTTCAGGTTGGGTAAAACCCGACCTGCTTATCACTATTGAGGGTCAATGGTTCCCAGAATCATTCTGCACCAGGCCAGGCTTTTGTGATAGCTGTATATACAGAACAGCCTAATCAGACTGAACTCCAGCTTACCGAGTTTCATGCTTGTAGCTGAACCCCTCCCAGAGTTCTGCATTGGTCAGGATCTTTTTATATTAGGCTATGTAAACCCACTTTCCTATGGAGACCAGTGCTGCTTGTGGTAAGGACTCACTTTTCCTGTCCGGACAAAGGCCTCTGCCACCTTGCGATTGCGGCCTCCATAACAGGTGGTAATGAGGTCGGCCACCCCGCAGCTCTCCAGAAAAGTGCTGGTACAGACGGATCCTTTACAGAAAAGCTGGGCAAAAGCCACCATTTCCATCAGGCCCAGGCGGATCACTGCTGCCTTTGTGTTATCACCGAAGTCCAGTCCATCACAGAAACCAGCACCAACTGCTACAATGTTCTGTAGAGAGACAGAGAGGGGGTAACACCATAACACTTTATATAAGCATAGGAACTTCAGTCATTTCCATGCAGAGTTCCAGATGATCCAGGGGAAGGTGTAGCATTCTTTCCTGCATCCAAAACAGCAATTGGAGCAGCCCCTGGATCAACATTGCACAGAGAATTAGTATCAGTAGGCTTACTGCTTAAAAGGGATCTGACCCTTGTCTAATGTATCTACCAGTACAGTTGCCTCAGTGAGAGAATCCCACAGCCATTTCTGCACCTTTCTTTTAACCTCAAGGATACACTGTATCAGTATAGAATTTAAAAGCACATGCTACCTTTTAACCACCTTGGGCCTCTGTGCTAATGCAAAGGATTACTTTGTACAAAAAAGGAACATGTGAATTATGAGTATGCATGTAATGGTCTATCCTATGATTACAGTTTGAAGTGATGTTTGTGGTAGTTGTCCCTGAGGACAGAAGATATGGGCATCCCAATGGGTATTTACCTTTAATGCCCCGCAGATCTCCACTGTGTCACAATCTTCCACCACCGTGATACGGAAATTTGAGGTCTGCATCAACTTCTTGAATATCTGCCCGTGCTGCAGGTTCTTACATCCTACAGAAACAGGGTGCAAATAAAGCGAAAAATAAAGTGCCCATGTGGCGGGTTATAATTTTAAAGTTACTCCTGACTGTGTCTTTAGCTTATTGGTCCATGTAAAAGAGGCATGGCCTCTTGTGAGGTATGATCTTTGGCAGGGTAATCGTGAGGCGTTAGGCCCATGTGCCAGCCTGGGTATGGCCCTGATTTGACCAAAGCTGCCACTGTAGCAGGAAGTGCTTCCCCTTTTGCCACAGCCTAAGTCCCCTGCTTGGATTGGGCCCCTGCCAAGACTCCTGCCAGTCAACGCTAAGGCCAGACGGGGAGATTCGGGGGAGATCTGGCGACTTATCACCGTGACGAATCGCCCCCGAATCTCCCCGAATAACTAGTTAGAGCTGCGCACCTGCTAGGCGTAAAGTCGCCTCGCCAGGCAATTGTGAGCGACTTTTAAAATCACGCCGCTGCATGTGAACAAGCGCAGGCGACTTTACACCTAGCGGGTGCGCATCGCTAACTAGCTATTCGGGGAGATTCGTCACGGCGATAAGTCGCCAGGCGACAGATCTCCCCCAAATCTCCCGTCTGGCCTTGCCCTAACAGTGACCCTGTTTCCAAAAATCCAAACAATTGGATTAGCTCAATGCTTTGTTAGCCAAATCAGCCACATATCCTCTTGTCAAATGAGCAGAGCTTTCCATATATAAAAGATTTAATGGCATTCATCTCCCTGAACTTTTCGGCAGCCTATTATACTTCCCCTTTATCCCACATTCACCCCCACTCCCATTGCTGATGAGGTCAGCTAACCAATTAGCAGAAGTTATGGGAGTCTGGCTGTTGGTGTGCTCAGTGCTGCTTCCTGCCATGGGAATGACTCACAAGTCATGTGACTGCCTCCAGGTCAGAAAGCTTAGTATACCATGGACACATTTGTGGCACTCGTCCCACATTGCATTGGGTAAAGGTTCCAAGGGCATATTAGCCTGAAGTTGTTGTAGATCACTGAGCATTTATTCCCTGGAGAGTTTGAATCACTTAAGGTGGTGGCAGACGTGGCTACTGGGGAAGATTACTCGCCCAGCGACAAATCACCTCTTCTTCGGCAACTAATCTCCCCTAAATCCCTTTCCACCGGCTACAATGTAAATCGCCGGCGGGATGGCACTCAGAACGTTGCCTCACGAGGAAACTTCGGGCAACTTCAGAAAACTGATTTACATTCTAGCTGGCAGAAAGGCATTTAGGGGAGATTAGTCGCCCGAAGAGGCAATTTGTCGCTGGGCGACTACCAGAGGGGCTGCTGTAAGATGCCATAGACAGTTACTATTTATTGTGCTGAGGGGGGCTGTTTGGGCCTCTGTGTACTTGAAATACCAGGTCCTCTCTTGAATCTTAGTCCAGATCTGGCCTAATTAATGAGCAATCATTTATATTGGTTAAACAGGTCAACCTCAGACCATTTTGGGGCCCTAAAATTCATTTGTCATAGGGCCCAGTAACATCTAGTTATGTCACTGCCCCAAGTTGCCCGCAGTTTCTTACCAATTGTGGTTTCACAGAACTTCTCGTTGGCCACCTCACTGGCGATGTTGGCTCCCATCAGAACACTGATTTCTATGGCAAGTTTTTCCCGAATAATGTCAGAGATCAGCTTCAGTCCATCTGGTCCCTCGTCCACTCCCTAAGGACAAACAAACAGTGAGTGGACTAGGGACCCAAGGAGAGTAGGGTTGCCACCTTTTCAGATCCAATTTACTGGCCATTTGGGGGGGCACGATGAAGATGGCGGTCAATAACGTCAAATGGGCATGGGATGGAAGTGGGTGGGGTCATGGTGTCATGGGTGCTTCCAGGAGGATTGGAAGTTAAAGGTAGCAAAGATTAAATTTCAGGTAGATTTTGGGTGGGCCAAGGGCTGAACATAAGTGTAATTCAAATTTACTGGCTACTACATTGACTACATCACCTTAATGAGGGAAATGCCAAAAGCTTCAGCCTTTACATGGCCGGCCAACTGGTTGCAGATTCTCCCTATGAACTGATGGGGTATAACAAACACCAGGATATCGGCTCCAGATGTCGCTTCCAGCAGATCTGCCACTGCCACCTTCATTGAAACAAAGAGTGGAACATACTGTTATATTTAGGCCTGAGGGGATGGTTACATTAAGGCTTAATATGCATATTACTAGTTGTGACGATACAGGCAGTGCCCACACCTATTTTCTAAGGGATAAACCACATGGTGTTAGATCTGTAGCATAGACTGGCATGTGGTAAGTACTGGAACCTGTTTTTGGTTCATGGGTTAATGGGCAATTAACCCTTTGGCTGTCTGATGCATTAATATCTGCTTAAAAAAGGGGTTGGGTTAGAACCCATGGAAGTCTTTTGTAGGCAGGCCCAGATTGGGATTCAAAATAGGCTGTGGCATTTCAAGTACACAGAGGCCCAAACAGCCCCCCCCACAGCACAATACATAGTAACTGTCTATGGCATTTTACAGCAGCCCCTCTGACATTTGCCAGAATCTGCAGATTGCCAGTTTGGGCTGCTTCTAGACTGCAGAGGACAAGATCTCAGAGTCAGCAGTTTGGTTGGGATCAAAAAAAGAAGAGGAAGGTGCCACACCTGCTGTTTGTTCTGCCTCTCCTGCTGCTGTGCTTACGGATTGGATCGATAGGGACAGATATGATCAGATGTACTCATGCACCTAGCTGCTATGAAGGACCTTTGGCCTCCTGTAATCTGGCAAGCACAAGGGCAGAACCTACCCTCCTGTGTCTCCTCCCCAGTTCTCCTTCCACTCAAAAGACTGCTCACTGAATAGGATCTGCCATATTCAAATAGGGCATAGGTCTTTAGACTTCCTAGTTCCAAGCCGTCAATTTATGTCCTGCATGTGACACTCCCTACAGTAGTTTATACCAACGATATATGTACAGTGCATATTTTCATTACAGTCATTCAGTTACTGGCCCAAGAGTATCCAGAACATTTCTTCTATGAGTGTGTGAGCTGCCATGTCATTTACCGTAGACAGTACAGTATAAGGGTAGAACTTATTATGTGGCCTCCTGTCCCCCTAGGGAAGAAACACTGTGTGGCCCCTACAGTAGGGGAGACACTGTACTGACACAATGTAGGAACAAGACTGTATCACTGACACAGTAAGGGGGTGCTGAGCTCACAGTTCAGGGTCCAGGACAGGAACATGCCACAAGTACAATAGGGGGAAGCTGAGCTCACAGAGTACATACAGGAAAGTGCCACTGGTATAGTAGGGAGAAAGCTGTACTCTAGTGTTGGGCAGTCGGGCAGAAGGAACACAAAACTTGTAAAATAGGTGAGCATTCACAGTCTAGGCAGCAAAAATGGGAAGACAGTGTCAAATAGTAAAGTACTACTTTTACAGTAGGTGGAGGACAGAAGCAACATACCACATTCTGGGGAAGTTTGTGGCCAGGCAGATACTTGATGTTCTCATGCTCCTGGTTAATAATTTCAGTCAGTTTTCTACCCTCAATCAGCTCTTCAAATACCCACATATTAACTGTCGGCTGGAAGCTGGTGCATTTCTGTATGTTGTTGCCAATAACTTTGGCTATAGCGGACCCCCTGTGAAAAAGAGAAAGCCCGTTAATGGAAACATATAAGGGTCATGTTCAGTAGGGTATTTAATAGGCTGGTATAAAGGAAACTAGTTATTAAACAAGAAAAGGGAGAATCAGAAGCAGGGTGAGGGTGAATAAACTTGATAGGGGACAAAGGAGAAGGTTATAAGTTTATTGGTACCTTGCTTTGGGACCTAGGTCCAATCCTAGGGCCACTTCTCTGTCCAAATACTCGACATCTGATTTTGAAACAGTTGACTCCTTCCTGTAACTCCTCTTTTCTTACCAAATTCATCCCCATTTTCATTCAATGTAGGGGTGCCACAAGGCTTTGTACCTGGTTCATTATTATTCGCCTTGTACACTTTGTTTTTGGGAGATCTCATTTGTTGATTGACTTTATCATCTATATGTTGATGTCATCCAAACATATTAATCAACCCCTTCATTAAGAGCAGGGGCACACGGGCAGATTCAGGGAGAATTAGCTGCCTGTCGACTAATCACCTCTTCTTCAGGGCAACAATCTCCCCAAACTGCCGTCCTCCTGCCCTCTGCCTGCTTTAATGAGAAAATGCCAGTGCAATGGCACTCCCTGCGCTTCAATTTCTGAAGTCGCCCAAAGTTTGCCTCACAAGGAAACTTCGGGTGACTTCTGAAATCGAAGCGCCGCGAGTGCATTGCCGCAGGTGGTTTTTCATTTTAGCAGGTGGAAGGCAGTTTGGAGAGATTGTTGCCCCGAAGAAGAGGCGATTAGTCGAGAGGCGACTAAATTTCCCCAAATCTACCCGTGTGCCCCTGCCCTTACAACTGAAACTGAGACTTAAATCTCTGCTTCCCAACAATCTCCTACTAGATAAACCCATGCTACACCAAACTCAACCTAACAAAAACTAATTGTCATTTCACTTAAACCTGGTCTTATCCCCCCCCCACCCCTTTCCATTTACAGTCTCTGTTTATAGAGTGCACATTAACACAGCTCAGCTGGGGGAGTTTGGCTCCCCTCTCTCCTTCTCTTTTGCATACCACTGTCAAAATCTGTCACTTATGCAATATTGGCAAAATCCATCCCTTTCTTTCATAAGTAACAGGTACAACACTAATGCATGTTCTAATCCTATCCCACCTAGACTACTGTAACTGTGGGTTTCTTTCTCCCATCTTTCCCCACTGTAGTTTGTTTTAAATACTTCTGCCAGAATTATCCTCTATCAAAGAGAGTACCTCCCCTTCCTGTGATGAAGTCCTTATTATAGAAAATAATTCCTTATAAAGTTCTACTCATAACCTTCAAGCCCTTCATTCCTTTGCACAGAACTACATCTCTTCTCTTGTGTCTCCTCTGCTCCTCTCAGAGCAACTCCTGGTCCCATCCATGCTCCTTAAGGTGGCCATACACACACAGATATTATCTTACATTTGATGTGTGTATGGCAAAAGACAAGCCAACCAATATCAGCAAAAGACTTGGATATTGCTTAGCTCAAGTAATTTTTGAAGGTGTCTGAATATATGCCTGTGTTTACTGCTGAATCATCAGTTACAGAAAGAATTCTATTGTTTCTCTTTCCTGCGGCCATTTGTTATTGTAAAGTGTATGGCCACCTTTACATTGGGAATGGCATCCCTGAATTCCTCTGGAGAGAATACTCCCTCAGTGTCTTCAGAACTAAACTCAAAGACATCCAGTGATTCCCACCATGGGACTGATAGTGACACCTTGCACCACTGACCCTCACTAATTTCCAATAAAAGTGGCTCCCAATACAATTTTAATGACTCCCAATGCTAGAGAGTCTCTATACCATGTTTCCCCACTGGACTCACCAGTTTCCAGAGCCGATGATAGAGACCCGGAGTGGCTCCATGATATAATTTGCAGCCCGTCACCTGCTACAGGAAGGTTCTTGTTCCGCCTCCTGATCTGTTTATTCCTTGGTGCTGTATAAGTGACTGGTTTCTGAACGAAATTGTCTATCCACAATCTCTCTTCTCTGGGCAGTAACTGTGAGTAACTTAGGTGCTCTGTTCAGCCCCACCCTACTCAATTAGTTGGCTGCCTGCCTGTTCAAGCGGTACCTGCCCATGCTAGCTTGCGGACAAACTGTCCTAATGGAATTCACAGCTTTCTAATTCACAGGGGCTCCTGTTTTCTGCCAGGTAGTACTTTAACCAAATCTCTGCCTAGCAAGGTAGGATCCCATTGACTTGCCATAACACAGGTACTGGGAGAGAAGGTGCAATATTTCCTAAAGGAGAATTCAACCCTTACTTTAAAAAAACCATACCAACTTCTCTAATCCCCCCAGCCTAGCTGCTACCCCAGGCAAATGCGCCTAAAGTTTTACTTACCCCTTGGTTCAGATTCAGGCATGGGAGTTCACAGGCACTATCTTCTCTTCGGCGTATTGGCGCATGACCAATCTTCCTGATCGCAACAACTACGCATGCACCAAAAGTCAAGAGATTGCCGAAAGGAATAAAACATGAAGAAAAGAAGATGGTGCCTGTGAACGCTGATGCGTGCCCAGGGTAGCAGCTAGGCTGCGGGGGAGGAGGAAGGGGGTCTATGTAGGGTAGACGTTTTTTTTTTTTTAAGTAAGGGTTAAATTCTCCTGTAACAATTGTGGAAAAAACTTAACCATGTGCTGCACAGGGGCTTGGTCTGGCGGGTGTATTAGAACACACTGACAAAGGTCATGGGAGGACAGACTTGGGCAGTGTTTGAATTGCAGTGAAAAAAGTGTAGTGATGCTCTGTGTGGTGTGCGTAGCGCAGCATGCTAAAACAAGCCCCTCCCACAACCATAAGCCACATCATTTCTATTTCCATTTTGGGATTTCCTTCTAATGCACAGTATGCATAGATTTACCTAAGTATGTGACCTGTAGGGACCCCAAAACGAAAATTATGCTTATGACTTTTCTTGGCTGTCAATCCAGCTTCTGCAGACACAGCTCATTGCCTGTGTATTGTGTCATAAGCATAATCCCATCATATTCTATATTACCCAAGATTATTTCATATATATATATATATATATATACATATATATAGACACAGCGGTAGCAGCAGTACAGACAACGCATCAGAGGGATTTTTTAGAGCAGTGGCGAGCCGAAGCCCTAGACCCTGGAGGGCCAGACAACGGCGCAGGGGTAGAAAACACAAAAAGAACTGCTAGGCAGCATACAAGAAGGCTGCACAGACTTTTACTTTGTAACAATGGATGTGCAAAGTTTATATACATGCATCCCGCATACGTTGGGGTTGGAAGCAGTTAGAGACCTGTTGAGTGCCAGCGATAGCTACAAGGGCCCACCAATTGAATTCATTATTTCCCTCTTGGTATACATTCTATATAACAATTACTTTAAGTTCGAGGATCAATTCTATATCCAATTATCTGGGACGGCCATGGGTTCAAATGTGGCGCCCACATATGCCAACATTTTTATGTACAAGTTTGAATATGAAAATGTATTTAATCACCCTTTGTTCCGCCGTTTTGGGGCCTACTACAGGCGCTATATTGACGACTTTTTTTTATTTGGTACGGCACCCCAGAAGACCTATTGACATTCACCCATGATCTCAACACAACATCAACAGCGGTCAAATTGACATTGAATTATGACAGGCTATCTATGAACTTTTTAGATGTCACTGGAAGTTACCCCCTTACGAACTAGTGATCCTATAGAAAGGACAAAGGAACTGGAAAGTATGTCTAAACGTTTCTTACAAAGGGGGTATCCAGTAGAGACCATATAACAGGCCTGTGATTGGGCCCAGAAATTGGATAGATCTACGCTATTACAAAACAAAGGGAAAATTTGTGATAAGAATCAAGATGACTTATTTTACATAAGCACTTATGGGCCCTGCACATCACTTATTAAAAAATCTCTCTTGCAGCATTGGCAGATAAGCACAGACCCGGACTTGTCGAAATTGGTGAATAAAAAACCACGCTTTGGCTACAAACGCAACAGAAACTTGAGGGAACTACTAACAACTGCGGACCCGATTAACAAGTATGTAATTACTACTGGAGGGGGAGCCTTAAGGTGGCCATAGACGCACAGATAATATCGTACGAAACGAATTTTCGTACGATATTCGGTGCATGTATGGTGGGAAATGAGACGACCGATATCGTCAGAAGATTAAGATATCGGTCGGCTGGTTGATCGGGCTGGACAGAAAATTTTGATCGGATGCCTCTGAAAGCACCCTGAACATCGGCCATTGTTAGTGCTGAATCGTCAGATACAAGTAGAATTCTATTGTTTCTGTCTGTATATCTGACGATTCAGCTCTACACGTGTGTGTTGAAACGAACGATCTTTCTTGGAAAGATCTTTTCCGAGAAAGATCGTAATTGTTACGTCTATTGCCAGCTTTAGAGCCGAGAGTATTCAAATGCAATAATTGCGTGATGTGCAATACATTAATCCACACAGTGGCAAGTCGTATCGGATTAGGCATAGACTAACTTGTCGCTCGCAGAATGTGATTTATATCATTAAACTCCCTTGTGGGCTAACATATTGTGGCAAAACTACGAGACAACTACGTGACAGAATTAACATGCATAGGTCCACCATACGAGCGGCATTGGACATCAATTGTGCTGACAAAAAAGTGAAACAAGATATTTCCATACATTCGATTGCCCAACATTGGCTAAAAGCTAAACATCCGATTGCCTCATTTAAATGTATGCCTATTGATCAAGTGAAATCCCCACGTAGAGGAGGGGATGTGGATCAAATTTTATTACAAAAAGATGCCTTTTGGACTTTTGAACTGGGATGCATGGCCCCCAAGGGACTGAACTCCACCCTCCAATTAAAAGCTTTTTTAGAGTAAGAGATAGTGTGATTAATATGTGATTGAAGGAACAATGTAACGAATATTTATGCTACATCTAACTTCCTAGAAAGGTTTTGATACTATTTGCGCTTTGCAACATTTTATGATTATTGTTTCACAGTTAGATGCAATGAGTGTCTGTAATATATTTTTGAGGATATATGTATGGCTAAGGTGTTTTAAAACATTTATCACGCTTTTTTAGCACATTGCACTGTATACCAAGGATAATTTTACAATGTCCACAATATTTATTGAAATGTATTAATATAAGATTATTGCTTTTAAGCTATTGAATGGCCATCTAAAGAGTTAAATTTTAGCATGATGTCACAGGTAATCTCACGTGTTGTGGGTGGAGGGTATAAATTTGGATTTTGTACGTGCACATTTACCTTGAAAAAGGTCCCAATGGGGACTGAAA
>CM044447.1:51574318-51584503 GCA_024363595.1 Xenopus borealis
CAATGTCCACAATATTTATTGAAATGTATTAATATAAGATTATTGCTTTTAAGCTATTGACTGGCCATCTAAAGAGTTCAATTTTAGCATGATATCACAGGTAATCTCACGTGTTGTGGGTGGAGGGTATAAATCTGGATTTTGTACGTGCACATTTACCTTGAAAAAGGTCCCAACGGGGACTGAAACGTTGGTTTTGCACATGTAATAATAATACAAACAAGATTTTTCATTATAAGACCCTTGGTGCTGTTTTTTTGTTCATTTATATTTAATTATGCTGTGCACAAGGGAAACACTTTATCAGATGGATGAGGTTAATGGGTGTTGTCCAGAGTAGCACGATATATATATATATATACATATCATTCTATAACTATTCTTTAATCTGATGTTTAATACTGTCATTTTCACTTTTTGTTTCTCCTGTTTTCTTCTTCTCTCCTTTTCTCTATAACCCTCTCTGATGCCTCCACCTTCTTTATCTGTTTTTACCTCTGCATTTTATTTGCATGCAGAAGTGGAGAGAAGCAAAAGAAAGTTCTGGGATGCAAAACTCTTGCATCCCCTCTGTGGGAATGCTATTTCACAAAAATAAAGAAGTGAAGGGATGGCGTCCCACCCCAATTCCAGCACTGGACTTTTTATTTAGCAGCTCTCCAGTTTGCAATTTCAGCAATCTGGTTTCTAGGGTCCAAATATCCCTAGAATTGATCTGAATAACAGATCAGAGAATTGAAAGATGAGTAATAAAAAGTAGTAATAACAATACATCTGTACCCTTACAGAACATTTATTTTTTTTAGATGGGGTCAGTGACCCCCCCCCATGTCAAAGCTGGAATCAGAAGAAGGCAAATAACGAAAAAGACTATGAAAAAGAAAAGAAATTATGACCAACTTACATACATACATACATTGCATTGTATGGAAATCTGAACAGCTTAGAAAGGGTGGCACTCAGTGAGCTCTCAAGCTTGGTAGTATGTAAACCACTGAACAAGAGAGTTCATATTGTAGTATGCCCATTGCACAATACACCAAGGAAGTACTTACACCTCTTAGTCCTGTTTCTAATTGCTGGTGATGTTTTCCTCCAATTTTTCCATAGCCTGATAAATAGGCCCCAGTTGTGCATGTATTTATTATTACAGTACATGGGGAGCAGGTCTGGACTGAGAATTAAAATAGGCCCTGGAATTTCAGGTATACAGAGGCCCACTCAGCCCACATAGAGGCCCAAACAGCCCCCACCAGCCCACTAAATACTGACTTTCTATGGGGCCATATAGCAGCCCCTCTGGCGTTTGCCAGAACCCACAGATTGCCAGTCCGGGCCTGATGGGGAGAGTCTCACATAGCAGATCAGATCACTGATTTTTTACATTGCAGGATGCCTGGATCTATTTCTGCTCACAGCAGCCCAGATAGTCAAATTAAGATCTTTGTGATTATTTGCAGTAATATAATAAAACGTCATTGGTTTTTGGTTTCATATTTTAGCTTTATTTTCACTTAAACCCCCTATACCCTTTCATCGCAAAATAATATAAAAAATAAAAAATCAAGTTACTTCTGGTCAGTTTCACACATTGCCTTCTACTAAATCAGCCCTTACTTATACTGTAAAATATCCACCCTTGTTTTACATACAGTGCCTTGCAAAAGTATTTACCTCCCTTGGCATTTTTTATGTTTTGTTGCCTCACAACCTGGAATTAAAATGGATTGTTTGGGAGTTTGCACAATTTTCATTTACAGAACATGCCTACAACGTTATAGGACAAAATAACAGAAATCTTCAGCGAGCATAACTGACACCCTCTAAAGTCAGTACTTTGTAGAGCCACCTTTTTGCGGCAACTACAGCTGCAAGTCGCTGTGGAAAAGTCTCTAGACTAGAGCTTGCCTTCAGGGTAAACTTTTGTCTCTGTGCTGCCTCTCTGATTAATGCCCTCCTTGCCCGGTCTTTCAGAAAAGGTGTTTATATTGACAGATCATGTGACACTTAGATTGCTCACAGGTGGACTTCATTTCACTAATTATGTGATTTTTGAAGGTAATTTTATAATTTGAAGATATTTTATTGAGGCTTCGTGGCAAAGGGGGTGAATACATATGCACATGCCCATTCTCAGGTTTTTTTTTTTAATTCTTTTTATATATATTTTTTGCATTTCACAAAGATCCATCACATAAAATAAGACTAAGAAACATTTAAATTACAGGTTGGAATGTTAAAAAATAGGTAAAAAGCCAAGGGGTGAATAATTTTGCAAGGCATTGTACATAAAGCCTGGGCTCCTCAGAGCCTATTGTCAACAAGCCCACTTTGCACTGAAAAGCTTTCTTTTCTGTCACATTTTGTTGGCGGGCGTAACTATAGAAGAAGCAGACCCTGGGGCTGCAGGTATGGTTGTCACCTGACAGGTATTTTTGATGGTTGAGCCCAATGTTATTAATAGGAAAAAAAATATATATATATATATATAGGAAGGCCGGTATTTTTTGCAAGAAAAGGTGGCAACCCTAGCTGCAGGGGGGCCAGGAGTTACATGGGACCCATATATATAGTTTCAATTAATATTGGTAAAACATGTCAACCCCTAAGCATTTTGGAAGCCTAACAAATAATTTGCTGTGTGGTGTCTGGTGTGGCCCAGTAATTTCTAGTTAGGCCACTGGCTGTTGGGATAGTTTGTAACCACCAGGAAAAATACGTATGTCCCGTGGTACAATATGGAGTTGTGTGAGCACAGAAACACTGCCAGGGACCAGTCCTGCCTTGCCCAGGCTAATGACGGTTGCTAGTAGCAACTAATACAACGCTAGTATACAAAGTCCTTGCGCTTCATTCCCCTGGAGGTTACGTGTTGCGTCACGCCGCTTATACGTAGGTAGTCGTGACGTCATTTGCATATCGCGAGATGAGAATCGTGACGCCTGGATGGCAAGCAGGCCGGCAGAAGCCGAGGAGTTAGACATTTCAGTGGCGTTGCGGCACATTTAAACAGCGTTTTGGTACTGCGGGCTGACTTGTAAAAAGCGGAAATGGTGGGCGGTATGCAATGCCCTGACTGACAGGCTGTCTAAATATATTGGAAGGCCCTTCCAACCTACCCCATATACCTGTCTGAGTCACATCCTTAGCCCCAACTCTCTCCTCAGGTACAAGGTTGTCGCCTCCAGGGTACGGTAAATAGACCCCCCCCCCTGGTTTGTGGGAAAGGAAGGGACTGACCCCATGAGAGAACCTGTGTGACAAGCACTGACTGACAGGCGCCCTGGAGACCCCCAGCATGCAGGGGGAATTGCCAACTATGACGATATCTGACAGTGAGGGCAAGACGGACGACACCCAAAGTCCTCTCAACCATCGCCCTTCCAGTAGAGGAGGCGGGAGCAGCAAAGCCTGGCAGTACAGGTACGTCTGGGCCTTGGGTCCCATTAGGCTGATACAATACGATTCCTGTTTAATGAGTAATTGGGTGATGTCCCTGCCCTGTTCCTCCCTAGATGGGCTTTATGTCATGCTTACAGATTCTGGGAGTTGTAGTGAAAGTACTGTGGAAGGAGCATCACATCTGTGCACAGATCATGGGCGTGGCCAGACTGAGAATGGGAAATGGAGACAGTAGACTGAATAGAGTCAGTTCCTGTTATGTGGGTTCTATTCTACTGTGTACCCTATACCCCTACCCACTGGCATTGCTGCTACAGCACAGAACTTATAGGTTTGATTGGAAGCATGGTGCAATGTATGTGGACTTTTCTCCTAAATTAGTTTCTTGTGTGGAAGAGGAAGAGTGGTTAAATATTAAGCTGGGGCAGGGGCACCTTTTAAGCATTTCTTGTGCAAGATGGGAAGATACAGGGAGATTCGTCGCCTGGCGACTAAACCCCCCTGAACCGCTTCCCTCTTCCTTCCAGCTGCTTAATGAACAATCGACTGTGCCTATTTGCACACGCGGCGCTGCGCTTTCCCGAAATCGCTTGAAATTGCCTAAGGAGGGAACTTCGAGCGACTTCAGAAAACGCAGCGCCGCGTGTGAATAGGCACAGTCGATTATTCTTTAATCAGGGGGAAGCGGTTTGGGAAGATTTGTCGCCACAAAGAGGCGAGTAGTCACCAGGCGACAAATCTTCCCGTCTGGCCTTACCCTAAAGGGGTTGTTCACCTTCCAAATGCTTTTTTTCAGCTCAGTTGTTTTCAGATTGTTCCCCAGAAATAATGACTTTTTTTCAATTACTTTCCATTACTGTATTTATTTTTTTACAGTTTTTTTGTAAAATCTCAGTTTAAAGTTGTATGTTCGTGTCTCTGGTCTTTACTGGCAGCTCAGTAATCTAGGTGCAGGCTCTAAACTGTTACAATTCTGCAACATTTAGTTGATACATTTTTTTAGCAGCATCTCTGGAGTATTGGCAATATTGTATCAGTTTTAATGGCTCACCGTAAATAAATCCAGGGACCTGCTCAGCAGGGACAAAGATAAGAGGTGTATCCATCAAATGTAGCAATTTAGAACAGTTGGGGGGTCGGCGACCCCCCTCCCAGCGCTGCTTTAGAAGGTGAAAAAAATTACTTTATATTAAAATATTAGAAAAACAGTTACACATAGAAAATAGAAAGTAATTGGAAAAAGTTATTTCTGGTGATCTATATGAAAACAACTAGTTGTTTGAAGGTGAACAACCCCTTTAATAAGCCAGCAGTGTATCCAAGAGAGTTAATTATCAGATGCAGAACAGATTATGGGGTATTTTTTTTTCATAAAGGGATGGAGGAGATGCATTCAGGCATGAAATACAGCAAATAGAGCTGCACGCTGTGGGCTTGTCCGTGCAGGGCAGCAAATCTGTCTACAGACTACCCCACAGGCATATGGGTGTGATTAAATAGTGCCTGAACTCTCGCATTATGTTTGGCTGTAAAGTGTGTTTTTGCCCTGGAAGCTTGTGTGAGAGAGAGCGAGACTGTGCCCTTTGCTGTAAATTCTGTTACTGTTTAACAGTCTCCTTGGCACCAGCAGGTGAGGCACTGATGCCTTGCACTGATAGTACAGCACTAATTACTCCTATATGGGCTTATTCTGCTTACAGATTTACCTGTCAGGACTCTGGGTAAAATCTGAATCTTGTACATAATGATACACAACATGCACAGAACACTGTGAGAGGGGTGCCCCACACGCTGACTGACGCACGCACACTCAATAATAAATTTGTTTTGGTTTTTCAGTGATCACATGGAGAATATAAGCGGTTACCTGATGAAGTACACTAACTTGGTCACTGGCTGGCAGTTCCGGTATGTCCTTTGCATGTCCCTAGAACACCTGCTCTGGGTAGTTAGAACCCAGGATAAAGGGACAGTAACATAAAAAAAAAACCTGTTTTAAAGTAATTAAAAAATAATATACTGTTGCCCTGCACTGCTAATTGTGTGTGTGTGTTTGCTTCAAAAACATTAGTATGGTTTATATAAACAAGCTACTTTCAAGCCATGGTGGGGCAGCCATTTGAAACTGAAAAAAGGACAAAGGCACAGGTTTACCAGCAGATAACAGATAAGTGCTGTAGAATAGTATGTTATTTTACAAAACCTTTCTGTAATCTGCTATGTAACCTGTGCCTTTTCTAGGGATGCACCGAATCCAGGATTCGGCCAGGATTCTGCCTTTTTCAGCAGGATTCGGATTCGGCCAAATCCTTCAGCCTGACCAAACCGAATCCGATTTCCAGGGAGGGAAATCGTGACTTTTTGGCACAAAACAAGGAAGTAAAAAATGTTTTTCCCTTCCCACCTCTAATTTGCATATGCAAATTAGGGTTCGGATTTGGTTCGGTATGCGGCCAAATCTTTCTGGAAGGATTTATAGCCGATAAACTTGAGGTATTTGAGCTGCAGTTCACTCCAGTTTTTTTTCTTTTAGATTTTTTTTTTTTTTTTACATTTGTTTTTTTTTTTCATAAATAAGCAAACATTCATGTTTTTTTTTTAAATGTTTATTCTAGGTAGAAAAAACCTCACAAACTCAACCTTTAATAAATAACCCCTATATGTTATTTTGTTTTCTTTTACTAGACACTGTTGTAGGTGCTGGTAGCTAAGAGCATAAGTAAATTACTATACTGTACTTTGGGTGCTTGCTGATAACAGAGAGGTTTTGTGTAGTACAACTGTATTAGGTTTAGCTGGGTGACCAATTAGGTTGCAGAATGATATATTGTGCATGTGCCACCAGGTGGTGCTACTGTTTTTGAGAGAATACTATAGAATGCTGATCATTTATTAGAGGAAAATGTTTCCTGACCTCAGCAGCGCAGTGATTAATGGCTTGTCATTTTGTCTAACTGAGATTTTTCTCTCTGGGTTGGCAGATATTTTGTGCTGAATAATGAGGCAGGACTGTTAGAATATTTTGTTAATGAGCAGTCGAGGAATCAGAAGCCTAGAGGAACAGTCCAGCTTGCTGGAGCAGTTATTTCACCCAGTGATGAAGATTCCCACACCTTCACCGTTAATGCTGCCAGTGGGGAATTGTACAAGCTAAGAGGTAAGGGGATGTGATTTGGGAATAGATAATGGTGGAAAGTGCGAGTATGTGTGGAGGGGGGGGTTTGTAGCCTATGTGGAATGAACTGCAGCAACATTATACAACAATCTGTGCCTCTGTGTGGGGGGAGCCTCATGATTCATTGTCTATAGACAGTGTTACAGTTTGCTATATTGTCTACCCTCCCTATTTATATTTCTAATTAGCAAATGTTATGGGTGTGTATCATTGAATGAGTGTCCTAGCACATAAGGAGAATGTTAGGGGAAGACAGGTATTTAACAGTGAATGAGTATGAGGAAGGTAGATCTGTGTAAGTGATGGAGAATTCAGTAACAAGAGGCAGAGTCAAGGGAAGGGTGTAAGTATGTCAATAAGTAGAGTCTGGGGGTTATGGCTTTTGTATGCAGGAACTAGAGGCAGAGCCATGGGAAGTTGGGTGTGTTTCAGCGAGAGAGACTAGATATGGGAGGTGTATACATGTATCACTAAAGGGAGAGTCCATGTGCAGAGGGGTAGTTTGGGTTCAGCAGGAGGAATTCATAGGTAAGTATGGTAAAATTGAGTTATGGGATCTCCTGTCACTTTTTTCTCAGTTATATAAGTATAACTGTTTTTTGATTATTAACAGCAACTGATGCCAAAGAACGACAGCACTGGGTGAGTCGGCTACAAATCTGCACTCAGCACCACACAGAAGCCATTGGTAAGGTAAGAACACCTAAGTTAAATCACTCCCAAAGTTCAAAGTGCAACACTGTTACCAAATCTTGTGCCAGGCCCGCAATGCAACATAACAGTGCCAGCTCCTAATCTGCTGTCCTTCCCGTAATGCAAAACTGAGCAGAGTCGTCCCATAGCCTCTCATCCACCCCGATTAATTTGTCACTAACCCATGTCACTTGTTGTCCCCACAGAACAACCCCCCTCTGAAATCCAGAAGCTTCTCGCTGGCTTCTCAAGGCAGTGGAAACTCTCCCGGGTCCCAACGCCGGGCCAGCCAAAATGCTGCCTCCTTCTTCAACCTTGGCCATCACAGGATGGTGCCAGCCAATAGAAGAGCTCAGCTTCTGCAACCAGACCACTTAGGAGATGTGCGAGAGGTCAGAGAGGGGGAGGTAGCCTACCATGTATGGGGAGGGGGCATCATTAAGCAGGGCTTAATTGAATCTAGGGAAGAGTTGCAAGGAGCAAGTGTTACTCAGTGATAGAGACCATTGCTCTAGTATCACCCTGAAATGAGTGAGAGCAGTGTAAGGCTATTTCTCCTATTCTTTAGTCTGAAGGAAACTGAACCCAAGTTCTATCTCATTATCTTCCTGTGGCACCGTGCCACTGGCTATGGAAAGTGTAATGGAGATGCATCTGATTCTCAGCTTAGATGGACAGCGATCTCTGAAAGAAAATACTGTAATGGCCTACAGTGGGGCCAAAGGGCCATTCAGCAAAGGTTTCTTGTTCTTCTGCTTTGTAAGAATTTTATTTTCTTCCCAATTGGAATCCAATGAACACCTTCAATTTGGCATGATAAAGGGCAAGCTAACACTGAAAATTTCTTTCTTGAACTATTTTTGTGGTTGGGATAATCTTGAGAATGTGCCAGACCTTTAGTGCCCTTATCCTAGTGAAATGGCACAGCATTATGTTTTTGAAAACTCCCTCTCTCTTCTCTCACCCCAGATGATGAGCAAAGCAGAGGGTCAGCAAAGGGATCTAATGCGCAGCATTGAGGGTCTCCCCACTGCCGGGCACCTCAGTTCACTGGATCAGGATCTTCTCATGCTGAAAGCGACGTCTATGGCCACACTTGGCTGCCTGAATGACTGTTTTCAAATGTTACACCAGCAACATATAGCCCTGCAGAGGCACATTCCTCCCACAGGTGAGCCACAATAGATTTGTAGCCCCACACGCAGCCCTGCCCAAGAGAGTTTCAGTTATATGTGACTGTGGTCAGTGTTTATTATCACAGGATGATGTATTAATACTACTAATTGTGGACATTTTTGCATTTTAATGGTGTAGTCCAAATCATAATGTTAAGAATATTGCTGTCCACACCATACTGAGAGAATTTGCAATTTTATTTTATTAATTTTGCAAATTTTTAATAAATATTTAGCTGTGGAATCTCTCCTATTTTGAATTTTAGCAGCTCTCCTGTTTTGAATTTTATCTGCTGTCTGGTTGCTAGTGTCCAATTTATCCTAGCAACCAGGACGTGGTGTGAATGAGAAAATGGGAGATGACTAGGAGAGGGCATGAATATTCAGATTTAAAATAAAAGTAACAATAACAGAGTAGCAATAGGTTTTTGGCTGCCAGCATCACTGACCCAATGTAAAAGCTGCAAAGATGCAAAAGAAGTAGGGAATTAATTCACAAACTATAAAAAGAGAAAAGCTGCTAAGAGTAGACATTCTATAATAAACCGAACATTCATTTAAAGGTGAACTACTCTTTAAAGGACAAGGAAAGTGTAAAATAGAATAAGGCTGTAAATGCTGTATTTTGTATACTAAACATAAACATGAACTTACTGCACCACAAGCCTAATGAAACAAATGATTTATGCTTTCAAAGTTGGCCACAGGGGGCTGTCATCTTGTAACTTTGTTATACATCTTTGCCTGACACTGGCACTGCACATGCTCAGTGTGGTCTATGCTGCTTAGGGGTCATCATAAATTATCAAAAAACAAAGCTGTTTGAGTTCTGCATGACTGGTAAGTAAGGTAGGGGCTCCCCCTGCTGTTCATAAGTATGATTGTTTCCCTGCCAGAAGTTAGGGACCATCTGACAATTCCTATCCACAGCACTAAATGAAGGGAGAATTTCACTGCATACAGTCAGGTTTCTTATAAAAACGGTACACATTTTTAAATTAAAATATATTGGAGATAGATTTATTTTTCATTAAAAAAAGTAAAAATGGGATTTTATTTCTTTGCCTTTCCTTGCCCTTTAAACAGCAGAGATAGCTATCTCAAAAATACTTCGTAAACCCATATAGGCATAAATTGTTTGGCACAAAACGCTTTATTTAGCCCCCTATTTGTATTGATGTGCAAGTAATGCCCATAAAAACCAAAGGCTGCAAAATACAATATAAGATAATATATTTATGAGGCATGGTGGCTGTATGTATATCAGACTAAAGTGGCATGATCAGTGGGTCCTGAGCAGATGCCACTTTTGCCCTTTTATTAAAATGGCCCTGCTGGTAGCCCATGTACCCCAAAAGCTTCCTATATCTGATCAGAATTCATTCATATACTGGATGGGCCACCTGGGAAATAAGAATATGCTCTGCAATCCATGATCCCCTCAGCTGAATGATGTGATTTGCCTGATTGTACACAGTAAGTAGTGGCCATGTTTACTGACCCATCGAAACATACATAAATTAGAAGAATAATAATGAGAGAAAGAGGGAGAGTCCGGATGCTGTACATTTTGTCTTTAAGACAATCGTGACACCTTTCCATGTGAATAAGCTGCCAAGTGACTTTCTGTAAATGGGGTCATTAAACTTTAAGCCTGTTGCTTAGGAGAGCAGAGCCACAGCCTCTGTCTGAATGGAACAAGTGAATAATTCATGCGATCGACTGATTAGTCAGGAGGTA
>CM044447.1:51624913-51640217 GCA_024363595.1 Xenopus borealis
ATCCCCACCCATCCCAGAGCTGCTTTAGAAGGTGAACAATTACACTTTACACTTCAGTATTAGAAAAAGGGTTACACACAGAAAATAGAAAGTAATTGGGAAATTTCTGGTGATCTATCTGAAAACAACTAGTTTGAAGGGGAACAACCACTTTAATTACATTTTGCAGTAATCAGTCCAGAAAGAAATCTGCGCATTTCTGCTTCTCCAGCCTGTAAAAGAAAACTAAAATAATCCTTCTACGATAGCGGTACAGGGGAATTATACAAATACCGCCAGTGCAAGTGTGCATTTGTTTGCGTGTGAATGGAGAAGAAGAGACACGGGTGTGGAGGGCTGAAGGCGAGAGCACTAGGGAAGACACGGGTGTTTAAGACTGAGCGCGAGTGGATAAGATTCACTAGAGGGTTCACTATGTATCACTCTCTCGGCTTCAGTGGAGTCTCATTCTCCTCCCACAATGCCCCGCGCCAGGCCGCCCAGTCTCCGGTTCCTGTTCCGGAGGGTAAGGAAGAAGAAGCTGCTGCAGACTGCAGTTGACACCGGCTCGTCCCGAGATCCTCTGCGAGAACGGGGTGAGACCCGGACAGAGGAGCGGGCAGAACCCTGGGGAATTATGGGAAATGCGGCTGGGGTGGGCGGAGCCGATAGCAGGAAAGCTTGGGGATCGAAGGCAGGAACAGGCCGCAGCATAAATAAACCCATAGGGCAACTTTATGTACAGGGAGACACATGGGGGAGGGTTACTGTACTAGGGCAGGTGAGTGGGGGTGTGATACACGGGGGTTGTTTATATTATTATACAGGGAGATGGTGAGTGTATAGATATATATATATATATATATACACACACACAAGGGGTTATTATCTATAAGGGTAGGTGAGAGGGGTTTAATACGTATTATTATACACAGGGGCATGTGAGTTGAGGTGTATTAAACGGGGTATTATTATACAGGGGCATGTGAGTTGAGGAGGTGTATTATACAGGGGTATTGTTATACAGGGGTATGTGAGTTGAGGTGTATTATACAGGGGTATTATTATACAGGGGCATGTGAAAGAGGGAGCAATGCACATGGGTTATTATTATTATACCGACTGTACTGCTGTATCAGTTAATAATGCTGCTCCAGCAGACTTCTGCACTGAAATCCATTTCTGAAAAGAGCAAACAATCTGACATGGGGCTAGACGTATTGTCAATTTGTCCCAAGTCACGTGACTTGTGCTCTGATAAACTTCAGTCACTCTTTACTGCTGTACTGCAAGTTGGAGTGATATCAACCCCCCCCCAGAAACCTAACAACAGAACAATGGGAAGGTAACCAGATGACAGCTTCCTAACACAAGTGTGCCTGGTAGATCTAAAGGCCCCCATACATGGGCCGATAGCTGACGACAGACTGAGTTGGCTGCTTATTGGCCCATATGTGGGGCCATCCGACGGGCCAGATCTTGATCGGACAAGTTAAAAAAACCTGTCTGATCACAGCCGCATCTGTGCGTGTATGCGGTTCTGCGATCCGACTACCCAGGACGGGCCCACGATCGGATTGGGCCGATATCGCCCACTTCAATGTGGGTATATCAGGAGAGAGATCTGCTTTAATGCAAGGGCACCTGTGTTGCTCAGAAGTCTCCATGTAACTGCCTTTACTTTCTATCTGCCAAGAAGGCAGCAGCCCAGTCTTGCTTTATGGCAACCATGTTGGTCATACACTCAGGAGCAGAGCAATGTTTGTAACTAATCTTACTAGTAGGATTGGACTGATAAGGAAGGTATGATTATGTATAAATATTTATTAATTGGTCCTTCTAGCTGACACAAGAGCACCCTTTCCAATTAGAAGAAAGAAGGGTCCATCTAAATATTCAGAAAGAGTTTTTTACAGTGAGACCTGGGAAGTTGTGGAGGGCTTTTCCCAAATGAGTTGTACAGACTGATACATTAGATAGCTCTAGGAAGGGGTTGGATGGCTTTTTAGCAAGTGAGTGAATACAGGGTTATGGGAGATAGCTCATAGTACAAGCTGATCCAGGGAATAGTCCAATTGCCATCATGGAGTCAGGAAATATTTTTTTCCCCAAATTAGAGAGGAAACAAACAAAACCACTCACTGTAGGAATTCTGAAGCTTGTTAAAGTAATCGGTGTCACTTTAATGGGGGGTAATTATGTGGTGTGTACAGTTGTTAGGGATTCGGTCGGAGCACTGTCCAATGCTCCGTTTAAGCTGTACGCTCATGTGAGCACACAACAAATTGTGGAGTTCGTAAAGAATTTTGTGTGCAAACACAACATTTTGATGCACTCTGACCTGAGCACAGCGTTTTTAAAAATCTGCACACAAATGTTTTTTTCATGTATATAGCCAAGAAGGAATTAGAGGTAACAATGCCTGTGACTATGCGAGTTCTGGATTGTAAAGGACAAATTCTGATTGTTTCATTCTTTTCTTATTCTGCAAAATGATGAACACAGAGGATAAAATATTCAGGTGGCCATGGTGCCATCTGTTTGTGTCACAGTAGTGAGAGAGGCAACAAAAATATCCTATTTCCCCATGCATTCCACTGGCTTTGCACCATCATATTACACAAGGGGCGGGGCTGATACCTATAGTTGTTGGGCGCTACTGGCATTCTGCCTTTATGCTCACTCCTCTCCCTTTCTTTGTTTGAATTTACAGAACTTGATCTGGTGACATTATTTGTCTGTGTGGCTTCTGTGATGTCAAAAATGTCACATGTGCAAGGAAACGTTTCCCTGAAGGCACTGCACCAGTAGAGGTGGGTTCTGAGAGCTGTCCCGCATGTGGCTGTTTAATAAAATGGATTCACTTTTCCTACAGTGACAGCTTGGGTTGATCTATCTGTTCTGCATGCCTTACTCCGCTGCCGCCCTGCATTGATTCATATATGAGTGAGATTTTTAATTTAATTAATTTAATTCATAGACTCCAGAGCAACAGTGCTTGGATTGGCATAAAAAAATGTCAGCAGGCTTGCTTAGCCTTAACAAATGATACAAGTGGAATATATTGTGCACCTATGGAGAAGCACACCTACGTCTCAGGGAATGAGTTATACAGTGTTTTTATAACAGAGGTGACACCGGTGCCCATTGCAGTAAATTAAATCACACTGCCCTCTCCACTCTCGTAACACCAGTGGGAAGAAACAACCAGGCTGGACACCTACTTGGCAATGGCTTAAAATGGGTTTTTACCCAATATATTATCCCTTAGGGTCAGTTTAATTTTTAATAAATAAGATATAATTTATTTGTAAAATAGATAAATAAGGCAATACAATAATACTTGTGTTGCAATGCTTCTTAGAGATGCAATGTTCTACAGCAGTGATCCCCAACCAGTAGCTTGTGAGCAACATGTTGCTCTCCAACCCCTTGGATGTTGCTCCCAGTGGCTTCAAAGCAGGTGATTATTTTTGAATTCCAGGCTTGGAGACAAGTTTTAATTGCATAAAAGCGAAGTATGGTACCAAGCAGAGCCTCCTGTCGGCTGCCAGTCCACACAGGGGCTACCAAATAGCCAATCACAGTCCTTTTTACATTTGAATGTGGCTCAGGTGTAGAAAAGGTTGGGGAACCCTGATCTACAGCAACGCAAACTTTTTTTTAAACTTCCCACCTTAAGGCAAGTTTATCTTCTGCATTGTCATTAATATGTTCATCTTCAGAGGGATGCTACCCTGACATTAGCTTACTTGCCCCAACCTTAAAATTTCCTGCAGGGAAGTTCACCGGCCCACAGCTTTTTTTCCTCATAGACAAACAATGAAGGAAAGATGGCAGAAGGCTGTCTTGGATGTAGGCGCAAAACAGTCTGTGATCCAGCCTGCTGCAGACTTGGTCAGCAGTCTACTGTATACTGCTCTGTATACTGTTTAGATCCTATGGGCTCTCTTAGAATCACATTTAGTACTGAGACACACGAGCAGATTCGAGAAGATTAGTCAGCTGGTGACAAATCTCCTTTTCTTTGGGGCAACTAATCTCCCCGAACTTCCTTTCTGCCGGCTAGACTCCCGCCTCACATGGAAACTTCGAGCAACTTTGGAAAACGAATCGCTCCGAGTGCCATCCTGATGGTGATTTGCATTCTAGCTGGCGGGAAGGCAGTTCGGGGAGATTAGTCACCCCGAAGAAAAGGAGATTTGTCTCCGGGCGACTAATCTCCCTGAATCTGCTCGCGTGCCTCTGCCATTATCAAATGGTGAGTTCTAAATTTCACCCACCGATGAATACAACTCTGAAAATAGGAATGAATAGAATGTGGCTGAGTTTTTATTTATTGAACTGTAAATCACATTTTGATACATCTACCCCCATAAATTGACCTTTCTGTTTAATCAGAATGTGCTTCTGGCTGAACTGAAGTACATAGCAACCTCCCAATATGATATAGCGGCTGCCTTGGTGCTGAAATGCAGGGTTCTCATGGGACAACTCACTTTCGTCTGTAATTAAGTATGAAATTAAAGGGTTAGAAGTCCCTTTCTATGCCTACATTGGTACATGCATATTTCCTGGCCCTCATAACTGTTCTTTCCTAGAAAGAAAACAGGAGCCCATTCTTGCTCTATGGCGCCGATTGTGGACATTCACTCAGGAGCAGAGCTATTCTAATGTAACCAGTAGAATGGGAGAGAGAAGACAGAAGAGACCTGACCTCTCTTAATGTTAAATACAGTAAACTGGGTCGCTTAAAAGAGGGTGATTATTGGGTGCTGTGGACAAACAGTAAAAGGATTGGAGCCCTGCCACTCTGGGCTCTTGGTTGTTAGGCTGATATGCCAGTTCTGATTGTCTAATTGATTCCCACACAGGTATATCCTGCTAAATTATGAACATTGAGGATAAACTCGGGGGAATCTTCATTAAATGCAGCCCCACCAGCAACATGCAGTCTTCCAGGAGCCTGATAGGCCTGGGGGCATCTGATCCATCGTGCACCGTGCTACCTGGGACAGACCCAGGCCTGGGGGAGAAGCCTCTGTGCCAGGGTATCATGGCTGGCCAGGAGATATTACAGGGCAGGGATGAGATGATGTCACAAGATGAGCTCATGGTGCAGGAAGAAACAGTGAAAAATGACGAGGAAGAGATGGTGGAACCACAGGAACGGATTCTGTCCCAGGGGCTGAAGTTCACGGTCAGATTTCTCACCTGCTAAGATTTCTGTTGTCCCTTGAACTACCATAATCCTCATCATTCTGCCCCCCCCCCCTTCTGTCACCAGGTTCATGTTAAGCAAGAAATGAAGTTCATGGAGGAGGGAAACTTGGCAGATGCAGAACATGCACAGCTGGCAGAGCCAGTAGATTTGCAGAAGAAGAAGAAGAGGAAACAACGTTCTCCTGCCAAGGTAGCTTTGATGTCTAGGAACATGGGCCACCAACGATCTGACCAAGTGCCCCAGGTCTAACAGGATAGATGTATTTTAGGCTTTATAGCAGTGATGCCCTTAGAAGCCCCCAGACTAGTTGAGCTACATGCCTGATTTATTTGGTTGGTCAAGTAGCAGATGCAAATATGGGTAATGGGTGTTGGTGCTGAGTAGACTCATACGGGTCTATAACTCCTAGTACACAGCACCTCCTGCTTATCGGTCCATAGTTGTGGTGCCCAGTTACCAAACGTGTGCTCCTCCTATAGATCCTGACCATTAATGAAGATGGTTCCCTTGGATTGAAAATTCCTAAGTGCCATGTATGTGAGCACTGCAATGCCGCCTTCCGGACCAACTACCACCTACAGAGACATGTCTTCATCCACACAGGTACCTGCTGCTTCACCCTAACAAAATTCCTTAAAGGGGTTGTTCACCTTTGAGTTAACTTTTAGTATAATGTAGAGAGTGATATTCTGAGACAATTTGCAATTGGTTTTCATTTTTTATTGTTTGTGGTTTTATAGTTATTTAGCTTTTTATTCAGCAGCTCTCTAGTTCAGTGATTTTCAACCTTGTGCCTCCAGCTGTTAAGGAACTACAAGTCCCACAATGCAATGAAGGAGTCTGACAGCCACAGTCAGGCAAATGCATTGTGGGACTTGTAGTTTCTTAACAGCTGGAGGCACAAGGTTGAAAATCACTGCTCTAGTTTGCAGTGTCAGCAATTTGGTTTCTAGGGTACAACTTACCCTAGCAACCTTGCATTCTTTTTAATAAGAGACTGGAATATGAAGAGGAGAGGGACTGAATAGAATGATGCGTAATAAAAAGTGGCAATAACAATACATTTGTAGCCTTACAGAGCATTTGTTTTTAGATGGTGTCAGTGACCCCCATTTCAAAGCTGCAAAGAAGCAGAAGAAAATTGCAAATCATTAAAAAAACAATGAATAATAAATAATGAAGACCAATTGAAATGTTTCTTAGAATTGGCCCTTCTACAATATAATAAAAGTTAACTTGAAGGTGAACCACTCCTTTAATATGCCTTAAAGAGAGCACAGCCAATCCAAGTACAAGCTGTAGGGTTGGAGTACAAAGTAGGGGGAAGAATCCCCAGGTACAGCTTGTGAGCTTTGGAGCATGAGCTCTACTGTAGGATATAACTATGAGTCTCATTGTTGGGTTTATGTTACAGGGGAGAAGCCCTTTCAGTGCAGTCAGTGTGAGATGCGCTTTATCCAAAAGTATCTACTCCAGAGGCATGAGAAGATCCACACAGGTAAGTACCCAGCCTTGTTACCCATGGAAGGGGACCTTGGGGCTTTAGCTGGGGGTTGGTGCCTGTTTTCTTTATCTGTGGTAGGGGATTGAGTTTCTTTGTGTTTACCCTGGTTTGGTTTTACTCACCTCTGTCTGAAATTAAGCAAATTGCACAGCATCATGGGATGGAAATAGACAACATACCTTTGAACCCTGACACTGAGCAGCATTATGCAAATGTTCCTAGTTAGTAATGTGACTGTGTAACAGAACCAGCATTTTGGGGGTCACCTCTCTGGTCCCAGATGCAACTTTGCAATGAGGTCAATGCATTTAGCCCTATAAAGAGAGAAGATCAAAATATTAGTATTTTCATATTATACCATTGGTCTGTAAGTAGCTAGTTTTTCTAGCTAAGGACAGGGAGTTACTTGTAAATGATACAACACGAGGAACTCAATTTAGGCATTGTGAGATGGCTATAATTCCCAGAAGTTTGCCTTGAGCACTGACTTGTTGCTGCGTTCATCCAATAGGGGAGAAGCCATTTCACTGTGATGAGTGCGGGATGCGGTTTATTCAGAAATATCACATGGAGAGACACAAAAGGACTCACAGTGGCGAGAAACCGTATCAGTGCGAGTACTGTCTGCAGGTGATTGATGGTTGTCATAAGTTCAGCCCATTTAGTTCATTGTAAAAAATAAAACTGGGTAAATAAATAGATTGTACAAAATAACATTTTTATAATATAGACAATTAGTCAAAAATTTGTCAATATATGTCTCTTATGTAGTGAAGAATACTAGCAACTAGATTGTTGTGCCTTTTCTATTAATAATTACTCTGAAATACCTTATGCACTTTAATACCCTGATACCCTCAGATCTAAGCAACTGTATTACTCTCTGTTGCAGTTTTTCTCCAGAACAGACCGGGTACTGAAACATAAGCGCATGTGCCATGAGAACAGAGAGAGGAAGCCAGGGAAGAGCACTGGCAGGGGAGGGCTCTTGTCTCCTGAGAGCGACCCCACACTGTCTCCCAAAGATGGAACCACAAAGAAGAAACAAAAGAGTGACAAGAAGCTTTTGGCTGCAGATGACAAGGAAAGCCCCTCGGAGAAGGTGGAGCATGAGAAAGAGAAGAACAATTTTCTGCCCTTGTTCCCTGACAGCACCAAAATCAAGGACGAGTACATGGTGGCAGAATATGCTGTGGAGATGCCCCAGCCCTCTCTGGGTACGTTGCACTTACAGGAGGTGGTGCCCGAAGACATTAATCCCCCCAAGCTGCTCCTTAAGAAGGTGAGTGGCAAGAAGAGCCTGAAGCAGGCGCTGGACCAGAGTCCAACACTCTCAGCTCTGACAGCCTTCGATGACAACAAGGTGGCTAAATACACTTTTGAGCTGGTGGATTCGGGCAGCAACTCAGACTTGGATCACGGGGACCCCATGCAGGAAGGTGGCAGTAAGCCAGCCAACAACAGCGTCAGTTATGATGAAGCCATGCAGTTTTCCAAGAAGAAGAGGTACTTACAGGCAGCCACCAGTAGTAACAGTAGCCGCGAATATGCCCTGAATGTCAGTTCCATTGCTTCTCAGCCTTCGGCCACACAGGCTGCCGTGGCCAGCGTCATGGATGAGAGCAACACCACTATGCTGATGGATACCCAATCACTGTCAGTGGATATCAAAGCTAGTCAGGATAAGAACGTCATCCCAGATGAAGTGCTGCAGACGCTGTTAGATCACTACACTCACAAGGCCAACGGGCAGCATGAGATCTCCTTCAGTGTTGGGGACACAGAGGTGACCTCAAGCATATCCATCAGCTCAGCTGAGGTAGGTGAGACCAGCCAACCAGAGACTCTGGACTCAAGTGTGCAAGTACCAACTGGGGACAAGGCCAGCATGCTACAGGAATACTCCAAGTTCCTCCAACAGGCTTTGGAACGGACTAGCCAAAACGATGCCTATCTGAGCAACACAAGCCTTAACTTTGTTACCGATGGAGCAGCCCTGGCAAACCCCGGCACTTTTCCCTCTTTGGACAAGAATGTTTATGCCACCCTGCCCATCAGCAACTTCCGCCCGGGCCTGGCCACCCCGCTCCGACTGACTCCTGACAAGGCCCATTTTGGCCTAATTGTAACCGACTCTCAGCACAACTTCAGCTTTGCGGCAGACGATGGCAACAACACTTCCCCTGTGCCCACTTCCTCAGCGCAGGATTTTCTAGATCAGGTGACAGGACAGAAGAAAAGCGAAACACAGCCTGTGCACCAGACTTACCAGCTGAATGCCTTTGAGCAGCCCTTTAGGGCTCAGTTCCAAAGTGCCCGGGCTGGCATATCCCCTCAGTTTAGCACCGCCAATGGGCAGGTGAACCTGCGGCAACCCACTTCCAGCCCAGACTTCCCAGAATTCTCCCTGGTGAATGTAACTGAGAGCAGAGCCCAACTGACTTCTACCACTGACACAGCTGCTGGCCAGTCCTTTAGCTAATGCTTGTAATGTTTAATTAGTCACCGAAGAGGCAGAGCTCTGCCCTTTTGGCATAGGTCTGCCTTGCCCCAATACAATGTAGCATTATGCAGTTGCACCATACACTTCCACATCCCCATGTCTGAGGTGCTGTCAGTGTATTAATTGCTGTACTGAGTGGCACCAAGGGCTAGCAGGGATCATCCCCTGGATATCCTGGTGCCCCAGTGCTCACAAGTGTAAGTGTGATCAGGATACTTTGCACTTTCCTTGCACAGATCAAACTTGAGGAAGTGGAAGTGTGTTTTGCCCAGGGACATGTTCCGCCTGGGCTGTCCTGAGAGAGTCTGGCCAATGACACAGAATTACAGGTCAGTTCTATGCTTTTTGGCCTATGAGGCCACGTGAGAGAGTATAAGGCCACTTGAACGAGTATGCTGTGTGTAATCAGCCAATTCTTGTGCTCTCCCCTCTGCCCATTACAACGAGACTCAGTGGGAGTGTACACTGTAGTATGTGTGTGCCCTGCCATGGAAAGAAATGTTATATAAATATATAGAGATATATAAATTTAAGATATTACAAGGCACTTTACAGAGTGGGAGATCTGCCCCAAACAGATATCCTGTCTGGTAAGAGAGCTGTGCATTTTGAGTAAGCGATTAAGGCGAGGTGCAGCAGAGCAGATTGTTGGGTTCATGGTACAGAATGATATATCAGCAGGGTAGTACTAGCACTTCCCCACTAGAGGGCCAGTTGAGACCTCTGTAGTGGCACTTTATGTTATTATACTGTCACTGTGTCCACTGTGTCTGATGCCCAATTGTTCTGCTGGTTCTTTGCCTTCTCAGAACCTGGATTGTGGGGGGTCCATGTCATGAAGCACTTAATAAACCTTGTTGGGGGGGGGGGGTTGTACCATAATGGGAGGTTGTGTTTTTAGTATTATTATGCAGGCAGTGACTTTCTCAGACAATCTGCTCTTGGTCTTCATATTCATGAATTTAAAGGGTCACTTTCCCTAAGGAACTGAATAGACAATGAAATAAGACCAATTTTAAATTACACTTTATAGACAGACACTTGTGTGAGAGACACACAGATGAGCTGTGCATTTGTGTTGCTCCCCAAGGATAGGGATGGATCACTGAGAACAGGGAGCACATATTTTACTGTTATTGCTTTTCTGGCAGCGTTGAGAGTGCAAAGGTGGCAAGTGATGTCACAGCACCAGGCGTTCTAGGTCAGCATAAATATCGGCTCTTGTGTATTGAGAGACATCAGAGAGGTTGGGGGGATGATAATGTTACATTTCAAAAATAATTCTTACTTTTCTTATTATTACACTGCTACTAAGTATCGCTGAATCGGACCAACTGTAGGCGGGGTTGGTCCTTACAAATTTGCTTTGTAATTTGCTATTATTTGCATATTTGTGGCCTCTTGTGTGTGAGGGTAATATTTCTGTTCCGGTGGAAGATACACACTCACTTTGTGCGCTTGGCACTTTAGCGAAGCCTGCACACGTGATGCTGAGACTGAAACTCACTATTGGATGGGACTTGTGCTGAAGAAGAGGATGGAGCTGCTGGTTTAATTCAGTTATTATTTTTGTTTGGGCTGTAAACCCAGGCATAGGGTGTGGCTGAAGAATGGGCATGTTGAGGGATACAGCCCTAGTGCTAACATTTCAGGCCTCATCTTATGACTAATACCCCTTGATTGCACCCAGTTTCTGAGGGGGTTAATGCAGTGTTTCTACTCCTTCCCTCTTGTGCTTTGGCGTTGAGTGATAGTGCATATATATATATGCAGGTGCAGCACAGAAAGTGTAATGGTGTCATGGTGCACAATGTGTATGAATGGGGTAAGCACTATATAATAGTGCATGTAGCACTTTGTATTAGAACATGCACCGGTGTAATGGTGCAAGTAAGACTGTGTATGAATGAAGGTATGCTCTTATGCAAGTAGAACTTTGTATGAATGGGATATGCACTAACGTGGTACAAGTAGCACTTTGTTTGAATGAGAGCATGCAGTAGTGCAATGGTTCAAGTATAGCGCTTTGTATGAGTGATTGTATGCACTAAAGTAATAGTGCAAGCACAGTACTGTGTATGAATGAATACTCAATTGTAATGGTGCAAGGCTAGCACTCTGTATGAATGAAGGTGCACAATAATGTAATGGTGCAGGTATAGCACAATGTACCAGTGATTGTCTGAATGTAATGGTGCAAGCACAGCACTGTGTATGAATTAATGCAAACATAATAGTAACGGTACAGTGTGTAGAGCAATGTAAGAATGAGGGCACATGCTAGTGCAATAGTGCCAGCTTAGAGTGGTAGTGCTAGTGCAATTAGAGTGCATATCTGGCCAACTCATTTTGCTTCTTCCAGTCCAGCATTTCATGTGTTACATGGTTTTATGTTTAGTGGGAGTGTATCCAGGGGACCCCAGTAGTGATCTGGTTTTCCTGCAGCAACATTTTTGTATGAATTATAGCACTTACTGTTTGTGTAGCTCAGTCGGGAGTTTTGTTACTTCCGGTGCACGTTTTATATTAATATTAATTGCGGTGCTGCATGCACCAGGGTTACACATGTCCCCATTAGGGGTAATAGTTCCCTTTTTGTTTCCACTCTAAATTTATTGTACAGATTTTTGTTATGTCTTTTCTTTTGCTTGGTTCTTGCTTTCTACTGGCAATGGGGGTCTCCAGTCTTTCGATGCCAGGCAGGTTGTGATAGCAGCCAATCAGTATTGGGTTTCTGTTCATCTTTAGCTCCAGAGAGGTCTGCACTGGTGTAACACAAATTTTTTTTTATCTATACTATGTCCAGTCTTGGGGGGGGGGTCTTCGTTTAGTGACAATTTGCAGTTTGGGGCTTTACTGGGTGGAACCTTTGTGCCTTAGTTGCTTATATGTTCAATCCATTTCTCTATATAGAGCAGCATCTGCAAGAAACCTCCTCTTTGTGTCTGTGGGATGGACAGGGTTAAACAGTCAACAGCAGCAGGTGATTGGGCATGGTGGTTTATAGGGCAAATACAGCCTCTCCTTATGATTACTGCATATCCCTGCTAGTGATTTCAGTTGGCTTGAAGCCCCACATCTTCTCTGTATTCCCTGTATAAAAGGGATAATCAAAAGCACTGCCCTACAATCAGTGTTATTATATAAAGGCAAAGAGAGAAAAGGCTGTTTTACTGGTGGGAAAGTAAATGTGTATTACAAGGGGCAGAGCCAGAACACTGTATTACTGGGGTGACCCTAGTGCTGCTTGTGCCATTCGGTTTCATGTGTTGGTTATGTTGCATGGGGGAGGACTGAGCTTTCCTCGCTGGTTTCTCCCCACATAGCTAATTGCTGCACCATGTTTCCCACACCAAATGACATGAATGTTGAAGGCTGGCCTAATAATCCAAGATGGCAACACACAGGGAGTCAGGCAAGAGATAGTTTGTTTTGCTGAAAAGTTTAATTGCCCTTCAGAGACTTCTGCCTGCTGATAGTGGATCAGTATGACTATGTTGGTGAGTCAAAATAACATGTGGCCATTCGGCGTGACACTGGGAGTTTTGCAAAGTTCTATTTATCTGGATGTGTCTGGTTCCTCATAACCTGAAGTGTATCTGTGGGCAATTAAGTGTTAATGGCAAGTGTCATTTGTACACAAGATCAGTTGTATGTATATTGCCATGTTCTCCTGAGCAGGGGCAAAAAGGCACCAGGGCCCTAAACTCACACAGTCAGTGGTACTGTAGTTCTGTAATGGGAATCATGGAAAATCAGTCCATTTATTTTTATATAAAAGGCTACTTACTGTACATACAGAGGTATATTGCATGGATGGGAGGGGATCATTAATTCACGTCTGACAATCACAGGCCGTCTGTTCCCCTCTCCTCTGGTCAGTGTTGCACTGTAGAAAAAGGGAATTCTAGGGCTATGAAGCTCCATGATAGCGCCACTTCTATGTGCTGCTTATTTGTATGTTCATGTCATATACATTTTCTACTCATTTCCCTTTGCCTTTAAAAAGAGAGAGAAGGGTAGATCAGCCATTCCCACTAAAATGCCCTGCACCTGTTGTTATACGGTTTTGGTTGGTGGGAATTGTAGTTCAGAACAAGCAGGCCAACAAATTAGACACTGGTGCCGGTGATTGAACAGCATGTAACCAGCCCGCTCTCTGCTTCACTTCAGTCAATATTCCTCCATTCCCGAGTGAAGCAACAACACGATGAGGTCATCACAACACATATATGTCATCACTAAATATTCACAATAACACACTTTTACTTTCAGATCCCTTGGAGCAGCCTGCAGCTTTACACAAGACTGGTGGGAACTGACTAAAGGGGAGCAGAGGGCGATACCGGGACCCCTCATGTTGTTGCTGTAAATACATTGTTCACAGGTATATCAGATCTTGATTGGACACATCTCACACTGTTCTTATGTTTCATGACTATAAACTTCCATGATTCACTGGGTGTGGCCATAGTGTTTTGAGTAACCAATCTCAACGATAATATCAGGAAAGTGGCATCCACTTCTTGTGTTATGGACAAGTACTTATATAGCACCAACATATCCTGCAGCAATGTACAATAGATGGGATTGGGGGTACAATGGACTCTACTCCTTAGTATCTTTGTTTTAAAGATTTTTGTTTTAATTAGTATAATAGCTAGCACTACACCAGTAAAAGCTAATTCCTGATTGATTTTTGTGGGTAACCATAAAAATTTACCAAGTTGCAGGGGGGTCTTTGGTAAAATGAGTTTTTAGTCACTAATTTCTCTGTGATTGGTTACTCTGCTAAAAAAGTGACTGCTATCTACTATTGCTGTTACCCTAAGCATAGTTCCCCTTTACTGTATAAAATTGAGTGATCCCTGAGCCCTCTCCTCCCTTCTAACCAGGGATCACATTAAAAGGGACAATGATAGGAGCTGCCCTTAGATTTAACCCCTCTCCTATTTATATTGAGCACCAGATTATATGGTATCCCTCAGAATAATGGATTTTTAATTTTATCATAAAAATGTGTTTTTAACCATTATTCTCTACATTTTTCTACATGTGCTGGCATCTGCCACGTGGGGTTGGCTAGGCAGTATGGGAGGTAACTGTAGGGTGCACCAGGATAATTTATACATGTGTATATCAGCTGCATTTTTTTAGAGGAGAAATGTTTTTTACTGCAAGACCTTTCTTATAGGCGCATGTGTTGGGGGAGGCGCCGCTCACATATGTGTATTGTACACTGATATCTTTGTATCGATGGAGTGGAGCAGCGTCTCCCTGCTGGGGTGGGGGGCAGAATTACTGTCAAGGCCTGAACTTTACTGGATTCCGTCTTTTCATTGTTTTTGTTTTTTTATGCTCTGGCGCGGGAATGATCCCAATAAAACTGGTGATGTCGCTCACCAAGACGCTCTGTCAGTGTCACAGACTTTTTATTCCTAGTGGTTTTATCCACAGACAGTAGAGCAGTTAGGGCATGTAATGCAAGACGGACACATTATAGTAAAATGGACACATTACAGCAAGATGGAAACATCAGGACAATATGTAGATAGTAAAATAAGATGGAGATATAGGGCCAGATGGAGATAGGTGGGCAAAGTGGAGACAGTAACACTTGAAGTAGATAGTAGGACAAGATCAAGACCATAAGCCAAAATGGACATACTAGGACAAGATGAAGACAACAGGGCATAAAGAAGTAGGGCAGGATGTCTACAAGATGTAGACAGGAAGACAAGGCAGAAACATTAAGGCAAGATGGGGACACTAGTGCAAGATGGTAATGTTAGGACAAGATGGAGACAGAAGGACAATATGTAGATAGTAATAAAGTCATGAAAAATGGGGACATTAGGGCAAGATGAAGATAGCTGGGCAAAGTGAAGACAGCATAATGTAGTCAGGAAGATAAAACAGCAGGGTAAGATGTAGATAACAGTGGAGACAGTAGAAAAAATTGACACACACACACACAAGATGGATATAGTAGGGCAAGGTGAAGAATGTGGGCTGTGAAGAAGACAATAGGAGAAGATGGAAACAATATGACAAGGTGGAGACAATATGACAAGGTAGAGACAGTAGGTCAAGC
>CM044447.1:51674878-51685832 GCA_024363595.1 Xenopus borealis
CGCCCCACAGGTCAATCAGATTCAGAGCCCAGCGGCCGCTCCATGCTGCTCCCTCCTGGCTCCGCTTTGATTGTGCGGGGAGATCCCTGTCCCCTCCGGCTGCTCCAACACAATGTTCCCCGGGCTCATGCTCCGGGCTGCGCTGCTGCTCTCTGCCCTCTGGGCACCGGTCCGTCCGCACACAGACTGGATCTCATCCACCGGGACTCCACCCAGCGCGACCCCCGAACCCAACCGCACGCGGACCGACATCGCACCTGAACCAGGGGGATCAGTAACATGGACCCCAGGGGAGCGCTGGAACCAGTCAGAACCTGGGACACATTACCCGACAAGACAGGGAGCCACTGGGAGCCACAGACAATCAGACCCCTCTAGAACCATCAACCAGTCGGAACTAGAAGAGAGTGGACCCCTCAATTTAAGAGGATCTCGGGGTCCTGCAGAAACTTTCAGCAGTTGGACCCACCTGCCAGCGGGATCCGGTACCCAAATGGCTGGGAAACAAAGTGCAAAACAATTCATCGCACCTGGATCGGAACCAAGTTGGAGTAAGGAACAAAACAATATTCCCAGCAGGTCTGGAGATGTCCTGGAGACTCCACCGACCACCAAGCCTGCACAAATGCACCAGCCAGAACCCCAGACAGAGTCCTACCTCCCCTCTGGGACAGAATCAGGCTGGACAGGGCAGAACTACCTGGGGACTGGCTGGGAGAGCCCCTCAGGTGAGCAAACTGTAGTGTGGAACTGGGAGTGCTATTATAATGGGTAGTTTTAGCACTGAAGTAAAGTGTTGCCCTGCTGTCACTAAGTTACCATACTCACTTCACCTGTCACTACTGTCTCTGTATACTCTGTCTACTGTCTAAATCTTGCAGACTGAGTGGGAGAGTGACACTGTTGCACTAGGGTACCTTGGTGATAGTAGGGTTTGTAAAGTGTTATGGGCAACATAATAGCCCTACTGTCCCCATCTAACTACTGTCTCCAGCTTGCCCAACTCTCTACATCTGTCACTGCTGTCTCCATCTTGCACTACAGTCTACATACACACATACTGTCTCAATTTTGCCCTACTGTCTGTGTCTTGCCCCTCTGCCTTCATCTTGCCTTGCTGTCTCCATCTTGTCCTACTTTCTCCATCTTGCCCAACTGCCTCCACCATTTCCTACAATTTCCATCTTGCCCTATGGTCTACATCAGGAGTGCCCATACTTTACTAATCTGAGGTCTACTTTTAGTAATGTTGTCCCATGATGATCTACATCCATAATAAAAAATATTACTTAAATACTGATGTATGTGGAAAATGTATTTTTCTATATTTAATAAACAACTATTTCTTATAATAATATAATGAAAAGAATGAAATAGGAGGATGATATAGACAAGATGTTTGTTGACAGTGTCTTGAGATCTACTGCGCACCGGTTAAAGGTCTACTGGTAGATCCCGATCTACAATTTGGGCACCCCTTGTCAACAGCCTGACATACTGTCTTGATTTAGTCCTACTGTCACTGTCTTGCCCTACTGTCTCCATCTAACCCCACTGTCTACATCTTGCCCTACTTACACCAGCTTGCTCTGTTGTTACTATCTGTAACTACTGTCTCCATCTTGCCCTTCTGTCTTCGTCTTGTCCAACTGTCTCATCTTGCCCTACTGTCTCCATCTTGCCCTATTGTGTCTATCTTGCCCTACTGTCTCTGTCTTGTCCAGCTGTCTCAGTCTTGCCTTACTGTCCCCATCTTGCCCTACTGTCTCCGTCTTGTCCTAATGTCTCCATCTTGTCCAACTGTCTCCATCTTGTTGAAGTCATCATCTCTTTCTTCTGTGCCAAGCTTTGTTGTCACCTAAGGAACCTGTCAGGAGCATCCAGTTGGTGTCAACATTCTTAGTCCTGTGGTTATTACCAGAAGTCACAATCCCATGTGTATGTATAGTATGATTCCTTTAATTTTACTCTATGATCATTATACACATTTAGTGTTTGTAGAATCGTTATGTACTGTATAGTGCTTCATAATAACCTGCCCCTTCCTATGCTAATAGTGATGTCTCCTCTTCTCCTCACCAATAAATTACTAATTCGCCCTCTTGGTAGGGAATCCCATAACTTGGCTAATGGTAAAGAACCTCTACCTATGCTGTTGGTCTAATCTCCTTGTACATTGGCTCACATCTCCTCTTTTGTAAGAGAGCCAATACTATGGTTGGTTGGTTGCAGGGGGTGTGGGGACATTTCTTGTTTCATCAAGGATAGATTTGGGAGGGGGGGGCAGAACAGATAGTAAAAGGGGTACAAGCACAGATAGAGCAGACTGACTGCTTATTAACCTGCCCCCCTTTCAGATCTTTGCAAGTAAAAGTGCCAACCCTAATTATCACAGCCTAAGTATAAGCTAACACTCATTTTCAGGACTCTACCAGTGGGGCACAGGTGATGCCGATGTGACATCATTATGTATGGCCCCTCTAGTTAATACTGAGGCTGTGGGGCTGCATAGGCCTCACACACGTATTGCTCATCCAATTAATTCATTTGTTTTTTGTAGTTTAGCATGTAGCCCCTCCCACACACCAACTTCTCAATCAGCCAACCAGAATTCCTGATAATGAGATGTTTTTAGAAGTTTATAGAGAACTTGCATGGACTATCCCCCCTGTATGTAATTAAAGGCACTACATTTGCTAAAAGTGCAGTAACCATAGCAACTGATGATATGCTTGCACAATAAACCAGCAAATTCTAGCTGCAGATAGGGTTACACAGCTGGTTACACTTGTGATATTGGTATTTGCACTGATCCCCTGTGGCAGGTGGGCACACAGACCCAATTGTCTCTGTGTATGTGCCACTGAGCCCAGGCAGATGGGCTTAATCCTCTTACACAAGTGAGTCATCTGTTACTCACCATCATCACTTCCCAAAGTGGAACAGGCCTGAGTCTACTCATAGCCCTGAGCTGGGGCAGAAAATCCCAGTGGCCAAGCACTGCTTCGCCCTCATAGGATACCATCATTGGGCAACTGTATGTCTATCTGTCCTTCTTCTGTCTGTCTGACTGTCAGTATATAACTTTCTTTCTGTCGGTCTATCTATCTATTAATTATCATCTACCTAACGTCAATCTGTCTATCTCTCTGTCTGCCTTTCAATTAGCTATGTCAGTCGTCTATCAGTTAGCTATCAATGTCTAGCTGTCTGTCTGTCTGTCTAGCATTTATCTTCTGTCATCTACTGTATCTATCCCTCTGTCTGCCTCAATTGATAATCTATGTCTATCTTTCTATCATCTATCTATCTATCTATCTATCTATCTATCTATCTATCTATCTATCTATCTATCTATCATCTATTTCTATATCTACTAGTTGTAGTATTTAAATAATACTGTATGTTTTAATTTTTCACAGTCTAAAAAAATGGATCAGGATGCATTTCACAGCATGTTGTACCTGTATAACTATGCATGTGACAAATAAAGAATCCCATCTATATATCTATCTGCCTGTCTGTCTGCCTGTCTGTCTGTCTGTAACTAGCTATCTATAATCCACTGTGCTTTTCCATACTCAGAATACATTGCCTATGGAAGGTATCAGTATTCATTAGGGTTGGGGTAACGACAGACGGTTGGTGCTGGTACTGGTGCTCCTGGGGGCAGTTTCGGGGAGGAGATTGGACCTTTCCTCTCAGGGCTCTCGGTTTACCTGGTGGTACGGAGCACAGAGATGCCATTGTGATTCTGGCCCATTGTGTGCTGGGGGGGGGGGCAGTGCCCTGATTTCTATGCTTGGGCCTGACAATGGTGCCTCTCAAAGAACTGTGAGCTGTGTAATACTATCACTGCCCCATCCGTGCTGCTTTGTGTGGGTATGTCTCACTTACAGGGCTAATGGCAGCTTCCAAACCCCCTTCCCTCCCCAAAGCCTGGGATATCTCTGGAGTGTTATAGGGATTCAGCATCCCACCCCATGGATTCAGCTTCTCATCCCATGGATACAGCATCACCTCACATGGATACAATGTTACATCACACTCATACAATGACTGCTTTCTGAATGAACAAGGCCTCAGCCCCAATATCTAATCTCAGCACAGGCTCAGTCATGTCATCCTAAACCCCTCAATTTAGGGATACAAAGAGCAGGAGCAGGTGTGGGGCCCTATTTAATATCAGGAGAGATGCAGATCTGACAATGGAACTCTCTGTGCTCCTCAGTCGAACTTTAATTCCCACCTGAAGTCCTACTGGCCCCTGCTGGTCTGCACATTGTCTTTATATATGTATATGTATTTTATACAGGAATGGACTCTTCTGTGTCAAATACTGGGGGCCCATGGCTTCTATATAATAGAGACTTTGTTACAGTTATTATTATTATTACTACTACTAATAACAACAACTCTATGGGAAATGGCATTCCATGTCACCCACCAATCTCTCATCTACAGCAAAAATTAGATGGTGGCGCTGTTCTGTTGCAGCCCTATAGGAAACACCGGTCTTTGCTGGAGCTGGTGAGAAGTGATACTGCAATAAATCATATACATTACATCAATTCTGTTCTGAGAAACAGCCCCTTTTACAATCCACATCTCCCAGCATACATCCTTGCCAAGGAGAATGTACATGTATACACTGCATGTTGTGCTGGTGCTTTGAGGTTTGGGAATAACTTTCCCTGTAGCCTTCATGTATTCTTATCAGAGAAACCGGCTCTGTGCAGGGTGATGGGAGATTTGTGCTGGAATTTCCTGGTAACACCCAGTATGTGAAACAGGCAACGGGTGACAGTGGGGACAGGAGGGCGGGGTGTAATCTCTTCCCTGCACCCTCGTACATGGGACTGACCCCAGAACAGTAATACATACCGACACTTTTGCTACATGTACACAAACACTTTGTATGTGACAGTTTGATATGGTTAGTGCTCTGAGGGTCTTAGAGCCAATCTGTTTGTTTGAAGGGGTTTTATTTTTTTGGCAGCAGTGTGGTCATTTAGAGTTTGTGCTCCAGGAGTAGTGTTAGGGAAGTAACTTGATCAGAGCAACTTAACCCTTGCTGAGCTGCTGCAGGGTCTGTGCTATGTATGCAGGGGGCAAAACATAGGTCTTAGGACTCTGGTCTCTGTATCAACTAGGACTTTACTGCTTCAGCTGTCCTTGGGTGCTTTTACAATTAATGGACTGAAGGATGGGCAACACTGATATAAAGTTCTGCTTTCTCAGTCTTACCCTACTGACCTTCTGTCTCCATCTTGCCCTACTGTCTCCATCTTAGCCTACTGTCTCCTTTTTGCCCTACTGACTTTATCTTGCCCTACTGTCACAGTCTAGCCCTATTGTCTAAGTCTTGCCCTTCTATAGCTATTTTGCCCTACTCTCACAGTCTTGGCCTACTGACTCCATCTTGCCCTACTGAAACCACCGTGCCATAGTGTCTCCACCTGTCACTACTGTCTCCATCTTGCCCTGCTTCCCTGAGGTTGAGTAATAATTATATTGTAGAATTTTCCAGCAGAAGTAACTGCTGTGGAACTATTCTAGGTGTTTGTAATGTCAGGCATGATACCTAATCAGGAGGTAGGATGTTTATAAGGCCTGGAGGGGACAGTTTCTCCTGTCTAGACAATAGGGCCCCAGATAAGGCAGGTCACACTGTTCCTGGCGCGAGGCTGGGAGGGGTCGGACTCGTCACTAGGAAGGAAACACTCAGGTCCCTGGGAGCCTCGGACTCTCTAGATACTGGCCGCTGCCTTTGTTCACTCAAATTCCTTTCCCTGCCAATTCCTCTCCACCCAAAATCCTGATATCCAGAGCCAGAGATCCAAACATTCCCTCAATCCGCTCAGAAAGAGGGGGAGATATGGGGGATCATGCGTCTGGTTACTGGGTCCCACTCAGAAGCTGAGCATTTGCATAGGATAATAATGAGGGGCCTTTAGGGACTTTATGCACAGGAAACAAAAGGAATGATGTGGGGGGGGGGGTTGTATGCAAACTGGATATGGATGTTGCTTTCCACTGCAGAATGAGATTATTAGGAGTGGGGGCATTTAGTGTCCTGGGGGCTTTATATACAGTTAAGAGAAGAGATGACTTGTGACCTTCTTTTAGGAAGGACATGTCCAAGGCCTGCATAGTGTGGGGCCCCTCAAAGCAGCACTTTAGGTAAGAAGATAGCAGTATAGCAGGTATAGGAAGGGTAATATAGCAACAGTGGAGTAAGATGGAGAGAGTAACATAACAGAATGCAACCAAATATCTGTGCACAGACTGCCACTAAAGACATAGCAAACCCCTCTTCTCTCCCAACCTCTTTAGTTTCCCTTGTGTAGACAAATAGGTCAACAATAAACATATTTTCCTCCTCAGTACCATGAGCTTCAGATTGAGGCAGGCAGGAGTCAGATCATCAGGCAAGTCCTTGGTAAGTGACTATGTATGAAGGCAACAGATGCCGTGAATAAGATCAGTGTAGCGTAGTTCCTACTGCTCATCTATGCCATTCAACTATTCTGGGAAATTTGTAACATTATGGGTAAGAAAAACAATACAACATGATGTTTTTGCACAGTCTGGCTTCAGGGCATTTCCTGGCAAGCTCTTTGGGAGTATAAGGGCATCCGTGCATTGTGTTATTGACTGAATGTCTGGGTGCCAGAGTTATTCTAGACAATTTGTCTATTTTTGGATTTGGGTCTGGGCTGCAGAATGCCTTGTAATGAAGCTGGTTTCTCATTTTTTTGCTTCATTTTCATTTCAGCCACTGAAATTGTCCTTAAATCAGTAACAAGGAGACATGTCAATAAGAGGACTCCCCATACTGACACTGCACTGTACCTTTCATCCTCCTTCACCCAGACCAACCCCAATGGATCAGCCAATATCACAGAGATCTTTAATACATATGAAACTGCTACAGAGCCCAGATACAGGAACCAAGGTGAGCAGGTGGGCACAACAAGACAGGACGATGACTTTGCCACACAATATTCTGGCACACCTATATGGGACAACACTACCCAAGATTTACACAACTCCAGTGTCACATTGCTGGACTCAGACAACATAACTTGGTCTGGCAACTGGATCCAAAACACGGAGACCGTCCCTGCCCCAAACTCTGGACCATCAACCCAGGAATCCAGAAATGTATCCAGAAACACCATAACACAGGATCCTGAAATAGCAATATCTGGGTTAACAACCTTGAGTTTCAGCAACTCAAGTCTATTGTCTACAAGTGAAATACAAGAGTCTGACAACTCAACTATGGACCTGATGATCACAACCCAAAATGTTATTACTTCATCTGATTCTGTAACCTTTGTTCCTGGCAATTACTCTCTGCGAACAACTTCATATGATGCATCCATCTTCTCATCTCCCACCAGTCTCCATGCCACAGATACTTCTGTCTCCTTAACAAGCATCCCTGTCACAGCTCTACACACAACAGATGTCTCAACCAATAATCCATCCACATATGTACCATCACCGTCCAACAGGCCATCAGTTTCAAACTCATCTCTTCTTCAGTCTGAACCTTCGTCATCTACTTTATCACCTTCAGCTTCTTCTAATGAGTTGGTTTCATCTCCTGCACAAGAAACTTCCACACATCTCTTATCTCTTTCCAAAAAGTCCTCAACACCTACTTCTCCAGATATCCTTTTCTCATCTCCCATTTCATCAGAACAGCCCGCTTCCTCACTTTTTTCACCTTCTGCTTCTGAGAGTCCTTCTGTTGCTTTTTCCACAACTTCCTACATTTCTATGTCTCCAATGTCCACATTACTTCCATCACTGCCAGCCTCTTCATCAGCTACAGCAGGCACAGAAGTTACCAACGTCCCTCTCACAACTCTAGATACAACAAACCAGTCTTCAGAGTTCACTACAGCCACCACCAGTTTGGTGACTGGTCTCAACCATGAAATAATTCAGCCCAACCAAACCATAACAGATTCTGCCAGAACACTGTTTGTTGGAACAGACCCTCAAGAGGTTACAAATAACCCAACTGTCTTGCTATCAGAAGACATTTTGGGGGAGACTTCAAAACCAGTTGATGGAAGTGTATTGACAACATCAAATGAGAAGCTACAGACAGTCATTGCTACTTCAGTTGAAACTGCTGCTCAACCAACTGATCCTGCTCCATCCACAACAACTTCTAGTGATCTGCTCCTTCCACCAATTCATCATAGTACACAAGAAATTCCCCAACCTGATGTCCACGCTACAAAGTCAAGTGATTTCCAGTTTACCAAAGAGGATCTAAACAACCAAGTTCAGACAGTAATAACAACTAAAATGAATCCAAGTACCTTTACATTAGACATGGATTTAAGGACCAGCACAGCTAGCACCACCAAAAGCCAAATTAGCATAGACAAAGCTACAACCATTCCACACATACTGACAGTGAAGTCTTCCACCACTACAGCAATAACAGAAACAGTGTCCACTTTATCCAGGATCACATCACCAGCAGATAAAGGTACAGCAGAGCGTTGACTGGTATTTAATTTACATTGTTCAGGAGAAAGGAGTTGTCCTGTTGATGCCTCTTGTCTTTTCCAGGTGGTCATTGTTTACCTAACCCTTGTCAGAATGGAGGCCACTGTGTGGAGCTCAGCTATAACAGCTATAAGTGTGAATGTCCATCAGCCTGGAAGGGAGAGCATTGTGGCATAGGTAAGACTAGAGCCTGGGGTTGTTGTGCCACATTCAGGAATGTGCTGGGCTCTCCCACAAGGGCCCTCAGTGTTAACTTGTTGGATACCTGGGCCTCTGGGAGAAGGGCCACTCCTTCAAGTAGATAAGGGCCCCAATGAAAAACATGCCCACACCCATGATCCAACCAAGAAACATCCTGTTATGCTTGAACCAAGCCCACATTCCACCCAAATACTGCCCTCTCTCACATAAACCCTGCCCCTTCATAGCCCACAAATTACACTTTTAAGTTTCTTGGGGTCCCCTCTGCCACAGGGCCTCTGACTGCCATACTTGTGATGGCCCCTGATGATGGCCCTGTTCTCATGCAGTTGCATGAATTGGAGCCATGTCGAGATCTGGAGAAGATGAACATGGAACCTCAAGTTCTGGGATTTGGAATATTTCTCTATGAGGGACAAAGTATTTTATTTTTGTGAATATGGTGGTGTGGAACTTGATTATTTAGATTGTGCTTTGAGACTAAAGGTTTGGTGACTTTGAGTTTGTTCCAGGCCCGTCTGTTTGTAACTATTTCCCATTCTCTACACAGATGTGGATGAGTGTCTCACAGACCCCTGTCCTTCCCAGACATTTTGCATTAATAAGAGGGGGTCTTTCAGCTGCTGCTGTCCTCTTGGATCTTTCTTGGAAAAAGAAACTGGATGTGTTTTGGGTAAGGAAATCATCAGGAAGGCTATGAGCTGTTACATTTTATTACATATATTACTGATACAGGTAATAAAGGTATGGAACCTGTCATCCAGAATGCTTGGGACCTGGGGTTTTCCGAATAAGGAGTCTTATCTGCAATTTGGATGTCGATACTGTAAATCAGCTAAAACAGAATTCATTTGATGGGGTCAGTCTCACCTCCATGTCCCTTTCTCTCTGTCCACTGACAGCAAGAACTTTCCTGGGTCACATCAAAGTGCCTAGAAATTTACTAAATGGGACCCTGGGCAGATACAGCGAGGTGCAGCAGATTGAGGAGGTGATAGTGCACATGGTGAGTACAGCCTCAGTCTCTATCCCTGGCAACTTTTCTCATTTGTAGTCTCACTCAGTGGCAGTCTCTTTCACCTGCAGTCTCTGAACAGAACATGCAACACATCTGGGCTGGTTCTAACATCTTCTTAATTTAAACTCCTCTTTTCCTTGTGCAGCTGAACAAATCCTTTTCTGGCCTGAGCGGGTATTACCAGTCGGATGTGACCAACAGCAGGTAAGATGGGAAGAGAGGGTGGTCCCATATAAATTTGGGGTTTGGCACTAAATCCATGCCTATATGTGATGACTCCCATGCAGTGATAGCAACATGTGCCCACTAGTGATGTAAAAGTTGACCTGAAACCCGCAGTGGTTGAGTGGGTCCAGGTTGAAATTTGGCAAGCCACCACAGGTTAGAGTTGGGTTCGGGTCAGGCTGTGTTAGTACACTTGTCTGCTATTGAAGATTCTGTTACTTGGAACCAGAGCCTCGCACAGAAGTAGCCTACAGAGCGAGAAGTCGCAGGTACGGGTTGGGCGCAAATCCTACAGTGGCAACATTTTGAGGGTTAGGGTAGGATGAGGGTTAAGGTTTTGTGGGTTATTGTGGAGTGCAAGTTGAGTTTGTCTTTATTGGACATTAAACAGATATGGGACATGTTATCTTTCCATGATTTGGATCACCGTACTTTAACTCTACTAAAAAGTTATTTAAACATGAAATAAACCCAATAGGATTGTTTTGCCTCCAGTAAGGGTTAATTATATCTTAGTTGGAATCACGTACAAGGTACTGTTTTAGTAATGCAGAGGTAAAGGAAATAATTTGTAAAAACTAGAAATATTTGATAAAAATTGAGTCTACGGGAGATGGTCTTTCCATAATTCGGATCCATACTACTGGATAACAGGTTTTACAGATAACGGATCCCATACCTAGGGCTGCCATTAAAAATCACAGGGTCCCGTACAACAACATTTTCTGGGCCCTCCTGGTCCCCTTCCACCCCAGCCTGGCCCCCAAGCCACATCCCAGATTCCACTTACACTGCAGTAAAAAGGCCACACAGACATCAGCACTAAATACGGCAACCTCCCACACACAAGTTATAAAAAGCCACTGGTGGTCAGGGCCCACTTACAAGTTAAAAAACAATATCGGTGGCCTGGGACCCCTTCAAGTTAAATAAAACATTGGTGGTCACCCCCCCTCCCCAAATTCTAAAAAT
>CM044447.1:51748571-51758995 GCA_024363595.1 Xenopus borealis
ATGAAGTGGCAGCCTTTACAGAACACATTAATTCAGTGGACAATAACATCAACTTCACAATGGAAGATGTCCACGGGACCATACTTGCCTTATTTGGACTGTTTAATATGCATCCAAGAGGGGGGTAACTTGAAAACAGAGGTATTATTATCAACATGTATTTCTATAGCGCCAACTTATTTCGTAGCAGGAAACACACTCATATAGATCAATATCTGTCGTTTGATTTCCACCATCCGCTGGAACACAAACTGGGTGTCATTAGAACTCTGCACCACAGGGCAGAATGTGTGGCAACTGATACAGAGTCCAAAGACAAAGAGAAAAAAATCTCAGAGGAGCTCTAAAACCGTGCAGCTACCCAGACTGGGCCTTTGTTAAAACAGCAGCAACCAGGCCCGGACTGGCAATATGTGGGTTCTGGCAAATGCCAGAGGGGCTGCTATAAGTTGCCATAGAAAGTGACTAATAAGTGGGCTGGTTGGGGCTGGTTGGGCCTCTTTGAACCCCAGTCCAGTCCTGGCAGCAACCAAGCCCAACAGGAACACCAAAAGAAATAACCACCCGGAGACATATAGTAGGCGAAACATAGTCATCCCATATGTAGCTGGAGTGTTGAGAGAAACTCTGGAGGATTTTCAACAAACACCACATCCCTGTGTTTTTCAAATGCAGTCCAGTGTAGCGAGGTGTGCACAGATCTGTACATTGGGGAGACGAAACAACTGCTCACTAAGTGAATAGATCAGCATAGGAGGGGGAACTCTACAGGGCAAGACTCAGCTGTCTTTCTACACCTAAAAGACAAGGGACACTCCTATGAATATAGCAATGTCTAAATCTTGGATAAAGAAGACCTCTGGTCTGAATGAGGCATGAAAGATGCAATTCATGTCAAGGTAGAGAGACCATCCCTGAACAGAGGTGGGGGCTTTCGACACCATGTGTCTACTACATACAATTCTGTTCTAACATCTGTACCCTGGCGGTTTCAGAAGAATTCACACATTCATTCATGCAACTCTCACAAGTAACACCTGTTTCTAGCAGTTGCATGCCACATTGGTAATCATTTCACATTAACTACATAGAATCAACACCTCTGTGAATTTCAGATGTCAGATGTTTGAGATTCATGTCATCTAGAATTTTCAAATAAATATACCATATTGACTGAAAAGTGTTTTCAATGTTTGGTTACCAGTTTTACATTGTATAGCCTCTTGTATATGAAGGTTATATAAGTAAGGTAAAGGGGACAATGAAATCCAGTATAGATAAATTGATGTGCACATTGCTGCCATTAATAAGAAACAAAGAATTCAGTTTGTCCTCTGAAAAGCTAAAGGTCGAACTTTTCTTTGCCAATTCGAGAGATTGCTTTGGGTCTAGTAAAGCAAATGTTGGATTTAAGGGAGAAGAAAGTACTGTAATTTTATACTTGTGGGTGCTAAAAGTTAGGCACCCCCAAGTGATTGTATCTACTTACCTGACTCACTGGGCCAGTGCTTCTATCAGCAGAAATCTGCACCGGCCCGGGGTTATTCCAGCGAGCATATTAAAGCACCCATGCCTGGGCCTATGGCAGCAGGTTTTGGGGGGTGGCTCACGGGTGCCTATAGTTGTATTTTTAATTAAAAAATCTCCCAGCTACTTCCACAGATTTCCATAGGAGGGGTGAGGGACAGGGGGCTTTTTGCAGAAGTGAAGTCGCTTCCACGTGACGTCACGCCGTGCTTCTGGGCGTATTTAGTTCCGATGCCTAGGGTGCAAAGCTGGGGGGGGGGGGGGGGGTGCCAGGCATGTACCTTCTCTGCCTCCTACCCTCCTACCCCCTAGTCTAGTCCCTGCTTACTTTTCATGCCGGTGTGTGTAAACTATTTGCGCCACTTCCGCGCATACACGCACATCACATTTGCGCGATTTGTGGCGGTGCACATCTATTGGGTACTGGCCAGAAATTACTTTCCTTCTCCTTTAATATTATATCCATTTTAGTTGTATCTCTGACAAAAATCTAAATTTTATTCCAAAGCCTACTTATGGTTGGGCAAGACATTTTAGGCAAAGGGGAAATTGAGTTTTTTTATAAATTATACTATAACCAAGATGTATAAGCCTAAATTGCTGGTCTCTCCAATTTTCAGAGTTGGATGCTTATAATTCTGTAAAGGCCTAGACAGTTTCAGTTTCCCAGCTGCCCCCAGTCATGTGACTTGTGCTCTGGTAAACTTCAGTCACTCTTTACTGCTATAGTGCAAGTTGGAGTGATATTACCCCCCCTCCCTCAGCAGCCTAACAAAAGAACAATGGGAAGGTAACCAGATAACAGCTCCCTAACACAAGATAACAGCTGCCTGGTAGATCTAAGAACAACACTCAATAGTAAAAGCCAAGTCCCACTGAGACTGATTCAGTTACATTAAGTAGGAGAAATACCAGCCTGCCAGAAAGCAGTTCCATCCTAAAGTGCAGGTACAAGTCACATGACTGGGGGCAGCTAGGAAACTGACAATATGACTAGCCCCATGTCAGATTTGAAAACTGAATATAAAAAAATCTGTTTGCTCTTTTGAGAAATGGATTTCAGTGCAAAAGTCTGCTGGAGCAGCACTATTATCTGATGCATTTTGAAAAAAAACATGTTTTCCCATGACAGTATCCCTTTAACTAATTTAATACAATCCTTTAGTTGGGAGTAAGTCAATCTATCTTTTTTCAGACAGCCCATATGTATTCTTAACTACATTCCAAGGGTTTATCAGTGAGTCTAATATATTTCTAATCTGAAAAATATCTTTACCACACCACCTACAACAAAGGGCATGTCCCGAGACTCCTGAATTATGCAAAAATATCAGTAATAATAATGATATCTTTGCCAAAGGCAAATAACAAAGGCTTTCCGAAATTTTGCCAGTAGGTGTCAGCATTGTTCAAATATTTGTAAATAGTTTTTAGGCAGCAAAAACTACCAGTGTAACTATGTTTCCTACAGTGAAATCACCAATAAAATCACAGACCAACAGACACTGTCTCAACTATGAGTCACCAGGTCCAGAATTATCCAAAAAGTTTCTTGAAGGATGTCAGCAGAACTCCAAATTCATTTCAGTACGGATTAAAGGGGATGTCCATTTTTTCTCCTTCTTCTCGGGACACAGGACATACAAGGTATTGTGGGAACTAGAGCCTACTGATACACTATTTCATTGTTACAACAATTATATGTTACTGTACTATAAGGTTCCCAAACACCAACTTCAGAAAAGTCTTTGCAACTCACAAAGCAATCAGATGCAGAACAGGTGCTTCCCCTTCTGGTTAGTCCAGACCTGGTTTTGAAGGAAAGACAAATAAAAACAAATACGGTATGGCTCAGTAACTTTAAAACTGAACCAGGAGTGCAGACAGATTCTGCTTTCAGCAGCAAGTACATATACCTCTGTAGCGTTAATTAAGCCACATGATATGTACCAGAATACAGATAGCTAGAATCTCAGCCATAAAGCAGGGCAGGACTGTCTATCTATCTGCTTGCAATGGATAGGATCAGATAGAATCAGTACCACTGTGACAGAATCTGTTATACAGATAGCTAGAATCTCAACCATAAAGCAGGACAGAACTGCTGCTTACAATAGCTATCAGATAGGATATGTACCACTGTGACAGAATGATCTGTTATAACAATAGCTGGAATCTCAGTCATAAAGCAGGATAGGACTGCTCCCAGACTCCTCAGTGACAAATTCTGAAGACAGGCAGTCAGGCACTTTCAGGCTCTAAGACAAGTAATGGGATTCTGGTTCTGGACAAATACATATTTATGTCATTGTGATATGTTGCAGGCAAGGGTTAAAGTGAATTGGATTGTGGTGAGGAAAGGGTTCGGTGAGTATGGATTCCGGGCAGGCAGGGGTTAATGTTGGGAGTGGAGTGGGAGGGGCAGAGGCCGGTGGGCGTGGGGTAGGAGGGTCCGGGCAGGTCCCAGTCCGAGAGGATCTTGAGTCCCGGTGCCAGAGTTAGGGCTGCTATAGAAAAGCTCATTATGGGCACCTGATATCCGGGAGTCAGGAGCCTGATTTGGGGACGCGCTACTCACACTCGCTGGACTAAGGGGCACAGGGTGGGAATGGACAGAAGAGCACGGAGTCGGGTTCTGCTGGCGGTATCGCTGCTTTGCTGTCTGGTACCGACCCTGGGAGGTGAGAGAAGTGCGGGGCAGGAGAGTCAGGGACGGGGCAGTTGTGAGTTGGAGGGAGAAGTAGTGTCGGGTGCAGAAAGTTTGGAGAGGGCAGTAGGAGGGAGCAGAGAGAAGGAGGGAGCTGCATCAGGAGGGGCAATATCTGGGGACACAGAGGGGAGGGAAAGATTTTGGGGGGTGGCAGAGTGTTAGAGGAGGGAAAATCTTTGGGGGCACAGAGCAGGGAGAGGAGAGGAGGAGGATAAAGCTTTGGGGTTGCAGCAATTAGGAGATTTGGGGAGGCTTTGTGGACATGGAAGGGCATTATCTGGTGTCAGAAAGTTAGGGTAGGGCAGTGAAAGGTTGGAATTTAGAAAAGTAGGAAGGTGCCAGGAGTATAGCAAATGCATGTGGATACAGGGAATATAGGGAATATGTTTGGGATTGCACATTTGGGCCAATATTTGCATTAGCATCCAAATCTAATAACAATAAGGTGGAACCCTAATTGTTCCCAGTAGTTATGTTACTGGTATTTCTCCTTCCTGTGTCCTGCTCTCTAGAATAGCAACTGTCCTGTAACTCCCCCTACATCAATATCAGTGGCTTGCACCCCCTGCCCTGTTATTGTTACTGCCCCCTGCCACATAGACTTGTACTGTATACCTCCCAAACTCCTTCTCCTTTAGAAGAAGAGTCACTGCCTTTATTTATACACCATACACTAGTACCCTCCTCTACCGACCCCTGTCTTTATTCTTCCCAGATGATAATACTCCCTGCATCCTAAGCTAGTTATTCTTTTTCTTGTGCTTACACAGTGGGTCATTCAGTCTCAGTAAAATTTAGCAGTCACACTCCTAATCCTTTTTCCATTTTACAGGTCCAAATGTGTGTACGACCCGGAGTGCAACTTCAGCATCCTGCCTAGAGTGCCTTCTTACACACCCTCAGTGTGCCTGGTGCTCCCAGGAGGTATGTGCTGATTCTGAATTATACCCCTGCCCCATGTCTTGCCTATATGGGCTTGTGTCACCCAGAGGATCCTCAAAAACAAGTGAAGACTCCAATGCTTATAATGAAAGTACATGTTGGCAATTCAATGGAAGTTCCATAGGTTAAATTGAATAGTGTGTTCTTGGGGCAGAGCTGGTGCAGTGTCTTAAGTTTCCCTTTGATTCTGTGTAATGGAAAGAAGTGCCTTTTTCTCTAGGCACATGCAAATTAAAACTAATAACAGAACCCCACTCAGAGCCAGAGGCAACTTTGAACCTTTGAATTCTATCCTTATTCAAAGTCATGTATACAAGTTTAGGTGAGGTGGACCTTAGCCTTGGATGTTATGCAGCAGAAAAAAATCTCTTTGGGTAATATAGGGCACTCTCTGATCCCTAGGACCAGGTAATACTAAATTGGATGCTGTTCTTTGTGTGGGGCCATTATTGTGCAATCTAGGGCCATTTTCCTTTTTGCACATTGCACCTTCAGCATTTGGGTTCCTCTGTTTTCTGGGCTCACATTAAGTGGTTCCTCTGCTGCCCGGGACTACAGTACATTTATTCATCTACCAGTACACTGTTTCTGCTTTCTCCTGACAAATGGGGTTGGATTGCAGTAATTCTTCCTCGATCTAAATATTGGATTGTGCGCTGATACTTTTCGGTGTTCATGTTACAATTCTGTTGTCTACAATGAGGGTTCTCCTATATTTCCTGAATTTAGTTGTGCTTATTCTCCCCTACCTTCTGCTCAGTTTATATGAATTCTGGGACAGGATTTAGTTTATGCTGGACCTACTGGTGCAGTGCTCAATCAGAAGATGCACAAAGAGCAATACATAGATTTCATATACATGGATTTTATAGGCTGAACCAAATTTAATTTCTTTGCCCAGGTGGATTTATTTATGGGCTCCTTGAGGTCAGTTTTCCTTGAAAAGTAAATTCTTAGTCCCATTCTGACCCTATTTCTCATCTACAGCTAGAATCCCTTCCTGTGTTGATGGTGATATTTCTTTTCCTCCCAACCCATTCCGACTCTATTGGTAGGGAATCCCATAACCTGACTGCTCTCACAGTAAAATAACCTTTCCTATGCTGATGGTGAGATCACCTTTCCTCCTCCACCAATGAATCACTCATTCCCCCTCTCTTGGTAAGAAATATCATAATCTAACTGCCCTTATAGTAAAGAAACCCTTGTTATGTTGATAATGAGATTTAATTTTCTCCCCACCAATGAATCCCTCATTCCCCTTCTCTTGGTAGGGAATCTCATTACCTGACTGCCCCTTACAGAAAAGAATTCCATCCTGTGCTGTTGGAGAGCCCTAATTTCATCCAGTCTGAATGGATGTTGTCACCCATACAGTTCATGCTAAATTTGGAGTTCTAGGTTGGACATTTCTTTGCTGAGCTACAATCTATGCTAAGGGCTTATAGTAGTTCAGTGTCAAGTTATTCTCAGTGAGAGTAAGACTAATCTGAGCTAAACCCAGATCCCACCGCAGTGATATAAAGGGAACATTTTTATTCACAGCATGTCAAGCGTCACTCGTTAGAAACAATGAGGCTATCTCGTTAGCAGGCGCAAAGCCAGGGCTCCCAGTTCCACTGAATCACTTGAAAAGGAGCGTCAGGAGGGAGAGAATGAGATTTGCTTTAATGATTTTGCTCCCCCCGTTCAGTAATGTATGGAGAATTCCTCTGTAATATAAAGGATAGAAAGCTGTCCTCCCTGCTTATGTGACACACTGGCTCATTGTTGGACCGTCACTCCATCAAACTCAAGAAAATCATTGCTTTGTTACTGCAAAATACGTTTATAAAAGTGTCTACTTTAAAGGGGAACTACACCCTGAAACCCAGTTTTTATTTTTGTGCAATGAAATATATTGTTGTCATTCTAAGCAACTTCCCCATATCCATCCATTCCTCATTCTCATTGGGTTTATAGTTATGTGTAACTGTCATTGTAGACAGTAGTGCCTTTTGATACATTGTTTTAAGAGTCAGAGCCAGAAAACAGAAGAAGGCAGACAGATGCTGCTATCTGTAGCATTTAGCAAATATGCAAAGGATGTATATTGGGAAGTTGCTTAGAATCTCAATTTCTTTCAAAACACTTCTTGGGGCAGTATCCCTTTAACACAAACATGGATCAGGAGCCCCAAGGAGGTAAGAGAGATTTGCTGACAACTAAATGATAATTCCTGGAATTTTCAGAGAGGCAGATTGGGAAGTAACTTTGCAACATTGTATCCCATGCAATCAGGGAGAGCAGTTACTAGAGTCTCTGCTATACAAATATAATGACATGAATATTTACCACTTCCTTACCTGCTCAAGAGGTTATCGATTATTCTGTGCCAAGAGTTTTACCTATGAACATATTTTGTTGCATTGTAAGTGTTAATTTTTGTGGGTGTTGTCATACCATATATTCTGCACAGGTACAATGTAGTGTCCATAGACACCAATTGAACAGCACCCCTATTGAACAATGTTAGAATGCTTGCTTGGTTTTACTGAGCAATAACCTTTGAAACTAAGATTATTTTTAGAAGGGAACTAACCACCCGAGATGACAGTCAAGTATGGTCTTTTTTTTTTTTAGAATTTTTTGTTATTCAATATTTATTTTCTTTCCCCTTTCATTTCTGTATCTGTGCTATAAATCAGTGTTTCTGGATGCATAGTTGGCCAAAGGGAAATAAATGAGTGATTTGCATGTTTCCCCCCATGATGCCTTATGGAACATGAGAAAAGTACATACCTTCTGATTTCAGAAGGCTTCACTTCCTTTTCGTTTCCGTGACAGCAGTTTTACATATTTTCTTTCTGACCAGAGGGTTAAATTATTGAAACAGGCAGCGTTTGAATATGGCCCAGCTTGAAATGCTTGGTTCCCAAGGAGACGTTATGTTGCAAAGACTATAAGAGTAGGCAGGAGGGGGGACTCTGCCTATTGGCCAATTAGTAATAATATTAATAAGTCTATTTAACATACAAGTGTTTCATATTCCAGTGTATAGCTGGTTATCCAACTGGTATTGTAGTTGTTTTCTTTGCATTTTCTTTACTTTTATAAATCACAAGTGTTTGTGTGTCTCATGTGTGGCCCAGACAATTTTTATTTTTTCCAATGTGGCCCAGGGAAGCCAAAAGGTTGGACACCCCTGGTGTAAGCCATATGAGTGGACAGTAGGCCTCTTCTTGCCTTTCTATTAGTCGCTGTAATGGGCTTCTCATTCCTACCCAAGGTGGCAAGATCTTGCCCATGTGATAGCTTTGAATAGTATCAATCTGCTCGCTGCACAAGGAGGCAACTAGAAAAATCACTAAATATATGGGATGTTCTACATTGGAACTGTCAGACCCCTCCCTACCACCATTCCACTTTCCTAAAACTGTCAGGGCAAAGACCTTTCCAGTGCAGCTGGATAAACTGCTACAAAGTGACCTAATGGTGAGACAATTGTGCACCTGTTAGTGGAGCAGAGTTGTCCTGTTTGCAGCAGCAGTGATCGTATGCTGTGCCCTGTGGGTTTCCTGTATCCTCCCTCCTGCTACAATTAACCTCTGTCCCCTCTGTACAATGTCTCCCCGTGTCTCCCATCACTGGCCCTTCTGCCCCATTCACTGCTACAGACACTCTAAATGGTTTCTTGGCATTTGTGTACAGATCAGCACAGGAAATTGAGATTTAACCCCCAGATGCTTCGCAACTCCTTCTGGTACTTCATATTCTCTACACTGTGACTGACCATCCACATTTCGATTGGAAGGTTTTGACCTTCTCATCAGATCAGGGACTGCATTGGCTAGGTGATGAGGCCTTTGCTTTGACAGTGCATATTCCTGCCATTGTAATCTAATTGTTAGGCCCTTGGTAACTGAACGGCTTTCATAATGTATGGCCACCTTCAAGGAACATTAAAAAAAAAGTGTTTTAAAGTAATGCAAATCTCATGTAGTGTTACCCTGCACTGTTAAAACTAATTTGTTTGCTTCAGAAACACTACTAAAGTTCATATAAACAAGGTGCTGTGTAGCAGTGGCGGAAATTGAAAAAAAAAATATATCGCACAGGTTAAATCGAGGACAACAGATAACACCATTATGTTCTACAGAGCTTATCTGCTGTGTAACCTGAACCGTTTCTCCTTTGAATGTCTGCCCCCATTGCTACACAGCAGCTTATTTATATAAACAATAGTAGTGTTTCTGAAACATAATTTTTACCAGTGCAGGGCAACACTGCATTATTACAGTATTACTTACTGCATTATTACAGTATTACTTACTGCATTATTACAGTATTACTTACTGCATTATTACAGTATTACTTACTGCATTATTACAGTATTACTTACTGCATTATTACAGTATTACTGTATTATTTTTATTTTTTGACGTTACTGTTCATTTAAGTTTGCTCATAGCCCATACAAAGAGCTAAAATAAAACCATGCCAGCATAGTTATTGCCTTCACTAAGCACACTTCAGCAGGGTTAGCCCTTAAGTTCTTACCTGTACATTTAGGCTCTGACACATCATTTACCTGTTTCTCTAGGAGTTTGGTGGCTCCAGGACTGTAACTTCCCGCTGTGACTTTGTGCACAATCTCATCAGCAGAGGCTGCAAGAAAGATTTCATCGAGGGCCCTGGGAGTAGCGTCACTATAACCAAGAATCTCCCCCTCAGTACAAAGGTGTCCAGCTCCTCACAAACAAACTTCATCCAGGTTGCACCTCAGAAGATATCCTTGTCTCTGCGCCCAGGTACATTGTGCAACAATTGCCTTTAGCTTCCTTTTATTCTCTGCCCCCCTGTGATCCTCACTATTCCCTATGGCAGCAGTTTACCTACCTATGAGTGTCAAATGATTAAATCAGTGACCATGTTAAAATAAAAAACGGCATGATCTGTCCAGTAATCATTATCAGAAGCAGAAACTAGTGGTGCTGCTGCACTGTAAATGGTGGGAAAGTAATAAAATGATCATTTATTTTCTATTTATTAATTTGCTTGAACATAACAGATTAGTTTTCTAAAAGACACACCATCACTTTTTATTTAAGTTAAACATGTTCAGATGGTTCGAGAACAAGAAATTATGTATTTGGTGCAAATTCCCAATGTCCGTTGATTCCTCATTCTCACTGGGTATAGTTATGTGTCATTGTGTTAGTCTGTCCCCTTCTCTGCAGTGCTGGTTCTAATTCCTTAAAGGAAA
>CM044447.1:51799583-51824516 GCA_024363595.1 Xenopus borealis
ATATATATATATAAAAAATATATATACATTTATATGGCTCTGGGAAAATCACAGGGTGTGGGTTGAACTGAGGGAGCCTTTATATCCCATTAATTTCCAGCAAACACAGGGAGTGTCTGTGCCACATCCCCTGGGGGCAACTTTCTCCCTATAATTTTGTATTCATTTCAGTAACTGTGCTTAATTATATTTACTTCACATTGTTCTTTATTTTTATGCTAGCACACTAACACTCACACAGACATGTGCTGTTCCCCTGTTTGCTGTTCATTTTTAATTTGGGAATCAAGGACAAAGTCCCCCAGATGTGACTTGGATATAAAGGCAAGCTTAGAATACATTTGTAATTACCCAATACTATTATAAGAATGCTAACTGCCCGCACCCTCTTTCTTGTATTACTCCACTCCTTGCTTCTCCTGTGCCTTCTGATACCCATGAGCCCCTGTTCAGGGCTGGATTCTCTGAATATTCCACATCCCTCTGAATGTGTACATTAGAGAGCACTGGTGATTGGCTGCTTTATATTACACCCACTGACAAACTCAGGTAGGGGGCGGGGGGTCTGGTGATGTTTCTGTATTAATGGCCAGCACTGCCAGGAATGGGAGTCTTTATTTGGCCAATGGCAGTACCTTATTCTTCTGCTGAAAACAAGCCTAAAAAAGCAATGGTTTCCTCCTGGGGAATGTTGGGAAACCTTCTGGAAAAATATTATGCAACCCTTTTTTGTCTGGGGATGTTTTTTTCTTTGTTTAGTTATTGGAGCCACTTTGTGGTTAATCTGCTGGCGCATGGGTGTCTGGGTTCCAACTGTGTCACCCCCTCTATGTGTGTCATTTATTCCTATGGAAGTGCCCATTTGTGCAGTAGGTGCTGGAGGCGAAACTGACACAGAGGTTCCCTTTAATCTGAATAACGGAAATATAAACAACAATAATATAGTACTTGTACTGCATCCTCTAGAACCTGGTCCAGTCAAAGTAGTTTAACCACCAGAACGTGACCCAGTTATACTTGTATAGCCCAACCTGGTCCAGTGATATCTGTATAACCCCAGAACTTGGCTCAGTCACTGCTGTATAACCCTAGAACCTGGCACTGGCACAGCGATAGATGTCTGTATAACCCCAGAACTTGGCCCAGTCACAGCTGTATAACCCCAGACCCTGGCACAGTGATGCCTGTATAACCATCATAAAAATTGAAGCAGCAACACTTTTCTCCAAATAAAAATATATGTTTATTTAGTCCATTTAAAGACCACCGCTAAACCAAACTGCGTTTTAAAGACCACCACAGACACCTAAAATGCGTAAGGCATTGGTGTAGTTTTGGTCTCTTTAATTAACAAAATAAACATATTTTTTTTATGGAGCACAATGTTGCTGCTTAAACTTTTTTCTATACTTGTGGATACTGAGGCTTGAGAAACAAGCACCCGTACTCCAGAGGAGCAGGAGTATATATGGAGCTGCTAGTGGCTGCTTCATCTTATATTATGTGTGTATAACCCTTGAACTTGTCCTAGTCTCAGCTATACAACTGTAGAACCCAGTAATGTAGTACCTGGCCTAATAGTGTCTATATAACCACAGAACTCTGCTCAGTAGCAGCTTAATTACCCCAGAACTTGGCCAATTGAATGCTATATAACTCCAGAACCTGGTTCCTACTTAATCACTTGGCCCAGTGATAACTATAAAGTTCCAGGCCAGTATTAAATTGCCCCTGTGCAGAGGGACCTAACAACATCTCTCCTTCCCTTTTTGCTATTGGTACTAAGCTGGAGGCTGAAGGGTTTCTGGCTCAGATGGGAGGGAGTAGGAGTTTAGGGTGAGCCTCAGCAAGAAAAGCTAATTGCCTCTGGCATGTGAATAAGTTTGAGGTAATGTTGGGGTGGGTGGGAGGCGGCCCCTGTGTAATTATTATGCAGGATTAGTGTTAAGGAAACCACTTCTTATGCAACTGGGAGTGTAAAGGCCTCTCTGAAAGGGTGAGGAAACTCCGCTCTAAATATTGAAGGCAGTCTGAGAAGGCCTGGTGCTTAATTGCCTGTTTAGGGCCCGATTTATATAAACCTAGGGTGTACCCGTCAAACGTACAGACTACATACAAATATTGACTACTGTAGGAGCACTATCCCATAGAGCTAACAGTATAGTTGTGAATCATAATAAGAGTTGTGTTTGTGTTTCACAGGCCATGGGGAGTGTGATTGTGGAGAGTGCAAGTGCCACGCCGGCTACATTGGTGACAACTGTAACTGCACCATAGAGACCAGCAGTTGCCTCTCTGATGATGGACAGATGTGCAGCGGAAAAGGCAACTGTGTGTGTGGGAGGTGTCAGTGCATTGAGCCGGGGGCTTTTGGAGAAACTTGCCAGAAGTGTCCCACGTGCCCCGACGCCTGTGGAACCAAAAGGTAATTGGAATGGCTGTGTATAGCCTAGTCTGTATTGCTGGACTCTAACAAGCCACAGGGGGGGCAGCAGTCACAGTGTGTGCACAGTGCTACAGTAATAAATTCACCTGCCCTAGACACACACAAAGTATTTCTATATCTCCTGTTTAGATCCATGTGAGCATGGCAAGTCCCTTATAGTTGTTCTCGTTCTAGGGACTGCATTGAATGCCGACTGTACCAAACCGGGCGACTCGCTGATAACCAAACATGTCAGAAGCTCTGCAAGGACGAGATCATCACAGTGGAGGAGCTCAGTGAGTAGCAATTGGGGCCCCAAGGGAGTGGTGAATATACACTTGTTCTGAACGAAGGGAAATAAATACGGTTTTGGTAAAATGTGCTCTCCCCATTCCTTTAATCTGAGTTTGTGTATAGTGAACTCCTCTTAATCAGTAAAACTGAGACATGGGCAGCAGTTGAGTAAAGGAAAGGAAATCTTCCGGCCAACTACAATGAAAAACTGCCCACGGGATAGCACACGTGGCACTTCGTTTTCCGAAGTCGCCCCAAAGTTTCCTCGCGAGGAAAATTCAGACGACTTTGAAAAATGAAGCACCGCATATGATATCCTACTATCGATTTTTCATTGTAGCCGTTGGGAAGGCAGTTCGGGAAGATTGTCACCTCGAAGAAGGGGAGGAAGAACCTAATCTAAAACCTTCACCTGTTACCTCGGTTGCTTCAAAGTACCAAATAAAGCAATTGTATGCACTGTTGTACATGATTTAGTACAGCTAATTAAAACACAACATGTTTATTATTAGGGAACGCAAGTGAGAAACAGCCAGTGTACCCATGAAACCTCCCAGGTCTCTGTTCTACCTTCTCCTTAAACACTTAAACGCTCCCGTGTGCCGAAATCAGGAAGCTTGTGTGTTGCAGGGATGTGGAGTATTCTGATGTGACTCAGATGTTTATAGAGAGGAAAGGGTTTACACACAAATGAATGAAACCCCACATGTAGCTGCACTGGGAGAGAGGGTGAGCGAGGGGGCCGCACAAACCATTCTGGTCAGATGTGGGGGTGCTTGTCCGTAAGGGTTTTTTTCCCTGGGGATAATGAACCTCAGGCTGTGCTGGTACCTCTGGGAACCAAAAATCATTTAATTGGATTCATATCATTAAAGTGGGCACCTGCATCTCATAATTTCCTTTTAAAATATTCTTGTTAAATACAACACTGTACGTTTCCCTTAGAAGGATCTGGTTCCCATAAAACTTTATGCAGCGCAAACGTGCCAGATTTGGTTCTTTTGTGCTTGCCAATGTTTCTTATTGTTCCCACTGAGCTACCTAATCCTACAGAATACAACTCTCCAGGCTGCAGCTGGGTAGAAACCCAGTAGAAACCCTGGAATATATAATATATATGACTTTTATATGAGGTATTTCTTACATGGTAAAATATGTTCTTCGTGACTACCTCTTGACACACACATATTCTCCCCCCATGAGCCACCAAGAAAAAGGGTTTTATTAATATTGCACATTATTGTGCAGATTCCTTGACTGAGTGGGGTACTGGGTCATATGATTTCCAAAACCTCAGATTTCCTGTATTTCCTGCTATTAATGTGACTGTCTCTACTTCCTTTGCAGTATGGGAGTGTATATCCTGGTACTCGCTTGACTATTTCTATTTTCTTTACTGCCCGGTGACAAATGGGGCAGAACGCTTGGCAGAGGAAGCACAATCATTAAGAAATAAATCTCTGTTATGATATAAAATTACAGCCCCTTTAAAGGTTGTTTTCGAAATGGAATAATTATAACAACAATATCTGAGCTGGGCATCATACAGCCCTCAAGCAGTTGGTGAACTACAAATCTCAGAGCCCTCTGGTTGCATGTTGCATTCTTTTCGCAAACTACAATATAATAGCAGGACATGGAATTGTCTGAGTAGGGACATAAGTTTGATGGCCCCCCTGTACATGCTATCGGGGCCTAGTTACAGAACACGCTCCTGTCCTAAGATAAGGCAAGATAAATATTCTGGGGCCACTATGTTTATTTGCATGATGGTCAATTGCACGACTTCAGCACTTTATTGTATGTCTCTTCATTCCAAGCTGTGGGAGCTTTTCCTAATTGAACCCATATGTCCCTTCAGGAAGCTCCTGGAATGTCATGGAATTCCAATCATCCCCAGAGTCATGTGTTTCACTGATTATCCCAAACTGACGCCACTGTAATCAGTGTCTCCTTCTGCACTCCCACCCATGACCAGTGGGTCTCCCATACCTCCAGCTGTCAAGCAATTGGATCATTAAAGGGAAACTGTCATGGGAAAACATGTTTTTTTCAAAACGCATCAGTTAATAGTGCTGCTCCAGTAGACTTCTGCACTGAAATCCATTTCTCAAAAGAGCAAACAGATTTTTTTTTATATTCAGTTTTGAAATCTGACATGTGGCTAGACATTTTGTCAATTTCCCAGCTGCCCCGGTCATGTGACTTGTGCCAGCACATTAGGAGGGAGCTGCTTTCTGGCAGTTCTGTTGTTTTTCCTTCTCAATGTAACTGTGGGACATGGGTTTTACTATTGAGTGCTGTTCTTAGATCTACCAGGCAGCTGTTATCTTGTGTTTGGGAGCTGTTATCTGGTTACCTTTCCATTGTTCTTTTATTAGGCTGCTGGGTAGGGGAAAGGGAGGGGGTGATATCACCCCCTCCCTATTACTGCAGTGCAGCAGTAAAGAGTGGTTGAAGTTTATCAGACCACAAGTCACATGACTTGGGGCAGCTGGGAAATTGACAAAATGTCTAGCCCCATGTCAGATTTCAAAATGAAATATAAAAAAATCTGTTTGCTCTTTTGAGAAATGGACTTCAATGCAGAATTGTTCTGGAACAACACTATTAACTGATGCATTTTGAAATTTTTTTTTCCCATGACAGGATCCCTTTAACCTTCTATTGTCTGAGGGGAAAAGGCAAATGTCATTATTCCCCTAATGTATATAGAGAACTTGCTTATCTCCCTCCCACAGCACTGAGTATTATAGTCAGATACCAGTTAGATTTGCCCTGTAATTGTTATATGAGCCCACTGTTTGTCGGAGTAGAACCAGTGTTGGACTGGCCCACAAGGAGGCGATGCAAAGGAGAGAAGAGGGAGGATGGGGGAGAGTAAAAGGGCTAAACAGTTGGTCAGGATAGGAAAGGAATGGGGATGAGAGAGAGAAAGAGAAGAGAAAGGTAAAGGAGGTTTAGGAGTAGAAAGACAACTGGGGACGAAATGAGAAATATAGAAGGGGAGAGAAGAGGGAAGATGGAAGAGAGTAGGCCAAACAGTTTGAGGGAATAGGAAAGGAGGGAGAATGAGAGAAAGGAGGAGAAGAGTGATTTGTGTCTGCAGTGCGTGAAATTTCCTCCCGAGGCAATTTAGGAGGAACAAAGCAATGCATTGGTTTTACCACAGGCAAGTTCAATTATTTCCAATGGAGAGATTTGTCCTCTGCAGTCATGCATTTTAGGGTGTTATTACACCAGTCCAACACTGCACTTTACCACTGATACACAATGAGCCTCCATGTCTCTGCCCCAAGCTTCTATATTTTATATTCAAAAGTGACCATTTTTCCTGTGCCCGGAGGTTACAACAATCATAGGTGCATCAGTGCAAGAGCCAAACTCAATCAGATGAATGGAAATTGTACTGGAACATTCTGACTCCTTTCTGTTACAGTGTTACCCTGCTGTGTGGTTCTTTCACCAGTACATTCACAATCCACATGGAATAACCCACTTCTATGTTTGGAGGACTGGGAGATAGTGGGGTAGTTAAGAGTTGCCTCTGGGGGAGGGGGGGGCAAGGGGGTAAGTGGAAGATACTGGGGTAATTAGGAGATATTGGGGTAAGTGGGACATACTAGTGTAAGTAGGAGATGATGGGGGTAAGTGGGACATACTAGGGTAAGTAGGATATACTGGGGTAAGGAGGAGATACTAGGGTAACTAGGAGATACTTGGGGTAAGTGGGAGATACTAAGGTAACTAGGAGGTAAGTGGGAGATAAGGTAGGAGGTGAGTGGGAGATACTTGGGTAACTAGGAGATACTGGGGTAAGTGGGACATACTAAGGTAATTAGGAGGAACTGGGGTAAGTGGGACATACTAAGGTAACTAAGAGATACTGGGGGTATGTGGGAGATACTCTGGTAACTATAAGATACTGGGGGTAATTGGGACATTCTCTGGTAACTAGGAGATAATGGGGATAAATGGGAGATACTGGGGGTAAGTGGAAAATACTAATGTAAATAGTAGATACTGGGGGTAAGTGGGAGGTACTAAGGTAACTAGGAGATACTGGGGGTAAGTGGGAGATACTAAGGTAACTAGGAGATTCTGGGGGTAAGTGGGAGATACTCTGGTAACTAGGAGATAATGGGGATAAATGGGACATACTGGTGGTAAGTGGAAGATACTAAGGTAACTAGGAGATGCTGGGGGTAAGTGGGAGAGATTAGGGGTAAGTGCAAGATACTTGGGTAGGAGTGCCCATACTTTACAAATACGAGGTCTACTTTTAGTGAAGATGCCCCATCATGATCTACATCAGGAAATGTTGAATTGTTGTGGATCTACTTACATAAAAATATTATTAGCATTCTGTTCAATGGTACAAATGAACTATATGTTGATTTATGAGAAAACAAATATTGCTATGTTTAATAAAGAAATATTTCTTATGTTACCTTGATTTAATAAATATCTGAATTAAAAGAATAAAACAGGAGGGTGATATAGACAAGCTGTTTGTTGACAGTGTCTTGAGATCTACTGATCACCAGCTAAAGGTCTACTGGTAGATCCCAATCTACCTTTTGGGCACCCCTGTACTAGAGTAACAGAGATACTGAGGATAAGTGGGAGATCCTAAGGTAACTAGGAGAGACTAGGGGTAAGTCGGAGATATTAGGGTAACTCAGAGATACTGGGGTGCTGAAAGTGTTGGAAAAAGTGACTATGGTGAAGTTAAAAGTTACTTAATTTTCTCACCAGGTAATATTTTATATTATACTGGGGTAACTAAGAGATGCTGTTGTGACTGCGAGAAACTGGGTAGCTGGGTCATACTGTTGTGAATAGGAGAAACTGGGAGATACTGGGTAGCTGGGTGATATTGGTGTTGTTAGGAGATACTGGGTTAATAGGGTGATACTTGGGTACCTGCCTGGAAGAGGCTAATTCTTTGCATGTGTTCCTGTTGTCCCAGACACTGACAATCCGGAGGCAGCCGTGTGTATTTACAAGACTGAAAGCGACTGTGTCATGCGATTCACTTACTCAGAGGAGAGTGGCAGATCCGTCCTGAGAGTTCTAAAGGAGCCAGGTGAGTGGGCAATGGATTTTGCTTTGGGGTGATTTAGGATGATGTGTCTCCTCTATTAACCCTTTGTGTGGTCTGTGTCTGACAGCAAAGCAGCAGCCTATGTATCGCTACTACCGACAGATATTTAGGGGGAAGGGTTTCCAGGATACAGTGTACAGGTTTGGAAGATGGCCTTAAATCCTCACCAATTATTGATAATGGCACAAGCAGCCATGCCCCTGTGGACTAACTGACAGTGATTCCTTTTACTCGGGGGCATTCAGTTGTTGTGGGGAGGCAGCTTCAGTGATACCCAGAGCCCCAGTATGTAAGGAACCCAGAAATTCCCACCTAGTACTGAGCACAGCATGAAGTCTTATGGGTCAAGAGGCAGGGAAGAGTCAATTAGGGCTAATTAAAATCCAATCAGGGGAATTGGGTAGAGGCTCTGGCCTAGCCACTCGCCAGTGAAATAATCAAGAATAAATGAATAGCCAATACCTTGTCTGCTACAAACGGGTGAATCCCAAACTTTATTCCATGGTGCTCACAACACTTCAATGTTCAAACGTTTCAGGACCGCATGGCCCTTCCTCAGTGACAATTAGCATGAGAGATTGTACAACTTTTATAGGCAAAACCAGTGTGACCCCTAGTGGTGGTCATCTCAAATGTGTATGTGAAGACATTTCTAACCATTTCATAAACATATTGTTAACAATATACATGTGTACATCATTTCATATAATACAAAATATGTGCTATTATTTTATCTTTGCCAATAAAAAAATGTGTAAATAACTATCTTGATCTGACAACGCATGTAAAGTGCTTCATATAATTGTAAAGTGCTTCATATTCCACCTGTAATAAATACAATAAAATCCAATCAATACAAAATCTTTAAAAATAGTTACTCACTGACTGAAAAAAAGAATCAGGAGGGTATTAACATCTATTAGGAAGGTCCCGAAACGTTTGAACATTGAAGTGTTGTGAGCACCATGGAATAAAGTTTGGGATTCACCCGTTTGTAGCAGACAAGGTATTGGCTATTCATTTATTTTTTAAGAGTCAATTAGGGGCCTGTGCGTTGTTACTAAATGCTGGAATTTGGGGGGCACGGCACAAGATGACTTGTCCCTTCCCCCATGAAATACAGGAACTCTATTTGTGTCTAAGGGCCACAGGCAGGCCCGGACTGGCCATTTGTATGTTAGGGCAAATGCCAGAGGGGCTGCTATAAGGTCCCATAGAAAGTCAGTATTTAGTGGGCTGGTGGGGGCTGTTTGGGCCTCTATGTGGGCTGATGGGCCTCTTGTGTACCTGAAATGCCAGGGCCTATTTTAATTCTCAGTCCAGTCCTGGCCACAGGCGATGGTGAGATTAGTTGCCCGCTATAAATTTGCAATACTGCTGACAACAAATCTTAAAATGTTTATCCACCTCACTGCAAGATCACCAGTTTCCTCACTAGGCAACTTCAGATGATTTTGGAAAAAACAAAGTTACACAGTTTTGCCACTGGCAATTTCAGTCATTGCTGGTAGAGAAGCATTTTCAGGAGATTTGTCTCCACAGTAGAGCAAACTTATTGCTGGTGACAAAACTCCCCTGTCAACCATTCCCCTTTAATTTAAAGAAGCTTATCTACCGTCAATAACCAACAGCTGAGCTGTTCTTAGGGTTGGGTTAATTTCCTCTTAGCCCTTAGCATCACAGGGACCCCTTAGGAGGGAAAGATGTAGATAAAAGTAGAAAGAGGTTTTTAGCACAGATATCCATTCAGATGGAGGAATGCAAGGTTAACACCTCAAATGTAGAAAGCCTGGGACAACATCCTTTCTACATTGCCAGGGTACCCATTTTCCCTTACATCAGATCAAATTTCTTTCTCTCTTTAGTGCAGGGATCCCCAACCTTTTTTACTCGTGAGCCACATTCAAATGTAAAAATGGTTGGGGAGCAACACAAGTATTAAAAAGTCTCTTGGGGTGCTAAATAAATGCTGTGATTGACTATTCGGTAGCCCCTATGTGGACTAGCAGCCTACAGGAGGCTCTGCTTGGCACTATACTTAGTTTTTATGCAATTAAAACTTACTTCCAAACCTGGAATTCAAAAATAAGCACCTGCTTTGAGGACATCGAGAGCAACATCCAAGTGGTTGGAGAGCAACATGTTGTTCACGATCACTGCTTTAGTGTGTGCCACATTGGCTGCTAGCCTGCTATATTTGGTTTCTTGAGTATATTCCATGATTTACCCAACATGCCATTTAATTCTCCCCCTGCAGAATGCGCCAGTGCCCCAGATACCCTCACTGTACTGCTGGCAGTGGTGGGCAGCATACTGCTAATAGGCCTCGTCCTGCTGGCAGTCTGGAAGCTGCTCGTTACCATTCATGACCGGAGAGAATTCTCTAGATTTCAAAGTGAGCGCTCGAGGGCCCGATATGAGATGGTAAGATGTGGGACGTAGCACCCACTGATATAACTGTTTTTGCACCCACTGATATAACTGTTTTCCCATTCATAATCCTCCCTGGTAGGAATATGTTGGATCCTAATAAAGGTCCCCTTGTTGTACAGAATAAAGGTTTTATAGGCCATTAGAATGGATCCCTCTCTGCACAGAGCCAGTGATTATAAGTTGCACATTGGGATCCAACAGATCCATTGTCTCTGCTTTTACCTCAGTACTGAATCCCTGAACTAAAAAATCTGGACAAAGATCAAGAAGCATCTTAACTTTAAAGGGGAACTAAACACTCCTCCAGTTTTTAACCACTAGGTTTAAGCACATGAATGCAACCCCCATAAAGAGTTTTGGTGACTGTTTCCTTCTCTCTCTCTCTCCAGGCATTGAACCCTCTGTACAGGCCGGCAGTGTCCACGCACAATGTAGATGAGATGTACAACATGCTGAGCAAATCCTATAATGGTACCACATAGGGACTGTGCTGAAATGGAGCAAGACACTGACACAACATGGGAGTCTGGCGGGGCCCGGCTTATGATTAAACCCATAGAGAAGCTCTGATCCAGTTGGGGTGGTCAGGCATTTGCACATATGGGCTCCCCGCTGGCACTTCTGCACTGTCCTGGCACAACAGCAAAATCATAGACACCAGACAGGATTCCTACTGTTTAACCAGCTGGTACCACTAATGACTGGACAATGTAAACAATCAAGTCTGATCCAGAGATCTTCCCCTTTCTACTTTCCCCTGAAACTTTTATGGAGAGAAACCTGCGGGGGCAGGGATGTATTGTCGGCAAATGAACTGTTCTTTTAAGCTCTGCTTTCAGAGTGGGGTAGGTACAGTATCAGTATCAGAGTTTGGAAAGGAGCAAACAGCAGAATTTCTGTGCAATCATGTCTTACTTGTTAAAAAATTTTTTATAAATAAGATAAAATTTTCTATAAAAATGTGCAGAATTTTGTGGATTTGTGCCCAAAATTTCCTTTAGATTTTATATTAGAGATTTTTAACTAATTCCTGTATGAGTGTGGCTCCGGATCCCATAGGTACGTTTAGGAGAGCCCATTACTGACCCTAAGGTTTAACTTCCTGGGGGTAGTATCAGAGGTAACTGCCCTGGACTGTTCTATTTGGAGGGTTGTTGTTTTATAAGAAAATATTCAGACCTTTTGCCATTTTTGTAATAACCTTAAATTAATAAAGAACAGAAATCCTTGTTTTTGTCTCTTGCTCAGAGGTCCAATTAAAGGGGTAGTACTACCTCTTATTCTAAACATATTGACACAAGCAGGGTACCCTGCACCTAATTCGCCTTGTGTGGGGGGCAAATGACTAATAGATACAAACACTGTTGGGAGTCACAGCTTCCATATGAAGTCCCTGTCCGTTGCCCTCTTGGGATAGGGGTGGTTTAGGGTGGTGGCAGACGGGATGATTAGTATCTCTATTGCAGGGGAATAATCTTCCTGAACTGCCTTCCCACTGGGCAAGAATAATAATAAAAGTAGCCGTCGGGATCACTTCTGAATTTGCCAGAAGTGTGAGGCATATCGTGGAGAGATTTATCTGTGTACGGCACCTAAGGGCAGAGACACAGGTTGAGATTTGGGGAAATTAGTTGCCCGGTGACAAATTGCATCTTCTTTGGGCGACTAATCTCCCCAAACTGCCTTCCTGCCGGCTAGAATCTAAATCGGCAGCGGGATGGCACTTGGAGCGATTTCCTCATGAGGCAACTTTGGAAACCAAAGCACTCCGAGTGCCATCCCACCACTGATTTAGATTCTAAGCCCTATTTGTCTTTGCAGCAATGCTGGAAGATTTTAGTTATTTTCCTCTGTTCACTGCATGCTCTCTGTTCACTGCATGCTCTCTCTAGTAGCAATAAATATTATTGATACTGTTACTATTTGGATTCAAATATTCCCCCTAACCTAACTGAAGAAGAAGCACCTGCTTGGAGGCCACTGGGAGGAACCAAGGGGTTGATGACCAACATGTTGCTCACAGTGGCCTAACTATCGGGGGTGCAATTGCACCAAGGCCAGCTCCCCCCTGCTCCCTCTTGGGGCCGGCCAGAGGGAGGTAAGAAAAACGTGTATCTAGCATGTCTAGAGGGGAGCCTGGGTGCACATCCTGTGCCTGAGCTTGGTAGCATTTAGCTACCTTACTGGTTGCTCACGAGCCACTGGTTGGTGATCACTGATCTAATACAAAGGGGCATAGATAGCACTGAGTGTATATGGGGCAGGAGGTGGATATAAGTGTCACTGATGGCCTGGGAAGAATAAAGAGGCACTCGTTAGTTGTTGCAGTGCTGCCCCCTTGTGTGGTAGAGTGTGGGGATCTGAGAGGAGTAACACTCATCTGCAGTTAGCTTCTTGCATTCAGACCAAGTGCATGGATATTAGTATGTATTTGTATGGATATTAGTATGTATTTTTAGAGCGCTAGCATATTATGCAGTGCTGTAAAATGAATGTGTTTATACAAATAAATCATATGAATTACATACATAGAACATACAGAGTTACATACATAGCTACCAGTGCCTGTACAAAAGGTGAGGAAGGTCCTGTACAAAAGAGTTTCAATCTAAAGGGAATGAGATCCAAGGTGTGAGAGTGGGTAAGATCTGAAATAAGCAGGTGAGAGATGTAGCATATGGCATTGCATTTGGTAGCTAAACACAGTTGAGGGTAAGCATCTATAAATAAGTGGTGTGTGTCAACTTCATGACTGCCATAATGCCCAGCATCTTTTTCCGAGAGGCCAGCATGCAACTGTGCTCACTAGCATCAATTCAAATCCTCTTTAACTGCTCAGCAAACTAAATGCATCCTCCCAAAAATGCAGTTACTTTGCAACCTCCCAAAATCACTGATTTCACTTGACAAGAGGTGCACATGAAACTGTGGAACCAGTTATCCTTTGTAACCAGCTGCCCAGTGGTGTAACTAGTGAGGAAGCAGACCCTGCGGCTGCAGGGGGGCACAGGAGGTATGGGGGGCCCCATTAGGCCCTTATTTCATTATATATTGGTAAAAAAAAGACAAACTCTGGATAGTGGGGGGCCCTAAAATTGATTTGCTGTGGGGCCCAATAACCTCTAGTTACACCACTGCAGCTGCCCCTCAATGATTAACCCTTTATTCGGTGTTAGGCCAGAACAGCCACATCATCCCACCCCATGCATTCCGCAAACAAGATTGAGTCAGCGTGCTTTAACTTGGGGAAGTGGAACTCGCTTGGAACTTTTCAGTGAGGGAGCGTTAGCCCAGACCAGGGTTAGGCCGATGAAGAAGCTTAGTTAGTGTCTTTTGTCCTCCAGACTTTGTGCCCTAGGCATGTGCCTCTTCTGCCTACCCCTAGTTCAGGTCCTACCTGCCACATCAAACCAAGTGCAAGTTCCATGCCCCTACATTCCCTACTTCCTAAAATGTCTCCTTGGGTTGCCAAAAGAAATAAAGTGGCCCCCACACACCCAATCTGCACAACTTTGCCCCTTCAGTGGGAAGCCTTTCCCTTTTTTGCAGTTGTCTGGGCACCCTTCTTCAACTAGACCCCCACAATAATGTCCCATAGTTATATTTGGCTCCTGTTTTCATCTGTTGGTTGGTGGGGGGGGCTCAGTCACTGTGAGAGCCACAATAACTTCCCACCTCAGAGCTACAAATAACACTGAGCTTAATTTCTCTTCTCGTGAAGGAAACTTGTTTGTGAGCATCTCTGTCCCTTAATCCAGTGTGCTAGGAGCCACCCAATGTCTGCTCATTCTAATGACGCTCAACCTGGCCCAAATGCAGGGCGTCTCCCTCTTACCCCAGAGGGAAGAAAGCAGCAGCTGGAGTTGTACCTGGGCACATGGGCGCATGTTCAATGCAATAAACCTTCTGACACATTCCTTGTGAGACATTTAATAATAGTCATCAGATATGTATGCATGGGGGCTGTCCAGGAACTGTCCCTTATAACAAAAATGTTGCACAATAAAATAACATTATGCAAAATGTGCAATCGTACTGAGTATCAGTGAATTGCTGGGAATGCCCATATACAGGGACAACCTCCCATTCAACTCCCAGCAATTTACAAAATGTGTTTCTTTTAGTTATTATGACATCAGCAGTTGCCCACTACCAATCTTCTCTGTTTATTATTGAGATGGGAAAAAATTCAAGGTACTAAATAATAGGATCATGAATGTGTAACAGGAGCGCCCCCAGGTGGAATGAAGTAATGTGGTCTACTCTTTGTCTCCTTCAAGACAGGTTTAGAATTTGCTGACTGATAAATCTCAGATGCTCTGGTTGATCACTAAGGGCTCTTACACATCGGCATTTTTTACCTGCGTTCCATTTTGTTCTGTTCTGCCGCAGGAGTAGACACACTTAATTCTTTTGAAGGGGGTTGTACTCACACAGACGTGTAAGCATCGAATGCAGGTAAAATGCAAAATGTGGCATCTCAGCCTGCGTTCAGCACCTACATGCGCCTGTGTGAGTACAGCCACATTGAAAATAATCAAGTGCGTCTACTCCTGCGCTCTCCTGCGACTGAACTGAACAAAACGGAACAGCAGTTTTAACCCTGTGAGTGCTGAGTACCACAGCTAATCTCCATATCTGTCCCACCAGCAGCTTTCCTGGAATTTAGTTTTCTGCTAAAGGCAGAGCCAACCCATGCAGCCTGCCAGCTCTTGCGGCTGTTCAGGTGTCTTCACATAATGCTGAGCAAGAAACCCATCCATAATTCTCCCACTTACTCTTTAATCCAGAGCCTGCAAGCATACGGACTATAATTATACCAGCCCTGTTACAGTAGTGATATATATCTGGAAACAAGATGATTACCTGGTATCAGCCCTCTTTTTGCTCTTCCAAATTGAGGCATAGCGTTTATTTTAGCAAGAGACGAGTGTTGTGTTTTGATAGCCGAGGATGAGCAGAGTATAACATCTACAGGCCATTTGTATAAACACATCAGCAAGTCCAGCACTTCAATAAACCACACATTTCCAGATCACCAGTAAAAGTGAATAATCTTTATTTTTACATCTGATTTGCAAACATAGCGTCAGAGGTTGGACACATTTTGTGGCTACGCACTTCCTCAGGTCGGGATCTACCAGTAGACCTTTAGCTGGTGATCAGTAGATCTCAAGACACTGTCAACAAACAGCTTGTCTATATCACCCTCCCATTTCATGTTTTTCATTCAGATACTTATATTAAGGTTACATAATAAATAGTTGTTTAATAATATTTAAGTAATACTTTCCAAGGAACAGAATGCTGACAATGCTTTTATGCATGTAGATCACAATGGGACAACATCACTAAAAGTAGACCTTGCATTAGTAAAGTATGGGCAATCTTGCTGTAGATGATGAGGTGGTGTGTTGTGGGGGCACAGTTGTGCTCTCTGGACAGGTAAGCATGCAAGTAGGGGCGGCATTGCAGGAGTTACCTCAAAATCTACACTGCTTCCAAGGGAGCTCTATATTAATGGAAATCCAGATGCCACTGGACGAACATTCTGGGGGAATTGGAATCAATAGACCAATTCTTTATCTTCCCGGAATCGGGGCTTTGATTTGTTTATGTATTATTTGGAATTTGTGTTTCATTTAGTCAGACAGTGCTCCTTTTTACAGAAGTAGCATTGTAAGTTGGGAAAGATGCAGCCTTGTATACAGTATATATAGTCAAGTCAAGTATTTATTGCCATTTGTACCAGGAGTACATAGGAATTTCTTTTGCAGCATAGTGCAGTAAGACACATATTGATTTTTACAATATTATGGGATACAGAGAGCAGAGTATAAGATTAGTAGATAGTAACAAAGTGCAGTGAGTGCAGTGTAATTAGAATAGTGCAGCAATTAGAATGACTTGCAGTAGTGCGGTGAGTGCATTACCTATTTTGGTATCTGCTTGACCATTTAGTTCATTGGGACTAGATGATTGGTTGGGATAGATGATTCCTGAAGGTTTTGTCTTTCTTATCCGTAGGACTCATTTGCAGTTAGTCTGACAGCTCTTGGAAAGAAGCTATTAAATAGTCTTTTGCTTCTGGTTTTTATGCTTTCAGGCCTCCTGTGCCTCAATGAGTAGTTGGGCCTGTGCCAGATTAATATTTCATGACCTGGGTGACTCTGGTCGCTGGTAATGGCTTTAATTTTGTTCATGCATCTGGCTGTGTCTAGATCGGACAGTGATCTGAGTGTGGTGGAGATAATTAGTTCAGCAGTTTTTACCACCCTCTGGAGAGAGGTTTTTTCCTGCTACATGATGCTACCATACCACACTGCTATGTTGCCAGTTAGAATGCTTGTGGCTCTGTTGACCTATTGACTCCACACCTTTTCAGTTTTCTGAGGAAATGAAGATGTTGATGAACTTTCTGGATTATGGCCTTGGTGTTGTCAGTCCATTTTAAAGAATTTGCAATCTGTAGACCTAGAAATTAAATGCTTTCAACCTGCTCTATTTTGATATTTTCTTTTTGTAAGGGATCACGTTGATCTTCTGAAATCTATGATCATCTCTTTTGTTTTTGCTGTGTTTAGGACCAGGTCATGCTCTTTGCTATATTCAGTGATGTTCTACACCAGCTGTCTGTATCCGGTTTCATCATTGTCTTGGATGAGGCAGAGCAAAGTCGTGTCACATGCAAACTTATAGACTTTGCAGTTGTTTATAGAAGATGAGCAGTCAAAGGTGTAGAGAAGCTTGGGGCTGAGACAGCATACTTGTGGTGTGTCTGTGCTGGTAAGAATTGTAGTGTGCATTTCCCAGTCTTAACAAATTGAGGTCTGAAAATCAGAAATCCAGTTACAGAGGTGCTGAGGCAGAGTAAGAGTTGCGAGTTATTTGATGAGTTTTTGAGGGTTTATGGTATTGAAAGTGGAACTGTAATCTAGGAACAGCATGCACACGTAAGTGTTAGGTTTATCTTGGTGTAATAAAGCGGAGTGCAGTGCTAGGGCAACTGCATCCTCTGTAGATATGTTTGGACAATATGCAAATTGAAGTGGATCCAGAGAGTGGGGATGATAGATTTGATATAATTAAGAACCATTTTTTCAAGGCACTTCATAGCAACTGATGTTAATTCAATTGGTCTGTAGTCATTTAGGCCTTTGGTTTTAGACTTCTTTGATACCGGTATAATCATGGAGGTTTTAAAACAGCGGGTTATTAAAGCCTGTCTGAGGGAAGCATTGAAAATATCAGTGTAGGTTTCAGCCAGGAGACTTCATCAGGACCAGCTGCTTTTCGAATGTTGACCCTTTTAAAGGATTTGAAAACATCTTGCTTGGAGACATGTATAATAGTAGGGATCCCCAACCTTTTTTACTCGTGAGCCACATTCAAATGTAAAAAGGGATGGGGAGCAACAAAAGCATTAAAAAGTCTCTTAGGGTGCTAAATAAGTGCTGTGATTGACTATTCGGTAGCCCCTATGTGGACTAGCAGCCTACAGGAGGCTCTGCCTGGCACTATATTTAGTTTTTATGCTATTAAAACTTACTTCCAAACCTGAAATTCAAAAATAAGCACCTGCTTTGAGAACACCGAGAGCAACATCCAAGTGGTTGGAGAGCAAGATGTTGCTCACGAGCTACTGGTTGGGGATCACTGTATAATAAGGTCAGATTGTGTTGACTGATGATCTGCTAGCAGGATAGTGAATGTTGTGTGAGATTTACCAGCTGGAGCCTTATTTGTGGTTTCAAAGGGTATATAGAAGTTGTTGAAATCCTCTGGGTAGTTGATAACCATGTGCGTATAACTACTTCCTTTGTCGTTAGTGATGTTTTGGCTTTTTTGATGGCTTTTTCAAGAGCATACCAGACAATCTTACACTGGGCAGGGTCCTTAGTTTTAAAAGCTGCGTGCCATTCTCTGAGTTTCTCCCATACTTCATTCTTGAACCATGGTTTTTGGTTTAGGGTAAACTATAATTTCTTTACAGGGAATTTAGCAACTGACTGTATCAGCATAGTGGTGTATGTCATCAGCTGTGTCTTTGAATAAGGGCCAATTTGTGGATTCAAGGCAGTCTTGAAGCTGATCAATAGCACTACTGCTCCACTTCTGGACAGTTCTAGCTTGGGGCGGAGATGACTTCAGGTGCCTCTCGTAGGTTGGACTCATTCTACGCAATATTCTACAGTGATCAGATCTGCCCAGGTTGGGCTTAACAGTGGCCTTATATGCTGCTTTCTCTAAGTTGGTATAGCCCTGATGGAGTGTTTTGTCGCCCTCGGTGGGTTGCAGAATGTTCTTCTGGAAGTTTGGAAGGCGTTTTTTGAGATCACAACTGTTAAAATCACCAGCTACTATGTAAGCAGCATCCGGGTATGTGATTTGTATGCTTATAATCAGTTCATGCAACTCATTCAGTGCTTCTTCTTCCTTAGCTGATGGTGGTATATAAACAATATGATAAGCAATGATGAAATTAGATTGTAGTTCCCTTGGCAGGTAGAATAGTTGGCAGTTGATTGCAAGAAATTCAATATGTGGGGTGCATATGGCTTTCATAATGCTGACATCTGAACACCATGAATGTTAAATGAATATTGCATTACCACCTCCATGTAATTTACCACATACGCTTTACAGCCTCATCAGGAATCAGTGGAGTGAGCCATGTCTCACAAAAGTAGAGGACAGAGCTGAGTTTCATATCTTGCTGGACTGCTAGTCTGCAGAAGAGGTCATCTGTTTTATTGTCTAGAGACCACCATAAAGATGATGAGGAGGGCATATATAAAATTTTCCTGAGCTAAGCACAATTCAGCAACAATAGCACAGGGAATATTGAGCCATAAACATAGTTCAGTAGACATTGTTTACTTGAAAGTTACTCTTTCTACAGAGAATGGAAAAATGATAGTAGTAATTTGAAGCTAATCTTTATACTTATAGGAGCGCCTCCTTGTGGGCAAGACTAAGCATTTTTCTATAAATGGAGGCCGAGTTCTCTGAACATTCCAGGTCTGACCTCAGGGTAACACTGAGCAGGAAGCAAAAAAAAAACCCAGCACCATCATTATCATGAGTCTGTGTTATTATTTTGAAAGCATACAGGATTAATATATTGAATACATAACAAATCTCTGGGCCAAAAAAATTAATAATTTTCACTGAATGTGACAAAAAGAAACATTATCATTTGCTTTTGTTTGGTTCTGTCTCTACTTCTTGTGTGTAAATGAACCCCCAGACTGATCAAGCAAACAAATAAATTTGGCTCCCCCCAGTCCCTCCTCATTGACTTAAATGGGGTGCTCTCCTCACTAGAGTCAGTGACCCTTGGGCTCTCTGCCATGTTACAGTCCAGGTCTCCAGGAAATGAAAATAACAGTAATTATGACATGATTTTAAGTTTTATTGCATCTGTCACATGGCAATGGGCACCAATGGGATGTATACAAGCCTAACCTTAAAGGAATTAAACTGCCCCTTAAAGTTGTGCTCATCTGCCCCCCACCCCGTGTTCGTCCCCCTCCCTGCAAAGTCTGTTCCCTGTATCCCTCTCCCTTTGTGACCGGAAAAGCAGAGTGAGCACAGCGGAGCACACAGCCGTCAGCTTCAGTGATCTATGTCAATTGCAATCTTCATGAAAGGACTTGGCGTTTTGGCACATGCAAAGTTGTAGCAAATTTCCATGCGTCAAAACGTCGAGTCCATTCACGGAGATTGCGAAGATTACCGAAGATGGCGGCTGTGTGCTCCGCTGCACTCACTCTGCTTTTCAGGATGCTAGGGGAGAAGGATTCAGGGGTAAGACTTTGCAGGGGGAGGCTGAATTCTCCTTTAAATGGGTTGTTCATCTTCCAAACAGTTTTTTCAGCTCAGTTATTTTCAGATTGTTCCCCAGAAATAAAAATCTTTTTTCAATTATTTATTTTTTACTTTTTTTCCAAAATCTAAGCTTAAAGTTGAATCTTCGGGTCTCTGGTGTTTGAGTCTGGCAGCTCAGTAATTCAGGCGCAGACTCTAAACTGTTACAATTTTGCAACATTGCAGTTGATACATTTCTTAGCAGAATCTCTGCAGTACTGGCAACTATTGTATCAATTCTAACAGCTGCCTGTAAGAAATCCAGGGATTCTGCTCAGCAGGGGCAAAAATAAGAAATGTATCCATTAATTGTATCAATTTAGAACAGTTTACAGGATCGGAGACCCCCCTCCCTGAGCTGCTTTAGAAGGTGAAAATTAACACTTTACACTTCAATATTAGAAAACAATGACAAAGAGAAAGTATTTGGAAAAAGTTGTTGTTTCCAGTGATCTATCTGAAAACAGCTAGTTGTGTGAAGGTGAGCAACCCCTTTAAGGAGGCAAACATTAGTAACTTTACCACCTACAGCCACTAACCCCAAATAGTCTATTGAAGCATGCCATACATAAGGAGATGCACTCATTTGGCGACATTACCAAACAAGTGGATGTCTCCCTGATATGCCCTGGGCAATATTGGGCTGAATAAATTGCGGGCCCTAGGACCCAACAATTGGATCATAACAAAAAGAATATGGGCAGTCAAATCAAGGTCATCATCTGTCGGCATCTTACATCGGCTTGTGTATGAGGAAAGAGTAAAAGCTGTAGTTGAAGTTAATTTAACCACAGAAGTAGGAGGCTAACTACACTGAGATGGAATTCAATATATACAGAATAAAGGGCATAATGTAACTGCAGAAATCATTGGTAGAAACGTCTTTTCTGAAATAGGGCCAAAGAAAAACTGATGTCATAAAGATGTCAATGATCTACAGTATGGCCATAGTAAGAATCTAAGAAGCTGACATGGCAATTATAATAAAGTTATAATAAAGCTTAAAGTTTGTCAAAAGGCCGCATGGCCTGAAACGTTGCGGTGATGCCCAAAGCTGAAATAAAGGCTTTTTAAACACTAAAGTTTCACAGTTTGGTGTTGTTCTACATACAAAGACTGTCTAATAAAAGGGCAACCAAGATTTTCCTTGTTTGAGAGAGAGATATATATATATATATATATATCACCCCCAAAGTTTAACCATATCTGTAACTGTCATGGGGGGGGGGCATAAACAAACAATGGACCACTTCTCTAGACTGTGACCTATAAGAAGCACAGCCTCAGCTTATTCAGTACTACTTATTGGACACAAACAAGAAAAATAAGATGTGACACAAACATGTTGCTGCCATTAGTGTACCAACCCATAGGCTACAGCTGAATAACAGGCCATGACACAGATACAGAACATTTATTGTGGATACTGAATAGGTGGAACCGTTCAAAGGATAACAGAAGCATGGTTTTGGAATGTGAAGAAGCCGACATCCATTGCTGTCCCAGTCCCACAGCCTACAGCAGAGTTGGATCCACTTCTGGGACAGTTACACAGCAGTTTGACTACATCAGATCTAGAAGAATACCCTCTGCAACTGAACCAATACTGTGTAGATTTCTGCAGACTTAGTAGCTGGGTGTGGGATCAGATTCTATGTACTACAATAACATAGGAAATGTACTAGACAGCCTTTAATGAGTTATCAGCAGCCATGCAGGCCAATGCCTGGGAAGAGTCTGACAGTTGCTCTGAACATCATTTCTCCACCTTCACATTCCCCATTGCAGTGAGATATGCCTCCCAGCCAGCTTTCCTGTACATTTCTGCCGCCTCAAGTCGATTAGCAGCTGACAAGATACCCCGCCCTACTATGATGACATCAGAACCTTTATTTACAATGACCTCATAAGGAGTCTGGTATTGCTGACCAAGGTCATCTCCTGTGAAAGGAAAAGTAAAAGGAGATGAATGAGCCTCACAGCTGAGGTAAAGGAACAAATCCCATGGGGCAATTACAGACAGCACCCATGTGCCTTGTAAATATACTTACCCCCTGCTTGAATTTGCACTCCTGGGGTCAAATGCACCATTGCTGGGTCTTTGACAACTCTGCGGCCAGATATAAAGCCAATGACAAAATCTCTGTGTTGCTCTGCCATCTGCACCTGGGAACAGGAAACCAGAAATAGTTAGGGCACTGGGCATTTACATCCAATGATGAAAAAGGTCACCACCCTGGCACTGCCCCCACAGACTCAATGCTACAAACCAGCAGCGCATATACAAACTGCTCTTCATGTGGTTTGTATGTGAGCTGCTCCCATTGTAATGCTCTGATTGGCCTATCCCTGTAGATTAGTAGGGAGAGGAGCTTCTGTTGATTAATAAAACATTAAAGGTGTCAGTGTGGTCCCAGGAGTTCAGTTAGACACTAAATAGATTACTAGTAGGGACCTTTAATTCCAGCCAATATCCATGATGCACAATGAGCCCTCTACAGACAATAGTTACTGTACTGGAACCATACTCCATGTGCCCCCTTTAACTTCCCTGTGACTTGACACTTACAGCTGCTTTGGTGTAATCCCCCGTAGCCAGGGTTCCCTCAGAACTCATCTCTGCAATTAGCAGGCAGCCCCTGTTTAAGGGACCCCCCACTTGCTGCAGCCCCTTTACCACTCCAGGACCAGGCACAACATGAGCATTCACCACATCAGCCCATGAAGAGATTCTATAGATGCCACCTGGGGGACAGAATAAAAAGCTGTTAAAACATTCTACTGGCATGTTGCCATCCTTGCCATATTTTCCATGAAGTTCCCAGAGCTCCATAATGTGGTGTAGCTTTGGTTTGTTTGTGCTAATACACATTAAAGCAGTTTTCCAACAAAGCTTTACATGGAGCAGGAGGCAGACCCCAGGAATAACATGTGCTGGCAAGACAGGCAGTGTGGGCATACTACTGATCCTACCTTCATACTGATGTTTGGCTGTGGTGCCTATATCGGCAAATTTCCGATCCTCAAACAGAAGAAACCGGTGCTGCTCTGCCAACACACGCAGCTCAGATGCCACTTTGGGGGTGAAATCCCTCAGGATATCTATGTGGGTCTTTAACATGCAAATGGAGGGGCCCAAATCTGCAGCCAACTGGAGCAGCTCAGAGGCATCTGTGACATCAGCTGACAGACACAGGTTGGTCTCTTTCTGTGCCATGATATTGAAAAGACGCGATGCAACTGGATGGACTCCTGGAGCACTGGCCCTTTGGGGAAAGTCGGAGATGGCGATCGGATCTGGTGCAGGTGCCCTCACCTGGTTTTCCTGGATGAATTGTCGAACATTGCGGACGGTTTCTGAACCAACAGCCCCCACTGAGTGTAGTATATCCATCAGCTGTGATAACGTGAAGACTGAGTGAAGTTGGATGCCACATTGTGCCAATCTCTCCTTCCCGCCTTGCTCCCTGTCCACAAGTACAACGGCATCTGCCACACGCAGCCCCTCCCTTTGCAGCACCTCTGCTGTCTCCAGGACGCTCGATCCACTGGTCACTACATCCTCGATGATCAGACATGTCTCCCCAGGATTGATGGTGCCCTCCACCTGCCGCTTTGTACCTGCCAAGAGAACAATCAGGTGCTGATTGCAGGGAATCCCCACTGCCATCCTCCCAAGGACAAGAGCCCTTACCCACCATAGTCTTTAGCTTCTTTCCGCCGGATCAGCATGGGCAGCTGGTGCTGGGAGCAGATGATGGAGGCAATAGGCAGAGCTGTGTACGGCACCCCACACACCGAATCACAGGGCACACGGCCACTCTGAGTTCTCTGATAAAGTACATCTGCCACCTGTAGAGGGGGAACAGGAAATCATCATTGAAACTGCAGGATTCTAGTGTATGTCCCCCAACAATCATTGACTCGCCCCTGGGATCATGGAAGAAACTCCAAGTGGGGGATGGGGCAGATAATAAAGTTCAAAGTATAAATGCCAGTCTTGCTCATGCACTGATGAGAGGGCAAAGGGTAGAAAAGGAATGAATGGGGAGAATAACCATGACAGGGGAACTGGGGCAAATTAGTCGGCAGGGGTAACATCGCGAGTTTTAGTGGTTTAAGAGAAAGCAGATGCCCCAAATCCAAATACCTGGTTGAGCAGAGTCGGATGCGACACTATTACCCTAAGATCGAAATAAACTGGAGAGGTGACCCCGCTCTTGAGAACATAACTACCGAACTTCAGCGCCTGAACCTCATACAACCGCGCAGCCAAATCCCGGAGACACGCCATGTCTGCAATAAGCACGTGAAGCACCGGCGCGCGGTATTAAGGTCACAGAACACATCACCTATGAAAGGACGGAACGTCATCACTTTGCGACTAAAAGGACTTCTAGAATCAGCGCCTCTATTTTTTGGCCAGTGAGGGTGAAGAAGGGAAAGGTTTATAATATATGTATGATAGAGCCTCACTGGGTCTGGCTACACCAGGTTTTACATTTTAATATTTATAAACACTTAGTTGTAAATACTTATTTCTACTCCAAGCTATCAAACAGCCAAGCTTTGCTTAATTAAACAGTGTTGACTTGACATATATGAAGATCTCCTAAAAATATTGCAATTTGCCACATTTATCTAACACAATTTCTTATATACTAAGGTTAATCACACTAAATATGAACAACAGAGGTCTACACAACAGTTTAATGCCCAAAAAGCATAGATTTACACAAGGGGCAGATTAATGAATCGGCTAACCTAGGTTATAGCCTAGGGGCAGTGGGGCTTTCCTTTGCAT
>CM044447.1:51855957-51869219 GCA_024363595.1 Xenopus borealis
GATTTCATGTTTAATTTGAAAATTACTTTTATTATACAGATTTTTGTGTCTGGGTGACAGATCCACTTTAAGTACAACACGGGAGGGTGCTGGGAGTCAGGAGTGGGTGCAGCTAGTGATTTATCCTTCCTTTTGCCATGCACACAATGTGCTGTGCTTGCACCTCTCCCTCCTAATGCATCTCACTCTGCAGCAGCACCAGGGAACTAATGTTTCAGAGAGCAGGGGCAGAAGGGAAGTATGAAGATACAGTTCTAGACTTTGTGGCTCTGTACAGTGCTTAGACTCCTGGCTTCTCTGCAGTATGTGTTAGAGAGTATGATGCTGGGGTGTCAGAATTGGTTTGCTTTGGGTCCCTATGATTTAAGGCAGTGATCCCCAACCAGTAGCTCAGGAGCAACATGTTGCTCACCAACCCCTTGGATGTTGCTCTCAGTGGCCTCAAAGCAGCTTATTCTTATTAAGCTTATTTTTGATTTCCAGGCTTGTGGACAAGTCTGCTGTAGGCTGCCAGTCCACATAGTGGCCACCAAATAGCCAATCACAGCCCTTATTTGGCACCCCAGGAGATTTTTGCATGCCTGTGTTGCTCCCTAACTCTTTTTATGTTTGAATGTGGCTCTCCTTGCACTGACTGCAAAATATAGATGGAGGGACTCATAATGAGCTCAGTAGCTCACCTTGCACCGACTCTCATTTCTGTCTCTCAGCAAGACAGTTGTTGATTTTAAAAGGAAGTTGTTGAAACAAAGATAACTTTGCAATGTTAAATTCCAAATATATAGAGGTTTTCATTTAAATGCATAGAAACATCTGTGGTCAGCTCCTCTACTGTATATCTGTTATCTATAGAATTAACTTTGTGGTTGTTAAACTAACTTGCCTTTCTTCTTTGATAGGATGTGCTTCATAAGTGGGCCCCCCAGCCATGCCCAACCAGGAACCCCTATAAAGCTATCCATAGAAAAGAATTCATGTGAGTAATAGTGGGGCACATTGCCCCCCCCCCCAAGGTACGGACTCTAAGCACCACCAAGCAGCTCCCCAGATCTTTCTCTCCTTCAACATCTGCCTGCAAATTCCTCATGCCCATCTGCTATGACATACATCCCTGTCGCTGAATATCCCCAGCCCATTGCTCAGTTCTGCTTCAAACATGGCATAAAGGAGCTCTCATCCTGCAGCATGCAACCATTAAAGGGCACAGAAACTCATGTCATGGGAGGGGAGTTCCACCTGCTGCAGACATGTTACACAGGTAACACAGCGGTGACCAGGCTTCACCGGAGCCTGGAGAATCTACACTGGACTTCCAATTCTGATGCAGCTGTTTACTGCAGACAACCCAGGTACAAGTCAGGAGGGGGCACATTAGCCCACAGTATGGCAGAGATAAGTGAAAGTGTCATGGAGAGGGCCAAAGTACACAAAGACTTGGCTAGGCCTCCAATCTGCAAAGTGCAACAGTGGCTGCTACCTACAGGCGATAACAAAGCCTCAGCTGGGGGTGCCAAAAGAGATCTGAAGGAGAAGCTTAGAACTCACAGCTCCAAAATAGCAGAGCCCCAGAAGCCTGTGCGACCCCTGACTTACCTATCTAGTCACATAGAGGAGCAGCAACCACTCCAGCAGCACATAAGCAGTGTCCCCTGTATCCCGGCACTCACTGACAGCACAATGCCAGTCACAAAGCAATGCACAAGTACCTTTCACTACAGAACAAGCCATGAATACATCAAACAAGAGGCCTTCAGGAGGCTTCAACTCCGGAGACAAAATAGTTCTCCCAACCTGACATTTCATCAGGGAGAGAAGGAGAACCGGGGAATGGTAAAGTCAAAGACATCCGAGTCTTTTAGGGAACAAAGACAGGGTTGTGGGAAGGAATGGGAGCCGAGGGTGCAGGAGAGAAAGCACAGTAGTCACAACAGACTTTATATACCAACCTTTGAAGAATTTAAAAAGATGCGTAATAAGGAGAAAGTGAATCCCTCTTATACTAATACTAAGTATTCTTCGAATGGGATGTTTGAACCTGGAAAGACTATAGATGGCTCTCTGCTGACTAATAAAAACTCACCCGTTCAAAGACTGGATATCTGGCCAAGACCTTCAGTTACTCATGGGAACCATGGCCCTGTGGAAGCAGTAAATTCTAATGGGTTGTCCATGGATAACTGTGCCCCTAAGGTTATGCAAAACTCAAATAGTTTGTCCACTGGGGACTTCTACTCTGTGGTTATACAAAAGTCTGCTGATTTGTCCACCAGGAACTGTAAATCTTCTGGTTTATCCAACAGTAATTGCACCTCAATGGAAGCACAAAGTTCTTCTGACTTCTCCAAGGGGAGCCAAGACTTCTTCTCTACTGGGAAGCAAGACTCTATGGTAGCTCAAAAATCTACCAGTTTATCTCCTGGAGACTTTTATTCTATGGTTGTGCAGAGGTCAGCTGGTTTGTCCACCAGGAACCATGTGCAAAATTCTACTGGTTTATCCACAGGAGGCATATCTACTGGAAACCACCATGCTATAGTAGCACACAAATCTACTGGATTGTCCTCTGGGAACCTTGACTCAATGTTAATGCATAAATATACTGGCTTTTCCACTAGGGACTGTCACTCTACTACTGTGCAAAGTTCTTCTGACTTATTCATCAGAAACCATGTTTCTAAGGAAGGGCAAAGCCCTACTAGTTTATCCACTGAAGTTTCTGGAATGTTGCAAAATGCTACTGAGAACCATGACACTTTGGTGTTAAAAAATTCTACTTATTTGTTCACTACGAGCCACAACTCTGTGGTAGAGCAGAACTCTACTGGTCAGTCCACTGGTAACGAAGACTCTGTGGAAGGGCAACATCTTACTGATTTGTCTTCTGAGAGCTATGACTCTACAGTAGTGCAGACATCTACTGGTAATGAGGATCCTATGGTAGTACAAAACCTTACTGGTTTGTCTACTGGAAGCCATGCTTTTGTGGTAATGCAAAACTCTACTGGTTTGTCCATGGGCAACGGTGACTCTATGGCAGTACAAAACTGTACTTGTTTGTCTGTTGGGAGCCATGCTGACTGCATGAATAAAGTCTCTCCTGGTCTCTCCCATGGACACAATGGCTCAATCCAAGAATCAATGTTTGTGCTTTCTGTAATGAATGTAGATCTTCACCAGATCAAACTCCCTTCAGGGGGTAGTGGTAATTCCAGCAGGACCCCGCTCATATCTCAGCATGATTCATTAGAAGCCAAAGGTCACCCTACTACATACAGCTCTGCATTCCCAGCTCCCATTTGTTCCAGTCCCTCTCCAAGGTTTCCCTTGAAGTCTGTGACCCTTCCCTGGGATAAAGGGGAACTTGTGGGGTGTGAACCTTTTGTGTCCAATGGCAATAGCTCTAGCGGATTCCCCAACATTGCTGGCCAGTCCGTAGCCTCTGAGCCTCCATCTTGCTGTCCATCTTTGCTTTTAGAAGCAACTGATCTGTCTGGGTACAGCACCAAGTTGCAGAAAATGAAGGATGGACTCATAGGATCGGCTCTGGACCTCATCAAGAAAAGGTAATGAGTTAAACCTTTAATGAAATGGGGCAAATACATAAAATGCTTTTTTCTGTATTTAACTCCTTGAATTCTCTGTGGAAGTTTAGCCCCCCCTGAGCCAGACTAATGTTACAGGGTTACCCCTTTGTGATATAAAATGATGGAAAGGTGATAACTTTATTGACCTCTTCTGTGACAGGTAAACTAAAATTTCCAGTGATGTTGGGTGGTGATGGGTACAGCTAAAAGCCTGTAGGCTGAAAATCACTGATGTAAATACCCCTTTGTATGTGGGTTGGAAGATTCTGATTTTAGGTTGGTGATTATTGTATATTGCTTTTGTGGTTCCTCTGCTCTATAATTAATGGATCAACCTACCCCTGCAGCTGTAGTGCTGAATCTACTGTGGAGTCTCCAACCAAGGTATCATGTGACCTGCAGAGAACTGAACTCGCCTCCCCAGAGAAAAGCAACCAATCTTCTCCTGACACCATGGCAACAACAAACTCTGCAACTGTGGGCAACAATGAGATGGGAGCTGACACCAAACTGAGTGTGAGTGGGGGGATCACCTGGGACATGGCAGCATTGAATAAACAGGGAACTATTTACCCCCTGTAAATGGCTCTATCCTATGTCACAATAGGGGACAAACTCAAGAGGCTTAGATAATAAAAACAATAAATATTTTGGCTGGCCCATCACTCTGCTTTCTGAGGACAGTGACCATAGCAACCACACACAGAGTTCAATTCCAGATTTGACAGGCAGAACAATAACCCGAATAAGAGTATCACAAGCGCAGAAATAATGTATCTACTTCTGTCTTTATCTGATACGTTTTTTGCCTCCTTAAACCTCCCAAACACACTAACCCATTAATATCCTGTCACTAACACATCACTATCCCATGCTGAGATGGTATCTGCCCCACAGACAGGCTCTGTTTATCCCAGACACCTGCTCAGAACAAAAGTATGTAACAATGTAACGACTAGAACAATACAATACCAGACTCACCCCAATCCACAGCCAGTGGAATATCCAGCCCTGTCACTGGTAACTGATCTATTTTTGTACCTATGTCTGGTTTAGAGGTGGCCTGAGAATCTTCCCAGGAATTCAACTGCCCCTGTGTATTCACATATCATCTCTGTGTGTGTGTGTAGCAGTGCCATTGCTGAGGCTTTTGGTTACACAGCACTGCTACACACACAGCTTTCCCAGCCACATGCAAACCTGTATGAGAAATGCAGAGCAGAAATGTTCTGGACACACAATAAGCAGGGGCGCTCCGCCAATAAGGTGAGTTGAGGCACTCGCCTCAGGCGGCAGCGCCCCCTTGGTTGCCAGGGGCTGCAAAAATGCCGCTCCTCGTAACTAAGAGCAGAATTTCCGTTTTTCAACCCGGACATTCCGGACATTCGGCTCTTCTATTGCTCTTCTATTCACTTTTGAGCGCCGTGGGGAAGGGGGGGGGCGGCAAGTTCAAGGCCGCCTCAGGCGGCACAGTACCTGGGATCACTACCCTCATACTGTACGCTCTAAGACTGTAGTCAACAACCAGTAGCTTGTGAGCAACATGTTGCTCACCAACCCCTTGGATGATGCTTATTTTTTAATTCTAGGCTTGGGCTTAGTTGCATAAAAAACAGGTGTACTGCCAAATAGAGACCTCTGTGGGCTGCCAGTCCACATGGGGCTACCACATAGTCAATCAATGCCCTTATTTGGCACCCACATGAGATTTTTTATCATGCTTGTGTTACTCCCCAATACATTTTACATTTCAGTTTGGCTTAGGAGTAAAAAAAAAGTTTGGGAACCCCTGGTCTAAGAGAAGGGAAAAGGCACCCCCTATCCATATGTATTAATACAAATTTACACACAATAATCTGTACCCTCATATTGTAATGGCAGTGCTGTCCAACTGGTGGCCCATGGCCCATGACCTCCCTTGTGTGGCCCCACTTAAACGCCTGCCTGCTGTGTCTGCTTGCAGATCTCTCCCTGATATGCCCACCCTGAGGTGTACACAATAAGCTATACCCTCATCCTGTTCTAAGGAAAACAATATGGCGCTTCTATACCATAACTATAAATACAAATATACAAAGAATTAATGTTCTGGGCACTCAATAAGCTATACCTTCATAATGTTCCGTCTAACAGAACATATATGGAACCTCCTACCCCTACATATAAATACAAATATAAGGCATGCTCTGGGCACACAATAAACTATACCATCATTCAGTAGAAATATAGCAGTTCTGAACTACACATATATAACTGACATATATCTAATGAATTTTTATTGTTCAGCTTTGTGATTCCGCTTGCCGGAGGTCCAGCTCCGATATGACTCATGAAACTGTAGAAAAATTCAATATCTAATGAATTTTTATTGTTCAGCTTTGTGGTTCCGCTTGCCGGAGGTCCAGCTCTGATATGACTCATGAAACTGTAGAAACAGGAAAGCCCCCACGTGGTTGCCGCCTGCGCCCACATTTCAGTGACCCCATGCCTACTGATGCAGTGAAGAGGAAGCAGCTAGAACTGAAGATAGCAGCAGCTGCCCGGCACCATGCACAGAGAAGGAGACAAGACAAAGATAACGGTGAGTAGAACTCAGTGGTGTCCAAAGAGGGCACAATAAATTTACAGTCACTGAATATTTAGTGCCCCAGATTCTTGTGGTCACGTATATAGTTGCATAGTAGTTGTGGCTGAAATAAGGCCCACATGCATCAAGTTCATCAAATTGTTCAGGAAAAAAACATGTCTAATTGCCAGCTGAGCCAAAGAAAGTTACATCTGCATTGAGTAATTGCTGTTCTGTGGTTGCCCAGGCCCAGTTCTAATGAAGGCCAACACTACAACTTCCTGCTTCTCTGAGAAGGAAACCAACTTGACTGCAGGACAGCGTCACCGATCCCGACACCGCTGGAGCAACATCAGCAGCCTGAGTACGGACAGTGGGATTGTGGGAGTTAATGATGAGAAGGAAGAAGGTGATTTAACCATGGGAAGGGCCACAAAACCAGCAGAGGTGGAAAGAGCAGACAGTGGGATAGGTGATGCCTTTTCCAGGAGGTGGAGAACACGAGTAGCAGAAGCCTCAGCTTCCTTGGAGGCATGGGAGGCCCAATGCCCTTGTACGGATTGTGGGGAGAGAGACCTGGGAGTGGATACAGAGAACCGGGGCAAACGGAGGGAAACCTTGTGCACCAGATGCCTGATGCACAGGATGGAGCGGAAGGAGGCCATTATGGAGTTTGTGAACACAGAGGCCAGTTATGGGGAGGACCTGAAGATCATTAAAGAGGAGTTTTATATTCCCATGCAGAGTGCAGGGCTCCTCACCACCGAGCAACTTCTGGTGATCTTCACCAACATCCAGGAGCTCATCTGCCTCAATGAAAAGTTCCTGGAGGTTCTGCAGGAGGAGATCGACCAGGCGTTTGATCAGGTAACAAAGTTACTAATGAAAGTCAATAAATGATAGACTCAATTTCTGGATATGTCCCTCTTTTCAGTGGCATATCAATACATTAAAGATATTCTGCCATGATTTTTATGGTGTAGTATTTATTTTTACATTCCACTGCAAGTAATTCACTCTGCCATGTATCATGTCATTCCAGAACCACCAAGTATGTTTTTTTAATTGTAATATTGGTGTGTAGGCAGCCATCTCAGGTCAGTTTTCCTGATCAAGTGCTTTCAGAAAAAGCCAGAGCTGCTTTCTGACATGTTGTTGTTTCTCCTACTCAATGTAACTGAAGGAGTCACAGTGGAACATGGATTTTTACTATTGAGTGCTGTTCTTATATCTACCAGGGAGTTCTTTATCTGGTTACCTTCCCATTGTTTTGCTGATGGGCTGCTGAGAGGGAAGGGAGGGGTGACCACTCCAATGTGTAGTGTAGCATTGAAGAGTGACTGAAGTTTATCAGAGCACAACTGCACAAGTCACATGACATGGGAAATTGCCAATATAGCTAGCCCCATGGTAGAATTAAAATTTAAATATAAATAAATTAGTTTGCTCTTTTGAAAAATGGATTTCAGTGCAGGTCTGCTGGAGCAGCACTATTAACTGATGTGTTGTCCTGGGCTGCTCTCTTTCCCATGGTCATGTAGGAACCACTCTTGGGTAAAAGCAATCCAATAAACTACTACTAATCCAGGTAGATTCTATGCACTTCCTGCTCCTGGGTAGATGAATTCGGTATTTATTCACCCAGGTGGTGGTTTATGAAAGACAGCAGGAGCAGGAAGAACAGACAATCAGATCTCTGTATCTATGTCCTATGGATCTCCTACACCTGAGCTGCTCTGTTTGCCGTGGGGTTGGGATTGGGCCTAGCAGATAGGGTTGACCATGGTTTTTCCATTGCATTGACTCCTGTGGAGCTGGTATGAAGCAAGAGCTCCCCCTAGAGAGGAGATGAATCTCCATCCCGTGATGATCAATGGACCTTTGTAGCTTGCTCTGTGTTGCATGAAGTGCATTGTGCCCCATAAGCAGCAGCTGGAACATCAATGATTGATAGCTGCCCTCTCACTATACTGTAAAACTGCTGCTCCGTTGCAGTCAGATCCTACTTCAATGTTGAGTAAGTGACTGTTAATACCCTATGGCACTGCACTCATATTATGTCCATTTGTTTCTGATGCAGTATTGCCCAGAAAGCACAATAATACGTTATAGAGGCAGTGTTATCTTTTGTGGAGTCGGTGCAGAGCTCTACTGTCACAATTTATAACTTATGACATGGTGGTGCTGTCCTATTACAGCCTTATAGTATACAATTAGCAGTAGCTGCAAGTGGTGAGAGCTGGTACTGCAATTAAGTACTATAAGAATATGTATGTGTTTGATCTCTTGAATTAACTGCTGAATAATAGCTATTCTAAATAAATACAATTGATAGAACCCCCTGAACATTCCCTGTGTTGATTGTTTTTCTACTTTTTCCTTTTCAGGGGGATGATGACCTGATAACTGTTTGCCTTGGGGAGGTTTTCCTGGAGTTTGTAAATATGCTGCCGGCTTTCCAGACTTACTGCCTTCAGCATTCAGCCTCGGTCACATTGCTCAATGCGTTGGAGAAGGAGAAGGAGCTGCTACGGTGAGGCCTTGAATTCTCCAACCTATATTAGTCATAATTATCTTAATACCAATAACACTTGTATAACCTTCCAGCCATCCTGTATCCCAGGGCTTGTGCTCTCATTGTGATCAGCCAAATGCTTTATTAAAGGGTAACTAAAGGCCCTGAAAATAACACCTTCAGTCTCCTTTTAGTCACTTTCTGGGTTGCACTTGCCTACAGGTTCCTCAGATAGTGTTGTATTTAGGTCTGGTGCCACCATAGTAAGTGCCCCCAAATTGCAGAATTGACATGTACAAGTGCTTGTGATATCACTTCTGGTTACCAATGACCCATTTGCATGCCATTAGTCTTGGCCAAATAGCTACACTACCTTCTTAGAGAACAAGTAGCACAGATGGGGTGGAAGTCCATGCATTTAATAATTGTGTGTCCTAGTACCCTAAGATATGATCACTAAGATGTTTCCTCCATCCAGGATATTTCTGGACGTGTCTCAGAATGACAACACAGCTTTGCGACGGATGAACCTACGATCTTTCCTAATCGCTCCTTTGCAGAGAGTCACTAAATACCCACTCCTCCTCAGCCGAATCCTAAAAAGCACCACAGAGTTCCACCCAGACCACAGCAGCTTGTGGGAAGCCAAGAGTCGCATTGAGTCACACTTAGAGCATATTAACATGAAGACCAAGCAAGAAGGGAACTCTTGGACAATACGTTCTTTCCGCAAGGAGAGCAAGAGAACCAGGGAGGTGACCAATATCGAGATGAGAGATATAGCCATCAAGCAGGTAGGTTGGCCAAGAGAGGACACACGCTTTATAAAAGAAGGGGCGCTGCAGCTGGCCCAACCTACAGATGGACAGTGGATTAAGAAAGGTTGCAAAGCACTTAAATTCCAGAATGTCCAGGCTCTGCTCATGGTCAATATGAAGAGGGTGTCAGTGTCGGAGTCAAGTCTAGAAGCTAACGCATCTGAGAATGCAATTGTTAGGGATGCAGTGCTGGTTCTGATCAAAGATAAGAGTAACGGGAAGTTTGTGCTGTTCCGGGAGCCTCTAAAACTCAGCAACTGTGTGGTGTCAGTTGACCCAGACTGTGACGATACCTTTGAACTGCTGGAGATCCGAAGGGACGGACTAGTCCTCCGGGATGGAGACATCTCCCGGACTCATCACTGGTACCAGCAGCTCAAGATCTACTCTGGGTGGCTGGGAACATGGAAGAGACGTCGCAACGCACTGCCCAACATCATGATAAGTACCGCACAAAGCAGGCCATGACCTACTGTAATGGGAGCAGAACCCACTGCTGGTTCCTCTGCTAAAATCCCTGAATCCCTGGGCCAACTCCTCGGTGAACCTGGAAATATACCAGGGATCTGGTTTTAGTTCTGTCACATTCCAGCAGGGGCCGCAGCCCTGGCTCATTCATGGTTTCATACCATTCCACAGGGGAGGAACAGCTCCACGATTATTCTAATTAATTAAAATAGAACTAATTGGGCTTTGTTATGCAAATTTGCACATAAACTATTGGGTCAGATGCAAGCACTTGGGTAAGAGAGACCCACCATGGGTTTAGTTACATATAATGATTGGACAGAATAAGGGGTATTTGCCTTGCTGAGATATATGAGATATATATTTGAGTATAACCTCTGGGTGATATTGTCACATAGGGAATCATGAATTATCTTACTTAAATGCCATTGATTGAATAAACCCCAATGATTCATATTTACATTAATTACATGCATTCATTTGCAGCCCCTTATATCAGTGCTGCAAATTGCTAGCCAATCAGTACAATATCTTTACGGTGGCCATACACAGGCCGATAAAAGCTGCCGACCGACAGGAGTTTATTGGCCCATGAATGGGGCCCTCCGACTGGCTTCCCCGATCGATCAGGCAGGATTGCGGCCGCATCTGTTCGTTGATGTGGTCCCGCAATCCGACCGTCCGCATCCTTGTCATTCTGATCCAATCGTTGGGCCCTAGGGCCCACGATCGGATCAGCCCGATACCACCTACCTCAAGGTGGGCACATCAGAGAGATATCCGCTCGTTTGGCGACATCGCTCTATCTCTCCATGTATGGCCACCATTACAGGTGAGTTCAACATGGAGCCCAGAGTGCAAGTGGACCACAGGTAAATCCCTATATTTGATATAAGGGGAAGGTGCACTTACCTTACCTGCCTACCCCCAGTGATGTCACAAAAAAGGAGCCCTAGCAGATTGTAAGATAGGAGTTAAAAGGCAGAGTGATAAATGATTGCAGTTCCCCTTACATATGGAGCAGGGTTGGGGTAATTATAATTACCACATGGATTATATTAATTTAAACCTTGTAATTAAGTTGCCGTGTGATATCACAGAACAGGATTGTATGCAGTATGCTGTTGCTGGACTACAACTCCCAGAATGCCCAAACAACTGTGCTGTGAATAACACACAGCAGGAGATAAACACATTTAGAGGTTTGCAATGATTTGAAGGGGTTATAAGTGCAGACACCCTCACAGAGGATATTGATTTATTGATTAAAACACACAGCAGATTGTACATGAAACATCTCTGGGCTCTGGGGCCTTCGGCTCACACCGTGCCTTTGCTGCTCACGTGATGCAACTGCTTGAACTGGTTTTCCTTTTTTTTTTTTTAATAAATTGGAAATATCATTGAGTCCCTGTCTGATCTGTGATTAACCTGTTAAAAGCCAGATCCACAGTCAAGGCTTCATTTTGACTTGTGAATTCCCAGAATTTTCCTTTTGCCGTCTTTAACGACTATTTAGATCCCGCAAGGTGCTGTGGGGCCGTGTGCAGCTGGTTACCCAGCTCTATGTGCCTCTGAGAAGGGACAGGGTCATTAGGAGTACCTGAAAAAAAACTGGATAAAGATTAAGTTCAACACTGGGCAAATTTGCCCATGGGCAGTTACCTATAGCAACCAATCAGTGATTAGATTTTTAAAGCCAGCTACAAGTTGAACAATGAAAGCAGCAATTTGAGACGGCCTTTCTGTAATTCGGAGCTTTCTGGATTATGGGCTTCCAGATAATGGGTCCAATACCCTTAGGTTAAGGACAGACGGGGAGTTTTCAGGGAGATCTCCCCGAATAGCTTGTTAGCGCTGCGCACCCGCTAGACGTAAAGTCGCCTGCGCTTATTCACACGCAGCGGCGCGATTTTAAAAGTCGCTCAAAATTGCCTCGCCTTACCCTAAACTGGCAAAACGGACACATTATCTTCAGAAACACTACTATAGTTAATATAAACAAGCTGTTGTGTAGCAATTGCAGAAACTGAAAAAAGTCTATATGACACAGGTTAAATATGGGGTAACAGATAACATCATTATGTTGTACAGAGCTTATCTGCTGTGTAACCTGAGCATTTTCTCCTTTGAGTGGCTGCCCCCATTGCTACACAGCAGCTTATTTATATAAACAATAGTAGTGTTTCTGGAGCACACACTGCAGTTTTACCCGTGCAGTGCAACATTGCATTATATTTTTTTAATGTTAAAACACTTAATTATTTATGTTACTGTTCTTTCAATAATTACCTTATATATTACAACTGGGGCTTCACATTAACTTCCTTCTGGGCTGTGCAATTACATTGTCTAAAAGGTCCTCACATAAATAATTATATCTGTCTGCTAGATGCACTGGATAGCTTTGCGTGGGCTCACTTAGCACAATGTATTGAATTGGGTCTGAGCTTTTCTGCATTATTAAACTTTGGGGAAAGACTTTCCCCGATATAGTTTCAGGGCATAAATAGGCACTTACCCAAACTGGCCTTCAGGCTGGGCCCATTAGGTCACAATAAGGTTACTGATGTATACTCAGTGGAAGAGTTTCCCTGCAATAATTCCAGGATCTCTTCCAGTGCAGTGAGACTATTTTAGCCTAAGCTAGAGTCCTGCAGCGGGTCACCTGCAAAATCCTGTGGTACCCTGCGGGTTGCTCGTAGAATTTCTGGGTGCGGGTATAGAAGCGGGCTGGTGGTTCTGCAGGTTGGTGGGTTGAGGGTCGGGGATCCTCGCTATAGCGATTTTTACTCCTTTTTCTGAGCATTTCTACTACTGATGATCTCACATCCGGTTTACAATGACAGCACTTCCTATTTTACTCCTTTTTTTTCTGATCTCGGCTATTTCCGATGATGTCACGTCCGGTTTACGACAGCACTATCTGATTCTTGATGGTCAGTGGGTCACGGGTTCGGGATTGCAGGTACAGTTCGGGTCGCGGGTCCAAGTTGCGGTTTGTTGGTTGCGGGTACGGGTTAGGTACGGGTCCCAAAAATTGGACCCGCGCAGGAGCCAAGTAACAATTTCTCCCTCTACTGGCCACACATTATATGGCTATTATTCAGCAGTCAGTTGCAGTATTCTGGCCCATACACAGGCCCGACTGGCAATCTGTAGGTTCCGGCAAGTGCCAGAAAGGCTGCTACAAATTGCAATAGTCACTATTTAGTTTACAGATGGGGGCTGTTTAGGCCTCTGTGTACCTGAAATGCTAGGGCTTATTTTGATTCTGAGTCAAGACCTGAATCTACCAATTTGATTTAATT
>CM044447.1:51914577-51924754 GCA_024363595.1 Xenopus borealis
AAAAAAATGGCCAACCCTCCAGCCCCTCCAGAGTAGATTGTCAGCCTGTTGGCCAGTGAATGTGACAATCCTAAACAGCGGCCACGCAACTAAAATGATTACAACATTTGCACTTTTGGGCAAATTGTGAATGCGTCAGTCAATGGAAGTGCCCCCTCGCCTGAATTTGAGGCAGATATATTATAAACATATATAATTATATTATTATTATTAAAATTTAGAGGCCCATTTATCAAAGGTCGAAATTCGAAATAGTGAATTTTTTTCCCGAATATATTCACAAATGACTGGAAGGTTATCTAAATAAGAATTTTGTGTCAAATATTTGATCGAATGGTTCCGCCCTTAAAATTCAAATCTTTTACGATTCATATGAGATTCGTAGAAATCCAGTTTTTCTCAGAAAAAACCTTGAATGTCAGGAAGGCTATTAATATCTCCAAATGGCTCAACAGACCTCTGCCATTGACTTGCATATTGACTCAGCAGGTTTTAGACAAATTATGACTGTTTCGATGGTCGAGGTGTGATAAATCTCACATTTGAATTTGCATTTGACTACGGGGATTAAAATTAGTTTGTGTGAATTATGAAACTCGATAATTCAAATTTATAATTCAGGCATTGCCCCTAATGACCAAATGCATTTGTGTAACTTGTTGTGTTCTTGGTTTTGATTGGAAGAGAGAAAGATCTTGTGTGTAAAGAGGTGAAGTTAAACTTGTACTGCAGTTGGTCGGCTGAAACTGAAGACTGGGTTGAGTGATCACTGACTCATTTGGCCAGCATACTGACTTATTGGCTACCGTTGGGCTGACAGGGCACAGCATGAAATTGTGCTACTCTATTGGACCTAGGGTTGCCACCTTTTCTGGAAAAAATACCGGCCTTCCTATATATTTACTTTTTTTCCCTATTAATATCATTGGGATCAACCATTATTTTTACCGGTCAAGCCGGTTAAATACCGGCCAGCTGGAAACCCTAATTGGACCTGAATGCCTGTGCTACCCAGGTGGCCCTAGGTACTTGGGGCCAGTGTTTTCCATGAAATAAAAATTCTGGACAGTGGACGAGTTATTGAGCCGATGAATTGAGTTGTGTATTTTCCTCGCAGTACAGTGAAGCTCCTTGTGTCAGAGAGCTGGCCCAGCCCCTCTGCAGACCTGAAACCCACTGGGAATTCAATAGAACCATCTCTTGTTCCTGACTGTTACAGTGCTGGGGGCAGGGGAGGATTTTATCCAGGCTTGAATTCCAAGCACTCCTTATACAGGAACCCTTCACCAGGGAAATGGTAATGTTCAGGTTTAAGTGAATTACAACCAGAATCCAACTAAAGGTGGCCATACACGGAGAGATTGCCAAACGAGCCTGGCTGATCTGATTGTGGGCCTTAGTGCCCAAAAATCGGATCATAACGAAGCGTTTCGGTGGTCGGACATGCGGCCATGATCCGACTGGATTTTTAGTCCTGTCTGATCAATATCTGGCCGACTTTCCAAACACAGGCCAATAAACTGCAGACTCTGTCGGCAGCTTTTATCGGCCGTGTATGGCCACCTTTAGGACCCAGGTGCTCCAGGGCTGCTGTTCTGAGCTGTGAGTCTTTCTCACTTGTGTAATTCTAGGAGAAGGGTAAATAGTGGTGTAATAAATGGTGCTTTAATCCCACTCACAGATACAGGTTTGACATGTGCAGATTAAAGGCATTCATTTATGTATTACTCAGCAGAGCTCATTTACTAACACAGGTGCTAAACTGCACACCCGCATCAGCACATGGCAACCCAACAGCTATTTTCTTAGTCCAGCCTCTGTTGTGAACTCAAGACAATGTTTTCATAAGTTTCTATGGATCCCAGTTCTGGGACAATTTACCAGCTCAGGATATATGTAATGGAAAATTTGTTCTGAAATCCTTAATGAGTCACCCCGAGTCCTGCATGGGCATAAAGCCAGTACTGGGACCCATTTTCCCCCCACAGCTGGAAATAAACAGCGGCAAAGTAAATATGAGGTTCTTCTGCCAACTTCCATCCATAATTCTCTGTGAGTATGCTGGGATATAACTGGACTAGTGAAGGCAAACCCCACCTGGCTGTAAAGAAGCCCAGTAACTTCAATAGAACTGTAAATAGTATCTCTGGGATCAGTGTAATTGTGATGGGTTGTTTTTGGTCCTCAATGTGCACAGCGAAAGGGTAACTAAGGGCTTATAATACAGCTGAACATATATGACTTGGAAACAATGCTAGAATACTGTTTGCTAAGTATCACCCCTCTCTGTGCTACTAATGCTCACACGTGTGCTTTATTACTTTACTTGTTTACTCACAGTCAACTGAAATTGGTTCCTGTTTCTTTCCACTGTTGCTCCTGTGCCCTTAAAGGGCCCACCTCCCCTCCTGCACAGTGCTACAACAGACTATGTGCCCCTTCTAAGAATACTGAGCCGCACCTTCACAGGGGTGCCATTTTCGCCAGCCTCAATTTCTTTAAGTGAGCGCTGATGTTTCCATATATGGCGCATGCGTAGTTGGAGCCAGAAAGCTCCGTAAATTACAGAGAGGCAAGAAGAGGGATCCGTAAGAGGCCAAGGCTGGCGAACATGGCGCCCCTGTGCTCCGTTTCGCTCTTCTGCAGGTGGAGGTCAGTATTCCTAGAGGGGACACATAATCTACTGTAGCAATAAGCAGGGGGAGGATGCACAATGGGGACTTCTGGCTAAATGGGGTTTATCACCCCCTTTAATTGCTCCTCAGAATCCCAGTAACCATCACATTTCCTTCTGTCCCTTTTATATATAATCTTCAGCCATATTGGTGCTTGAAGCCATACTGAAGGCCCTTACTGGTTCATGGGTCAATAAAAATCCCTTGGAGAACCATAGCATTTCCCCAGGCCACTTGGACAATCCTAATCTGACATACAGTATAAGAATCTCCCCTTTAGCCTGTGTTCCAAGTATTAGACTTTTCAGCAGTTCTTAGACTCGAGTGCAAGCTCTTGTGAATTTTTGTTTCTGCCCCTTTGTATTTGGGTAGCATAATCTTCATATACTGCATAATATGACTCACCTGTTGTTCGAGACATGGCAAAGGGCAGAAAGGCCTGGGATATTTAATTGTCTATAGCAGCCTGATCTACTCTCCCACCCAGTAGCTGCACAACAGCAACGTGGATCCTATGCTGTCACCTCCCCAGGGAAACAACAGTGATTCACCTTTTCTTGCCAGTACCGTGAGGCCTTCCTGCCTCTAATCCTGTTTGGGTACTTCGTTTATTAGCCCATCACAAGCATGCCAAGCAGGTTCCCTTGAAAGTCCCAGAATGCCGTCTCTCCTTTCTGCCTGCAGGCCTACCCTGTCCCCTGCTTCACTATCCAGCTACTTGTAAATTCTCTACTGCCCAAACTTCCCACCATAAAACTGCAAAATGTGTTTATTGCACCTGAAACAGGTTCTGCTGTGGGACTCGTTTTTGCGCCTTCCTTGTCCCCATACTGAATATTATGGTGGGAAGGAAGAATCCCAGTAATTACAGGGTGTGGCCATTATAAGCAACATGCCCAATCTGTTGCCCTTTCCTGCTGTGGGTTGTATAGGCCCTATAGAGATTTATGGTACAGATTCCAGGGCTGTGTGATAGAACCAGCAGCTGAATCTTCATTCAGTGGTCACTTTCCAGTCCTATATAAACCAGGCAAATAATGCCCCAAACTGCTTGTAGGTTTTGCATACAGTCTAAAAGTAGAATGTATCAGGGAGATCAAATCTATTAGTCTGGTTATAATGTAACAGGTTGCATGTTTGTCTCTGAATTTTTGTTACTCATTTACGGCAAACCCTCTTGGCCATTGGAATTGGAATCCAGAAGAATGGGGGTTTGGTATCGTTAGAAACCTTCAGTTTATAGAAGGGAGGAAGCTGTTTATATGGGTGCCTATTGGGTGTTTATGCAGCTCCCAAGCCTGATGCTGTTGGTGCCGTGACAATGGTAGAGAAAATGCTGGAGTCTGACCCTGGTAGATAAGGACAGTCAATATCACTAAAATTGCCAAATTGCTCTCATCATGAGCTGCCAAAAGATCTTCTGGTAAATGTGCGCTCCAGGGCTCTCCTAGTGCCACATTCCTGGACACATATGTCTGGAGCATTTAGACAGCAGAGGGCTACATATACTCCGACAGTAAATGGCCAATACATTTGCTGCCCCTTTAAATCCCACATCCCTGTGTAGTTTGTGTGCCCTTTAGATTCTCCGTCCCCATTGCTGCACCAGTATGAGCCAAGGAGTTACACTGAATGATGTGTCAGTCGGGAATGCCCAGCATTGTCCTTTGTGGCTGTTTTTCCTACGTATTTACTGAGCAGCTGTACCCCGTGCTGAGCCAAGGATCAAGGGAACACATGTGCCTCTTCTCCCGCCTGATATTTTGGCCGGCTGAAAATAGCTTCATGTAATGTCACTTCCAAAACATGCAGCCAGACTCTGGTGCTAAGTGGCAGTGTCTCTGTGCCCTTTATTCTTTGTACCCAGTACCTCCATTGGCATTATCTGCCCAGAGACTGATCGGCTTATATGTACCCCCACAGAACAGTGAGCAGGTTATTTTGTCATGCCCAGTGAGTGCAGTTTTATCCTCATGCACTCACTTGTCCAGTCTGGCTTAGCTGCCAGTCATGGGCACCCACCTGAGAGAGTGATACTGTAGTGCCAGCCCTGAGTGTTTGGGCAGAGTTAAGTGTTGTGTCTGCTGAGCTTTTACACCTGTGCACTAGCACTTGACTTGCCATACATGTGCAGATTTAAGCTGCCGATCCGGGTTCTTTAGACCAATTCAGTAGCTTATCTCTTAGTGTATGGGGCCCTCCCAGACTGTTATCTGGCTGATCTTGATAGGGCAGGTCTGATTTGCCTGCCCGATCGAGGACCACATTGGCTAGTTGGTGACTTTGCCACTCAAATAGATCTTAGTGTATGGCCAACTTTAGGGGGCACCTGGGACCAGAAAGTAAAGAACCTAGGGGCATCTTCATTTCCTCGGCCAGTTTGATGCTTGTCTAGCCAAGAAGTATCATGACTTCCTTGTTGGCATGGTGGGACCATCGGGTTGTATTTAGTCTGCTGGGACTGTGCCTTACATTTAGGCTGGGGACAGACAGGGAGATTCGGGGAGATTCTGTTGCCTGGCCTTTAATAGCAGGTGACAATCTCCCCGAACTTCCTTCTCCCTGTCTGTCGCTAGTTTGAATGACAAAGCGCCAGCGCTGTGCACACGCGGTGCAGCGATTTCTGGAATCGCCCGAAGTTACTTCGTGAGGAAACTTCGGGCGATTCCTGAAATCGCCGCGTATGCACAGCACTGGCGCTTTGTCATTTAAACTAGCGACAGACAGGGAGAAGGAAGTTCGGGGAGATTGTCGCCTGCTATTAAACGCCAGGCGACAGAATCTCCCCGAATCTCCCTGTCTGTCCCTAGGGTTCTACAGAGACCCAGCACCTTAAGCTGGCCATAGACGTGCAGTCGTGCGGTTCAATCTTCCGACCTGTCACTAACCATTCAGATCAAATAAAGTAGTAAAAGAATGGATCAGCCTATGTTCTGCCCCTGACAGCAATTGGACAAAAGTTATGTCCATCAAAATATGCGTACAGTCTCCCACTGATATCATCAGATCGGAAATACATGCAGAGATATTATTGGCAGCCAACAGAAATCTTCTAACCTGTACGATCCATCACCAGTGCATGAATAATGTCGGACACTTCACAAACGGCCCGAAAATCACACGAAAAGGAGATTTGTATGATCAAATCTTTGTGTCTATGGCCAGCTTTAGAGTTGGCACAGGGACACTGCCTCCTTCTACTCTGGGACTGAGGGGCATGGTCCTTGAGCTCTCCCTGAATTCCCTGCAGGAGAAGCGGGGGGAAAAAGCAGTGCAGAACAGAGGTGGCTTGAATGTCATTATCCCCTGACTGGGGGCACGTGTACATTACACAGCATCCAAGATCAGAGTCTGGTTAATATTTACTGAGTCAGCTGAGTGGGGCCCTGAATCCTACAGACGACATGAGGCACAAGTGCACTGTTCTCGCACTGAAACTGAAAGCGGTTGGATCCTATCCAGCAAGTCTGTGCCACATGGAGCACTGGGTGCTGCACCCTCCCTCTGCTGTGCCAAGTGTTACATTTCACACCGGCACAGGCGCAAATACCCGCTGGATAAGGTTACATACATCTGCTTGTATCATTGAGAAAGGGAAAGGTGAGAGGATGAAGAATGAGTGTGTGTCTGTGTGCGCTGGCCTGTGCTACCTGCTCCTGTCAGGGCTAGAAAACTGCCAGGCCTCATGGAATATTTATACACGTAATGGGACCCTTACTCCTAAACTGCAAACCCCTCTCCCAGTTAAAGGGCAAGTATGTACAGATCAGCAGTGACTAAAGTGTGTGTGTGTGTATATATAATATATATTCTAGGAGCCACTGTATGGATCTTAATCTCCAGGCAGAATTTTTGTTTGTTGCCAAGAGAAACATTAGGTTGTCTGGAGAATTTCCATAAGGGGAATCTTCCTTCATTTCTTATTTTCTGAGAGTGCGACTTAGAGGGTACATTGCCTGTAAGTCCCTCCGTCTACATTCATGGTAGTAGCACTGTATATAACCCCGGCTTTGGGAGAAATTGTAATTAGCCAAGTGCATTAAGGATAATCTGGCCTGAACCTACTGCAGCCGCAAGTGATTGAAGGGTGAGCGGAAAGGGCACCAATGCCTGGGATTAACCCTGGTAATACTTGCAAGTTTACCGTATTTGTGTTCTATTACTGCCATCTGCTTATGGTGTCACCTTTTCTTCATACATCCCAGTCTGATAGTACTGACATTGGGCTACTGCTGTTCTTTCAGAAATCAGAACCAGCAGTATAGTGAATAGCAAGTCAAATGCTGGTTTTAGGCCTGGGATGTGAGTGCATCGGCCTCAAGTATTATGACCTGAGGCCTGTGGCTGTATTTGTAGGCTGTGCATTTGCTGTATTCCATGTTGCTTGTGTTTATTAGTCTGGTGGAGGGTCCCCACTCCTGGCATGGAGCAGGAATAGGTAGTGCTTCAGTTTATTACAAATGGAAGTAGGTGGAATATGCATCAAGCCAGAGCCATTATTACCCTTTTATCCATGTTGGCCACATTACACTGCTGAAGAACAGTGGCTGCCCATATTGTGCCCAACAGGAGGGCTCCTTGGAAACAGTTCGGGAAGGCATGGGGCAGGAGCTGTTAAGTTATATTAAGGGATTTCATAGATGGGGGCTGTATTAGTCTTGGTACTGGCCTAGCGACACACCAGTTAAAGGAGTTTCAGCTTGTCAATAGCAGCAATGATCCAGGACTTCAGACTTGTCACAGGGGGTCACCATCTTTGAAAGTGTCTGTGACACTCACATGTGCTCTGAGCAGCTGTTGAGAAGCTAAGCTTAGGGGTTGTAGCAAATTATCAATCAGATAATTAGGTTGGCCTGTAATATAAGTTGATGCTACAGGGCTGATTATTAAATTCTGATGCTAATTCCACTGGTTTCTGTGCTGCCTTTTAGTAATTATCCATATTAATTACTAATCAGCCTTATACTGTGACATTTCTATTCTATGTGTATTGTATATTGTGAGTGGGTTCCTAAGCTCAGTAAGTGACAGCAGCACAGAGCATGTGAATCAGTGAATCAGCAGACAAGAAGATGGGGAGCTACTGGGGCATTTTTGGAGACACAAATCTTCCCTTGCCCAAAACATTTCTAGACTACTTCTTTAGTTAAGCTTTACTTCTCCTTTATGTAATCCAGAAACAAATGCAAAACCTTGAATGCAGCATTTGGGGTGATACCAAATTTATGACATGGTTTTGGGAGCACATGTCCCTTCTTCAGTGATCACTGAAGAAGGGACATGTGGTCAAGGTATTGGCTCTTTGTTTGTTTCTAAGTTGTACTAAGTGTCCAGATTGTTAGTAGCCACTAGTGCAGTGATCCCCAACCAGTAGCTTGTGAGCAGTATGTTGCTCTCCAACCCCATGGATAGTGCTTATTTATGAATTCCAGGCTTGGAAGCAAGTTTTAAATGCATAAAAATGAAGTATAGTGCCAAGTAGAGCCTCCTGTAAGCTGCCAGTCCACATAGGAGCTACCATATAACAAATTACAGCCCTTATTTGGCACCCCAAGGAATTTTTTCATGCTTGTGTTGCTCCCAAACTTTTTACATTTGAATGTGGCTCACAGGTAAAAAAAAAGTTTGGGGACCCCTGCACTAGTGTAATACTCTGGGGTGCGAGTAGGTCTGAAATCCAGCCCACACATGTGGAGCTTGAGGCACAGGCTAGTACTTGGCTGTTCATGTGTTAATGGAGAGCTTCAGATTCCCTCATAATGTATAGGGGCCCAATTACCCAGCTGTCCCTGCACTGCCCTGTGTAACACCTGGTTGGGCCCTATAGTTAGTTGTTTCAGTGCAATATTATGGGGCCAATTGTGAACTGTAAAAATTCCTTGCTAACGAGAAAAACCGGTATGGACCTACCACTTGGGGCATTTACTTTCATGTGACACAGGTTATTCATGGACTTGTTAGTTGTTAGTGACCCCTTTGTTGATAGGGGCCACAGTAGGCTGTGTGATCTGCTTCTCAGAATAACACCAGAATCTGCAAGACCCGGTTCTGATTTACTGCCTTCTCCTTAAAATATGGTCCAGTGGCCTTTCTTTCTCTCACCTGCTATGCATTATACTGTGGGAGTGATTTGGATCAGTCCCGGGTCTGTGTGTATGTAGGTGTTTGTGCTCCTCTCTGAGCAACGCTATTTCCCCATTATACATAGGAGGGAAATTCCAAAAACAGCAACTGGGTCTGATTGGTCAGATGCAGTAACGCTAGGTCACACTGGGTGTTTTGTCTACCAATGCCTTAAAATAGTGGTTGGCAAAACTCCCCAGTCTCTGTCACCCCCTTCTGATATTAAATCCATAGCTCCCCCTATCTTATGCGCACACTTATAATGCTTACTTGTTTTTCCCTGTTCTCTAGTTCCGACTTGTGAAACAAAATGTAGCAAACATAAGTTATCTTTTAGCTCTATTTTTCACTGTGCATAGAATATAAACAAGCAGTGACGGCAATAGCAATGACAGTAATATGTATAACTATAAACCTCTGAGAATGAGAAATGCATGGATATTGGGGATTGGCAAGTGCACTTTAGGGCTAGTGATTGGAGGTTTCTTGTGCTGTGTATTTAGGGACGAGGGACCTGTGCCATAAATGCCAAACTTGTTGCACGTGGATGAGTGGAATGAGTCGTGTGGCTGCTAATCAGAGCTGGGTAATCATTAGCCCACATTCAATGTCAATACAGATTGTAAACAAGTAAAAACGACTGTATCAGCTGGGGAAAAGGACTGTTTCCTCTTTCCTGTACAGAGGCCTCTTGTAAATAAACCAGGGAAGATGTCGGGGTGAGGCTGCCACCCTGTGGAGATAAGTGAGTATTGCACCCCACAGAGCAACCTCATAAGTTGCGGGACAATGATCACTTTTGTCGGCACCTTGTACGCACCTCTGTGCACCCCCAACGTCCCATTTATTAATAGGAAATGATCACATTGTAGAACCAGGGGTTAATGTTCCAGCAAGTGCAGCTGATCAGAATCATAGTCATAGACAATAGATGGGGGATGTTTGATGTTGGGGCATGTTCCACTCAGCTTAGGTGGCCATACACGGGTCCTTTGCCAAATGAGCAGATCTTTCCCTGCCGAATTGGTCTAATGTCACCAGACGAGCTGATCTCTTTCTGTATATATAGCTTAAGTGAGAGTAATGTCTGGGTAATGTGTGGTCTGTGGGTTAGTGAGCAGTGTGGATCAAAATCCAAGGGAAGGAAGGGGAAGTAATACTGTGATAGTTTCCCTAAATCTCACACATGTGCAGTGTTACTGGCACCAGAAACAAAACCAGCGTTCCTCATGCCACCTTACATGGCTTGCATTGTGCTACATTAAAAGGGTTGTTCACCTTCAAAGAACTAGTTGTTCTTTGAAGGCGAACAACTAGTTCACCCCCAAACTGTTCTAAATTGATACATTTAAGGGATACATTTCTTATTTGCTCCTGAG
>CM044447.1:51969463-51982558 GCA_024363595.1 Xenopus borealis
AAAAAAGAGTTGGAGAGCAACACAAGCATGAAAAAGTCCATGGGGATGTCAAATAAGAGGAGAGAATGTTTGGCAGAACACCTGTTTTTTATGCAACCAAAACTTGCCTCTAAGCCATTAATTAAAAAATAAGCACCTGCTTTGAGGCCACTGGGAGCAACATCCAAGGGGTTGGAGAGCAAGCTACTGGTTGGGGATCACTGGGTTAGGGAATGGTCGGTGGGTCTGGCCTATGACTAAGTGTCTTGTACACGAAACGCGTCAGGCATGAGTAGTTCATATCAATAAAGATTTCTACTTTTATTTTAAATTGTCTAATCCTTGAGTGACTTCAGAGTGCCCTGCTTCAACTTCTATTTCCATTACACAATAAGTTTTACCAGCATACAGTGCTGTCTATCTAAGGGAAACAATATGGCTCTTCCTACCCATATGTATAAATACAAATATTCACAGAAGGAATGTTCTGTGCTGAATCTGCTGTATGGCCCCATAATATACTGAATTAAAAGAAACAAGTAGCTGGAACATACCTTGTACATATGCTGGGCAGAGTGGCTGTGGGAGAGGCCATGCTGTTTGGCAGAACTATAAATGTGCCTTTGTTGACCTTGTTAGTTACTATCACAACCAGCCATTGAGTTCCTAGGAATGCCATTTTCTTGTTTGTCTCCCTTCTTTGGGCTTTATTAAAGGGGTGAATTAGTGGCTCAGAGATCTCCTTGATTGGCAGTACTGTGGGTGGGGGTAACAAGGGAGTGAAGGAGGAGTGAGGATCTGGGCTTTATGCAACTCCTTTCCCCTCTAGGCACGTATCTGTGTTAGCGGAGACCATCAAAAAGGGGATTCATGATGCAGATTCAGAAGCGAGGATCGTCGCAAGGAAGTAAGTAGTCCTAGCTTCATGCAGTCTTATTGCCCTAGTCTTTCCTTCCGACTCTTTCTGTGTTGGGAACTCGGCACTCTCTGTACTTTATATTATTGCACAAGGTTTGAGGTGTAAAGGAGGAAAGCTGACAGGCTATCGCTCAATTGGCCAGGGTATACTTCACCTTGTGTTAGACATGGGTCCTCTCTGATGTACTTCCTGCTATCTATTGTCTAGTACCCAAAGCTAGCGCTGATCCTACGGTGCAGTGGCTATAGAGGCTAGGCTCTTCCATTAGAATAAACTAGCGAGTTTTATATTATGACTAGACTGGCACCCACTTTCTGCTTCTCTGTAGTCCTTAAATGAGCTGCCATTAGGGTTGCCACCCTTTATAGAAAAAAAAAATACCGGCCTTCCTATATATTTTTCTATTTTCCCTATTAATAACATTGGGATCTACCATCATTTCAATACCGGCCAGGTGGCAACCCTAGGTGCCATGGCTGTACTCTCACTGATGCATTTTGTGCTCTCTGCACTATGGAAATACAACTCCCAGCATTCCTATGAGAGCAGTTGCTTGTTTTTAATGTAACTCTATGGCAGTTAAAGCACAGAAGTCCAAATATCCTTCTCTCCACAGATTCACCAATCAGCTGCTTCACCTGTAAAGCTCTCATTTGTCTCCCTCTTGCCAGCCCCCCCCCCCATATCTGTGTTAGTACAGGCTTTCTTCTCAGTCATGTGACCTAGAGAAAGAAAACCAGTTGCCAGGCAGATTTTAGGGCAGGGAGATGGAGTGAGCCCTGGTTGAAGACTTGTTAGGAATAACAATTAGGGAGTTTAAGTGAAGTCTAAGAATCGGGGGGCATGTGCATCCCATGGTGGGAAATAGAATTGTGGCACATATGCTCTACTGTGTCATACACCATACTTATTTCCTATTATATATTGTCTTATTAACAACTTGAGTCATTACAGTATTTAATATTTTGAAAGGTCAGTCTGTTGGTTGATTCAGATCTGTCAATGTTGATTCAGATCTGATCCAGAATATTCTGCTGTTGGATTTATTTATTTCCCTTCCCTTAACCTGAAACCCCCTTGGAAAGGGATTGAGGGAAGCGCAGCAGAGACTGCAGAACATCGTGAGTCAGCAGCAGGGAGAGCACTCTGCACCAAAGCTCATTATTTCTCCTGCCTCCATCCATCCCTACCCCTTTGTTTTTCTGCCACCTGCTGGTCAGTTGGGACAAATCTACATCCACCAATGCTATATTCATGCCCTGAGTGTGTTCCCTTCATTAAGTACCAAGACATATAACGATATTATCAGCAATGACATAGAATGCTTCCCTTATAGACCAAAAGCTTTGTAGAGCAGGGCCCAGATTTGCTCCTTTGCATCCTATTACACAAACACATTTGTCTGTGGCTCAGTTCTGCCTTAATCTCCTGTGCAGGTGCTACTGGGGGTTCCACAGTCATTTCAGTAAGGAGGCAGAGCAGTTGTTCCACACACTGGAGTCTTCATACCAGAAAGCCCTGCAGTCCCATCTGAAGAACTCTGACAGTGTTGTTTCTTTGCCCCAGTCTGACCGATCTTCCTCCAGTTCCCAGGAGAGCCTTAAGTAAGTGGGTTAGAGAGGCAAGAATGCTGGGAGTGTCAAACCTCCAGAAATCTGATTGTAACGTAGTCATGTTTAACCTGTGTAATTCTGTTTGTGATCCACAGCCGCCCACTCTCGACCAAAAGAAGCCCCACAGGCAGCACTGTATCTAGAGGTGAGTCCCACCCTGTGTAACAAGCTCTTGGCTTCCCACTAACATGTGTTCCCCCAAACTATTGAATATGAGACTTTGACACACATATTAGTGGACAAAGAATCAAAATAAGGTCAGCAGCGGGCAATTGACAGGGAGACCCTGAAGCCATTTTGTTCCATCCCTTCAGTACTTCAAATTTGCCACCAGCAACTCCCTATATCCTTCACTTGATAGGCCATAATTTGTGTTTGAGTGGCACTGCACATGCTCTGAGCTGCTGGTCAGAAGCTATGCTTAGAGGCTGTAGAAATCAAGCAGAAAGTGGGGTCATCTCTGCTGATATATTACTGTCAGACCCAAACCGCATTAATAACTCTTACATTGTATATTACTCACATTGGCAGCACTGGGAGGTTCAGTGGATGCCGTACATAATATATTTTTCCTACTTATTAGCCAACCCTGTTTTGTTATCAAGTTGGTGGCACTCAAAGTCAAGTCTTTAGGAGTTCTCTCAGAAATGTGTTATATGTAATATTATGAGTAGAGCATTTACAGTATTTGATTATGAGGCCTCTTTATTGAATAGAGGTAGTTACTGCACTGAGCTGTGAGAAACAATGTGGCCCTCAGCATGTGTGTGTGGAAGGCCAGTAATGCACTGTGCATAGTGGTGCAATTTTGCACCGGAGTATTGACTATGGCATTGCTGACCGGTTATAGTACTTGGGTGAGGGAAGTAGCATCCATCTCTGACTTCTCCTTTCATGTCATAGCATCGTCAGCTACTTCCAAAGCCACTGCCGGGTCCCTGCAGCGCTCTCGCAGTGACATTGATGTGAACGCAGCAGCCACTGCTAAATCTAAGGCAGCATCAGGAGCTGCAACTGCTACATTCAGTTCTGTTGCCGCTCTGCCACCTGGATCCTACGCGTCACTGGGTAAGAAACATTTTTAGCCTTCAGATAACAGGCTTTGAGCTGTGAGAGGGGGCACCATCACCTTGTGGCTGTGCCATGTGAATGGGCAATGGGGAGCTTTGTGCTGAGATAGGTGCACCATCACATTGTGCAGGTGTCCTGTGTGGGGACAATGGGGAAGGCAAGAAGTAACAAGCTTTGTGCTGATAGGGGGCACCACCAAATTGTGCTTGTGCCATGTGTAGGGACAATGGGGAGGGAAGAAAATTATAGGACCAGCAAAGATAGTGAGATCACTATCACCATTTGTACTGATTGGGGTTGCTCTAGCTCAGGGATCTGCAACCTTGGCTCTCCAGCTGTTAAGGAACTACAAGTCCCACAATGCAATGAAGGAGTCTGTCATGATTCATAAAGACAAATGCATTGTGGGACTTGTAGTTCCTCAACAGCTGGAGAGCCAAGGTTGCAGATCCCTGCTTCTAGCTACTGAGTGTGACCTATTAAAAATAGGCAGATTCTTGGTACCTGATCAACTCCAGTGCTGTCTGTTGTCTTATGTGCCACATGCAGACACATTTGGGCCTAAATATACTTTATCTTTGACATGAAATCTGTATCTGGCCCCTCCCCCTTCATGTCATTGTATGGGCCAGTATCCCAATACTGTATATGACATATGATGCTCTGTGAGCACAGCAGGGACATTAAATAACACACACACACCCACCCCCTCTCAGCTGATAAGACGTTCGTATATACTACTGTAAGTTCATATTAGCCATTGAGAAGCCAAGTTCTTTCTCTTCCTTCTTTCTGACCAATCTGTAACCTTTCCAGCTGCCACCTGACTCTCACTAATTCTCCCTACTGTTCCTTTTCCCTATTTTTATTTCTATGTTAATTTTGCCTAAAGATGGTACCACATCTAAATCGGAGGGTAAGCAGTTTCTGTGTGGCGGAGGTCTTGTCCCTCTGTGTATCTGGAACCCACAAGGGCATCTCTAGTAATCATTGTGCTTCCTGGTGACCCGCATGTTGTTGTGCGCTTGGACCCCTCATCATGTCTGTATGTATGATGCTTCCAGTTCCATGCCAGCGTTACGTGGCACCCGCTTTATGCTGACTGTGAGTCCCGAGGTGTCGCACCTACACACTATAGATTGATGTGCTTTGTGCATTGGATCCTGTGTGCTTCTGCTTTGTAACTCTTTATGCTCAAATATATTTAAGGGAGCCTTTCATTTCAATTAAAGAGATTGTATTGCATTAGTTATGGGGGCAGCTAAGCTGAATGCTTGTTTCATCCCGAAACACAAAGGCCCAATATAACTCTCTCCCCGTAGAGCTATATCTGTTACCTTGCTTGTTTTATATTCACCTTTCACAAGAGAATTAGGTTAAACCAAACTGTGACTGTGAGCTATGTCTGCTGCAGGGTAACTGGGTGCATGTGACATTACTTACCATAAGGGTATTTGTCATTTTCTGTATGATGTCTGCCATTGTGGAAAGGGTTGAATACTGAAGGGCATAGGTAGCACAGTGGCGATCATTGCTGTCTAGCACCCCTGCACTTGGGTTCCATTCCAGCCAATAAACTCCATGTCTGTGTGTTCCACCATGTTTCCGTTGGTTTCCTCTGTATGCCCTGATTCATCCTCCTGCTCATACAGGGAGGTTTATTGGTTTCTCAATAAATGTGCCCCTCGGCTCGGCTGAACAGACTAAATATTCTATTGAATCAGTATATAATATATAAGCGACCTTGGAAGTGGAATGCAGGTGCAGTACAGAATTGAGTGTTTAAAGATAAAGGATCTGATTTGGTCCAAGTGAAGGTCACAACTCTAAAGCTGGCCATAGACGTAAAGATTTTTGAAAGATCCAATAGTTATCGTGAGACCACGATTGTCTCAAAACGATCGTTTAAATGCCTGATGTGTCCATCAACTAAAAAGACCATTTCAGGCGATATTGCCAGCAAAACTGAAGGGTCGCTGCCTGCTTGCCCTGCAAACATAGGTAGATTGCATGGGGACCGATAAATATTTTCTAACCTGGTCGATCAATCATCAGACCAATGTCGGATGAAAAATCGTAAGACGAACGATCGTTTGTATCCCACTAACCGCACGATAATTTGACTGATTGGTCGGACTTCCCTAAGATCGGTTATTCGGCAGGGAAATATCGTTGCGTCTATGGGGAGCTTTAAGTGCACACTCGGCTGAGCACTAACCTCAGTGCTTGTGTAGGAGGAAGTTTGGTCTAGCTGTGCTTGGATCAGGTTTATTCTCGTATCAGTTTGTGTCATTTCCATGTAGTGTTTGTGTCTTTGCATCTCACTATCAGTCCTTGTCTCTGTGATTGTGTTTAGAAACTGTTGTGGTGTCTTCTACTGGTGCCTTTGCAACCACCATGGTGCAATCTATTATTTTAGTGATGTTTAAACTGCAGTTCTTATTGTATCTATTTGCAGTTTATCATCACTGCACGAATGTATGAATATATTAAATCAGATTTCAGATTTTTTTCCTAAATTTTCCATAATTTTTTGTGTGTATAAAGAGCCCTCAAACCTGTCTTGGTACAAAGAAAATAGTCATGTTGCTGCAGAATGTTGAGGAGCTTAATATTAACCCTTTCTGTTTGTGTTCTGAATTAGGTCGTATTCGCACTAGAAGGCAGAGTTCCGGCAGCACCACCAGCACGGCCTCTACCCCAGTAGACACCCGTGGGCGCAGCCGAGCTAAAGTCGTGTCACAGTCACAGCGTAAGTAACCTCATCTTTCTCCTGTGCATCATCTTTTAATATGAATCGCAGAGTAAAAATTGTTGCTTGGGGATCTTGCAAAAAGAAGTTCATCTTGCTTTTTCGCTAAACATCCCCAATTTGAAATCGCTCTACCTTTGTTTTATTCTATAATTTAAACTGCCGAAGGTTATATGAATTATAAATCTGGTTGTCTGGGTTACTGACCAGAGCACTAAGGTTCACTTTTGGAGATAAAAATAAAAGAATACCTTCTCAGAGTACTCCCTACTGCAATCAAAAGTTACTGTAAAGATGGACTTGCTCTTTAAAGCCCAGGCTCCTCTGTGCTTTTTGCCACTTCCTGTTGCCAGAGACTAACAAGCTTTGCATGTTGATGTTTCTTTCTTTGGCATGTTTCTTTAATCCTGTTCTGCTGTCCTTTACTTTGCTGTCATGATAAAGGATCCAGATCGGCCAATCCCGCCAGTGGTAAGAGTCTCTTGTATTCCGTTCTCTGTGTATATGTACTGTCACCCCCTTACTGTACTGTCTTGCCAGCTCTTGGCACCTCTGCGTATCCTTGGTACAGTTCCCCTCCATGCCAGACTCTCAAGTCCTTTAGCTGATGATCAGTTTTCCTTTAGCTGATGAGGTGTTCTCTAACCTTGATGCAGCGCAACTGGGCTCATGCTTGAGTACTGCCATCCTTGGCTCGACCCATCTAGAAATTCAACACTCAATGCAAGGCTGATTGTTGATCACTTATGTGGGCACTGAGCAGTTTGCACATTTATTATTATTTGGTATGGCTTTCCCTCTGCCAATTTTCTACTGTGTTCCAATATGATGCACGGCTTTTCTGCCATATTGGCACAACCACATTCTGTACTGGGATAACTTCTTCCAGGTTCCACCCAATAAACCTCTCAATTGTTCTTTTGCCTTGCAGCCGGAAGCCGGTCCAGCTCTCCAGGAAAGCTCCTGGGAAGTAGCTATGGTGGGATAGCAACTGGCCCGCAGAGGGTCCCCCAGATGCCCTCCTCTGAGAAGAGAAGCAAGATCCCCCGGAGCCAGGGGTGCAGCAGGGAGACCAGCCCAAGCAGGATTGGCTTAGGTAAGGCTATTGTGTCATAGACTCTCATGCTCAGGCAATTGTACTCTGCAAGGAGCAAATCACTTCATGCAGGAAAGTTGGTGCAAACTGTGTTGTACCTGTCTGTCAATTAGCAACTGGGATATTGTGTGTCTGACCACAGTGAAAGGATGCTCCATTGAGAAAATGAAAATGTAATATAAGCTTCATCATACTGAAACAAAGACCTTTCTAAATGTAATCAGTTAATGATTCTGACCCATTTCTGAAACATTGATACTCTCCCCCTCTTAGCTTCACTCTTCATTCTATCTTCATTGAGAATTTGGGATTCTGATTTTGAATGACCTTTTACAGACTTTGGGGGAGCTTATTTTGCATATAAGATTTAGTAGAGCTCACTCTCTTAAAATCACTAGAAATACTCTCTATATGCAGGTTATGAATTTGTAAAAATGTATTCAGGTTGCTCCTCTGGGCACTTTTACAGTTTACATTCAAATTCTGTCTAGTGGGGTCTGAAATATTGGAAGTTTTAGACTGTTTAATACTGCTAGGAAGGCTTTGCTCAACAGTTCTCTTTGAAGGACCAGAGTGTCAGTTACTCTGCCTTATGCATATCCGTGGATTCAGTTAGCCTAAGGATTGCTGACTACCAGAGTTAAATGCCTGGTGTTCTCTAAAAAAGCTAATATCACAGAAATGAATCAAAATAGAAAATTAATGTAAATCGCAAAAGTGCTCAGACATCCCCCCGCGATAAAATTTACATCAATTTAAAGGGGAACTATTGCAGGAATTCAATTTAGTATAATCATAATGAAAAAGAAACTTTCTAAATACAATCGATTAAAGATTCTGTACCGTTTCTGAAATCAAGTTTATCCTCACTATCCCATCTCTCAGCATCTGTTTGTCTTCATTCTGTCTTCAAGCAGGAGTTGGGTGCCAGATAATCATTGACAGTTAGATCCAGTATATTTCATAGAGGGCTCTTTTTGCCTAGAAGATGTTTTAGTGCTCACTCTGTTAAAATCACCATACAATCATTTCTCTCTACGTGCAGGATTTGTTAGATTTTGTTGGTACTGGAATCCGTTATTTGAGTGAGCTCTAATTCAATGATTGAGGGATAGGGAAGATAAACTTGATTATTTCAGAAATGGTCCAGAATATTTAATTGATTGTGTTTAGAAAGTTTCTTATTTCAGTATGCTGGAGCTTACAGTGAATTTTTATTTTTTTCAATAGCTCCACTAAGGATGGGGCATTTATTATGGTGATATCTAGGTTTGAGGGAGGCATGAGGTATTTCTCTGATAACCTCAAGGGGGGGGGGTTGGAGTAACAATTTCTTTGTATAGCATCAGCAGTATCATTTTCTAATGTACATATATTTAAAGGTGCAGTCACCGAAAGATTGTGAGTTTTGAATATACCATGTGTATGAGAGGGAAATGCTTATTAACTGTGTGTATGTGTTCTAAATTCTGTGTATATAGAATGTTATGGGACCTGTATTCTCTAAGGGAAAGGAAATGGAAGGCCAGTTTATAAACCAATTGTGTTACCAAGTAATGTACTAATTATTTTCCTTCATATGAGTAATGCATAGTGTACATTGATGCAGCCTGTTTGTGGGGGGCACATGACCACAAACAGAGGAGCAGCCAGTTTGACATTGCACATGACAATCTGTATGTGCACTTAACATTGATGCAATAAAGGTTTTTCTGTGCTGATCAAATATACACTGCCCAGGAAATAGAAACGGCTGCCTGTGATGGTTATATTGGTGGGCCGTGAGTTATTATTTATTGGGGGGGGGATTGTAATTAGGTGCTCTGCATGCCTTTGCTTCCTATTCGTGCTTGGGCTGGTAGAACCTGCCCTGCTAACACTATTAACCTTCTTGGCTGCTTGGGGGTTGCTGTATCCTATTTTTCTTCTATGAAATGTTTTGTATTAACCTGCTGACTCTCCACACCACATGCTAGCAAGGAGCAGCCGTATCCCCCGACCCAGCATGAGTCAGGGGTGCAGCCGCGATACCAGCCGGGAAAGCAGCCGCGATACCAGTCCTGCCCGGGGCTTTGCTCCTCTGGGTGAGTACAGAAAGGAGATCCACATCTGCTTCACCTATTCCCCTAAATGCTATCTTGCAGGAGAAACTACCTAGTTATCGCCAATGCTTCAGGGGTTCATATTGCATTGCATGCCTAGAGGCAGGTGTTTGCATGGCTGTGCCACTACCTCCTGCAACTAACAAATCTAGAAGTCCTGATTGGCTCACTGCACTAAGTACATACGTGCCCATAAGTGTTAACAAAAATGCAGTGTTTCTTATGGTTTCTAAACTGAGATTGGAGACCAGATAGTGACCAATGCAGGCAAAAGGCATTTGCCCTTGGTGTAGCTTTCTGCCATTCACAAACTGTCCTGCCATTCACTTAGTTTACCAAAGGAGGCAGCATTTCTCTGTGAGATAAAGAGTCAGTCCCCTCTCTGGAGTCTATATTAAGCTAATAAAAGAGATGCTAATGGGATAGTTCAATTGGTCTTCATTTTATTTTTTTATTTCCGTTTTTTAATCATTTGCCTTTTTCACAGCTTTGAAATGGGGCTCAGTGACCCTCGCAGCCACAAATCTATTGCTCTGTGATGCTACCGTTTTGTCCCGTTTTGTTTTTCTGGTTTCTTTTTATTACTTATCTCCCTATTCAGCCCTCTCCTATTCATCCAACAGTCTTTCATTCAAACTACTGGCAGGTTGTTCAGGTCAAACCCAAATCAACTACATTGATACTGAAATTTCATATTGCAAAGCTGCTGGACAAAATGCAAGTAATGAAAAAAAAACCCAAAACATAACATTTTAAATCAACTCCAAAATGTTTCAAAATATGACTGCTTCATACAAAAAAAGTTAATTCACAGGTGAGCTGCCCCTTTAACTGTGTTTGAGAATAAATATACATTGTGTGGCCAAGCAATGGGATCCCATTCATTCACATTAAGAGCATTACCTTTAACTGCCCAGCCCCAGAGATGTGATAGATAGAAAGGGAGCCTTAACAGCTGGAATAGGCTTTACACTGCAGATATGACTAAGGGATGTTCTCTTGTTCAAAGTTATCTTTTTTTTAATATATCAAAGGCTTTAAAGAGAAGTGATTCTCACACTGTAACTTAGGAGTGAGGTTAAAGTAGGGCAATTCACGATAACACCCAATTGTATAAGTACAAGACACCAAGCTTGTGAATCCACTCCTTTAATTGATCCCCAGTCATGGCCACGTCCACACACAGATGTTTTCAGCCCAACGTCCATTCATGCTTCGCTTCCTGTTCCATTTCCACCTGGTTCCACCTATGCCCCTTTGAGCAGCGCCACTGTCCAATCTGATCTGAGGGTTCTGTATGTGTTCTCTCTTCTCTCTGTGTGTGTTAACCCACTAGGTGTTTGCCATTCCTTCTTCTTGCAGCCTCTCGACGCCATTCCAGGTCCACTAGCGCCCTCTCCACCTCCGAATCTGTGGGGCAGTCAGGTGAACCAATGCTAACTGCATGCATGCTTCATCCTTCTATGTATTTGTTATGCCTCATCTGCTGAATCCTGTCCATCAGCATCCGGCACATCACATTCTCATCCATGATCTATGTTTCATGTTAATGGGAGGGCTGCACCTTGTGCCACTGTTGCACCCTTTAATGGTCAGATGGAGGGCTACTCTATGAGCCAGGAACAGAGCTAGCCAGCTTTTAAATCCTCATATTCAAGATGGCACAGCTCATTATGGGACCCAATATGTATGATTAAAGGAACAGTTCAGTGTAAAAATAACTGGGTAAAAAGATAGGTTGTACAAAATAAAAGATGTTTCTAATATAGTTAGTTAGCCAAAATGTAATGTATAAAGGCTGGAGTGACGATCTATAACATAACAAAACACAACTTCCTGCTTTGCAGCTCTCTAACTCTGAGTTAGTCAGTGACTTAAAGGGGTGCCACGTGGGTCATAACTGTTGAGTGAGTTTGCAACTGATCCTTAGCATTCAGCTCAGATTGAAAAGCACATATGCCTCCCCTCAAGTCACTGATATTAGTTTTTTTTTTATTTTGCACAGCCTATTTGTTTATATAGTTTTTATTTTTACACTGAACAATACCTTCAAGGCACTGGCACATGTTGCTTTTATTTCAGAAGTAATATCCAGCAACAAGAATGATGCTAATGATGACAGTGGTATGGCCCTAGTAGCCTTGCTGAGTTTGAGTTCAGCTCCTGGAAGACCAACGCCTGCTCTAAGAACATGGTTGCTCTCTTGCTTCTGTAGAGTCAGGACAAATATTGGCCAGTGAGAGAGCTTATCTCTGTAACATGTGATTAGTGGTTGCTCCATGAAAGGTGTTGCATTGTGTTGCATCCAAGTGCCAGTCTATGGTCTTGGTGTGTCACACTGCCCAAACCTTGAAACCATCTCTTTGTTTTCTTTTAAAGTCACGCATGAGGTTGCTGTTAGTTAATATAAAGTCCCTGTAATCTTTAAAATCTCAAGCCTATAAAAATGTTATGGTCCTTTGCTTGCAGTCTGCTCGCATTTATAGTGTTGGGCTGGTTTTGCACAGGCTGAATGAGTGCTCTCTTTAAAGCTGCAGAGAGTTGACTGTACACATATATTGCAGTAGGCATAGAGGGCAGGTGCCGGGTGGGTGACAGAGGGTGGACAAGGAATTCAGAAGTCTAAGCACAAGCCCAGGAATTGGGGATCCCATAGTGAGATTATAGGGAACATTTATATCTCTGATGATTTAGGGAGGGGCAGGAACAATAAAATCTGGTCTTGTATTCAGAAGATAAAGGAATACCGGGGGAATATTTATTACACAAGCCACACATTTATAGAGCCATTGTATTATTTTTGACATTTCATTTGCTGTTCTTTATATCAACAGTCAGAGTCCAGTGCTGACTGCAATGTAACAGAAGTCCACTCTCCTCCAGCTAAGAATCCAATTTGCACAGTTCTATTATGCTGACAGCTTCTGTTACGTTTATTTCAAGAGCCAGAACCAGCAATGCAGAGAAGTTACATAATGTGTGTTGGAAAATTTCTGATACCCCTTGAGAACAATCCCCAGGGCTGAACAGATTTACTTGTTAATGGTGATCTGGATTCAGAAATAGAAGGAATACCGCCAGTGTACTGGTTAATCAATACAGGTGCACATTTCATAGCACTATAAAAGCTAGTGGGTAATGACTCTTGTACCTTGCCTGTATGTAGCTTTATAGAAATCTTGCTGTTCACCACCCTGGGGTTACCATAGTGCAAGTTCTGAAACACGGCACAGTGGGCTTGACATGGGCTCCTGCTACTTTTGGAATGGGTTGATAAGGGCCCTATTACGGTCATGCTGGCCCCCAGTGTGATCTACTTGGCAATAGTAATTACTTGCACTGGACTATCCTGTCTGTATGGAATCTTATTAATGGATCTAAATGTGATCTTACTCACCCCATAGTCCCACGGTCATTGGACCACAGTGGGCAGGGATATGGTGTGTGTGCTGATCTGAACAGCACATTGGGCTCATGGAAGGCATTTTGTGCACAATAAAGTGCTGTACATGTACAATCCTTGAAGCCATTGGCTAGAGCTGCTGAGTGGAAGGGCTGAGTGG
>CM044447.1:52077157-52089466 GCA_024363595.1 Xenopus borealis
TGACCATCAATATGCGTGGGGGGGTTACTTTTTTAGCGCTTATATCTGTGTCGTAACTTTGATGTGGAGTAGGCGGGATCAGGGGTGGGGCTTCGGCATCAATGTGGACAGGGCCCAGGGGGCCCCGAAAATTTTGTTGTGCCGGGCCCCTTGATTTCTAATGGGGGCCTTGTTGGGAGGTATGATCTAATTGAGATTTGAGACTATGGATATAGAACCTTGGCTTTCACATTGAGAAGGAATGAAGTAGCAGCAATAAAGGTTTGGGGCTTGGGGTGGCCTTTTGATATTTAGTGGCAGATCAGGGCATAAATATTGGGAGAATCTGTTTTACTGACCTTGCTGCATTTTGGAATGAGAATAGGAGCTTTATCTTTTGTCACTACCGCTATTGAAAACTCAATTTCCCAGAATCCATCAGAGCTTATTGTGACACGTAACTATATTCCCCTTATAAACTGAACTTTTATGCAAATACCTGGTTTAAATATAATTAGGGTTCCTGTCATTAAGTGTGTGTAATTATTATCTCCAGGGCTGACACTTCTATTGCGGTGGCAGGTGATAATTAATGGTTGGAGGAATGAAAGTGGACTTTTTCTGTGATGCAGACCGTGCACAACCATCATGGTTTTATTTTATCGCCTAATATCCAGTATGTTACTGATAGGCTCCCATTAATCCCTAACAACCAGACATGGTTTCAATTACATGGGAGTAGAAAAAAGGGGAGGGACGGATGAGAAATTTTATGTTCAAGAAACCGGAATTTCATCCACAACCCCTCTGATGTAGTACTCTCACCTGGTCATTTGTAGCTACCTGGGATTTTCACCCAAATTTACCATAGCCCTCATTATTAAAAAAATAAAGCAATGAAACATACATGCAAGGCCTCAGGAACAGGTCGAATTGGCAAAGTAGAAAGCACAATTTGGCTTGGTGTCTATTGGACAGACTAGGCCTTGTGACACGCCAGCACCCGACATGCAAGCTACCAACAAATATGTCATTCTCTGCCCATCTTCACTCCTAATATTAAAAACTACACGGCTCCCTGGTTAACACATCTCAACACTGGAGGGCAGTGGCAGTCAAAATGCCCCTTGTGCCATAATACCAAGCAAGCAGAGCCTGTGAGGAGGGGCCCAGGAGGCAAAAGGGCACAGTGGGGCAATGACTATCAAGCAAGTTCTAGTTATGCCACTGCCCCCTGAGTTTTACACAGGTCCTCTGCTCTGTAATATTACTCTCACAAGATTTCTTGGCACCATGCTTATGTCCTACATATTCTGAGAGGAAACATTGCTGACATAAACCACAATAAGCCACCTGTGAAAGTACCTTATCAAACTGGCATGGGCATATCAGCAAATATTGACCTTACATGTCTCTTACCTTCAGCAGCCATTTTGTGTCACTGGTAGCCTGACAGGAAATAACACACCCTCTCACTGTCCATGCATTGGCTGATGTAACCTGTAATTCGTGTCAGTGTGTGTGTGTGTGTGTGGAAGTGTGTGTGAGTGTGTTTGTGTGTGTATGTGTGGGCAGAGCCTCATATGAACCTGATGTACTGATGTTGCTTCCAGTGTGGGGAAGATTATATAATAATAGGCTTTCTTTATAACTTTATAAACAAAAGTATTTCATATACGTGGACTTTAATGTCATATATGTCTATAGAAATGTTTCAGATTGCCTCAACCTGCGTGCTACAGTCTCTGGTGGGCTATTTCTCCTGTATCCCACCAGGTGGTAGGTCACATAGGCCTGAGAACAATCAACAGCTGCCATGCTGTTTGAGTCTCATAGCTGTAGTGATATGTTCTCTGTTAGGCCAAACCAACCTCACAGTCATTTCTCCAGTGATTAAATGGGTGGTTCACCTTTAAGATCACTTTTCAAATGGATTTCGTTTTTCAGCTTTTGAATTATTTGCTTTCTTCTAGGGATGCACCGAATCCACTATTTTGGATTCGGCCTAACCTCCGAATCCTTTCCGAAAGATTTGGCCGAATACCGAACTGAATCCGAACCCTAATTGGCATATGCAAATTATAGGTGGGGAGGGGAAAACATTTTTACTTCCTTGTTTTGTGCCAAAAAGTCATTTGATTTCCCTCCCTGGCCCTAATTTGCATATGCAAATTAGGATTTGGATTCGGTTCGGCCAGGCAGAAGGATTCGTCCGAATCCTGATGAAAAAGGCCGTATCCTGGCCAAATCCCGAACCAAATCCTGGATTCGGTGCATCCCTACTTTCTTCTTCTTCTGACTCTTCTGACCCCCTTTAAATGGGAGTCACTGACCTCATCTAAAAACAAATGCTCTGCTACCTTTTATTACTCCCCTTTCTGTTCAGGCCCACTCCAATCTCTTAAAATCAGTGCATGGTTGCTATTTTGGACCCTAGCAACTAGATTGCTGAAATTGCAAAGCGGAGTGCTGCTGAATAAAAAGCTAAATAACTCAACTGTGCCCACATATAATAAAAATGAAAACCAATTGCAAATCAGCTGAGAATAAAAATAAAATTGAATCTAAAGATGAACAACCCCTTTAAACTAAAATTGGGGTTTACAGGTTAAGTATATCAAGAAAATGCATAAAGAATAGGAATAGCCATTGTGTTTTAGTCACAGAGAGCAGGGCTGCCAAGGAATATAAGTATGGAATGATCTATGGCCTAGGACTAACAAATAAAGGGCATATTCAGTTGGAGTTGACTTGGCCTTTAAAGAAAGTACATTGGCCCGATTAAAGCCCTTTGTTCAAACAAGGCTTTGGGCTAAAGTGAGCAAGGAATGACTATCATTCTCCAAATTAGCTGAGGCAAATTATTGGGATTTAATATTTGGCTAGCCATAAACCAATATTTGTTTCAGCCTTTGTATTTTATTAGTGCTGGTGAATGTCAATATTTGTACGGCATCGCTGAGCCTCATGTGCTGCGTAATCGGCTCTCCATGGCAACACTCACTGCTCAAATTAGAATGTGCATTGATAACACCATCCTCTTCTCCAAGAACTTTCCTTGGCAGGTTCAGTGGTCTGCCAAAGGACTTCCCTGGTCCCCACAAATAGTGGGGTCCCACAAAAGAAGCAGTTGTTTGTCTACAATAGGAAAAGAAAGAGACAGATGGAGACAGTAGGGCAGTAGGGGTACTCACTGGTGGGCACTGGGCCCTGGTGCAGGATTGGCACCCGGGCCCCCCTATCGGGTTCCCCCTATGAATTGCACATTGGAGTTCTCCTAGCCTTTCTGGCAAGCCACGAGAGGGAGCGGGCCCTGGTGCAATGGCACTCCCTGCTCCCCTGGTAGTTACGCCACTGAAGATAGAGATAGAAGTAGAAGATGGGGATAGCAGGATAGAGTAGGACAAGATGGTGGAACTAAGGTAAACATGGAGGCATAAATTGCATCACATGACTTCCTGTACCCCCAAATTGTCATATTTTGAGTGGTGGGAATCGGCTGGTTCTCTTTTCAGGATATTAGTAATAAGGGGCAATTCTGTAACATGAGAAAATGCCAATCACAGTAACAGCACAGCAAAAGGAGGATTCCTTTCAGGAAGCAGACACAAGGAGGGAGTTCCATTGTGTCACATGATGTGCAATAGGTAATTAAACCTTAATAATATTTAACAGCAATTAAGCTTAAAATCTATATGGCTATACTGTATAATTAACAATTTCAGTCATATTAATCTGGTGCAGGCGTTTATGCAGAATAGTTTTAATACTACACATGCATTATTGCAGGCCAGACAGTTGATTGTGTTTAGCCAATACAGGATTTATTTGAAGAACTGTCTCTGTAAAAATCTGATGTTACAATGTTTTACTGCAACTTCAAAAGATAAACAAAATAAATATGCATATTCTTCCTTCAGATAACTTCCCCAATACAAATGTCAAGCTTACAGCCCTGTAACTGTGTATAATACCAAATATAAAGAGTGAAAATCAATAATAAATAATTAGGATAAAACTAAACCAATTTCTCTATGTACTTGTGGGTGTAGTCCATCCAGCTCTAGGGATTTTTATTGAATATTTAAGTACCACATTGTGCATTAAACACTGGCAAGATATTTGAGCTAAATCTATTGTACTACTACAGAGTCCTGTAACACTGGCTCCTCACATTTGTATATTGAGGAAAATAAATTATGAAGTACATTGGATTTTTCGCCTCTGTAAACAAAATGCTTCTATTTTCAATGTTCCACATATTTTTTATGCTTTAAAATATATTTTGCCTTTTTGTTGCCACCAACAACCAGACCCAGACCCTACCCTAATGACTGTAGTATCATTTTATTGCTTATCTTATTTTTCCACCTCTTCTGTTTGTCCTTTGGTCTAATCTGATGGACTTAGTTCAAAAATTAATTTTAGGCTGCCGCAAAGGATATTACTGCATGGTGTGCATCAATGAAACAGAAATCAGTGAATCATGCAAACGCAACAATGACATGTATGTATACATAGCTATTATATTATGTATAAATATGGATTATTATCATGGTGTATGCAAGACTGATATTTAGTGTCTCTTTTCTATTAAACCAGTTTTTGGTGGCTGAGTCCAGCTGCCTCCCTTATACTGGGAATTCAAGGCTAACTAACTAACACAAGCCGGTTGCATCTAGTTCCTTGTAAAAATTGTTCGCTGAACACACGCTGACTGTCTTAAACTGACATTGCTCCAATCAGCTGTTTACCTTGCCTCCACTTTTTTCTGGATAAAAGCTTTTCTGGGATTCCCTCAAGCTTTTTATATCTGTGATCTCCATTTTGGTTAAACAGAAATAAGCACTCACCCCAAATCATTCTCATCCTAACTTTCAGATTTTAGCTCATAACACGGTTACAGATATATACTGTAGAAACTTTGGAAGAACACTCGCCCTGAGGGCAAAAATAAGCATTCACCTCAAATTGCACCCTAACTGGCCTTCAGGTTGGGTCCCCTTATCTCACAACAAGGTATCAGTTATATAGAAGCACTGGGCAACAGTCACCCTACTACAGTTCCAGGGACAAATTAGCACTTACCTGAAATCTCATCCTAATTAACCTTTAGTCAATGGAAACATTGAAGTAACCGTTTACTGGGTAGTCATAGGCCAATGTCCTAAAAACGATGCACATTGTCTCATTGGGTTCTTTTTCTTTGACAAAACATTCATTACGGATTAAATGGGATACAATTAAGCAAGTAGATGAGCAAGTCTGGTAACAGCAGGCTGCTGCTGCTGCTGCAAAATCTAAAAAATCTCAGCAATGCACAAAGAGGGCAATTGTTTCACGGGAGTCTTACCGAATCATACCTTTGCTACTGGGATTTCACCAATCAAGCATAGGAGGGGGTTCTTTACTGCAAGGGCTGTCAGGTTATGAGATTCCCTACCAAGATAGGGTGAATGAGTGTGTTGTTGGGGAGGAAAGAAGAGACTCTATTGCAATCAGCAAAGGAAGGGTTTCTTTACTGTATGGTCATGTTGTGGGATTCCCTGCCAAGAGAGGGGATGAGTGGCTCATTGGATGGGGAGGTAAGGATATTTCCTCATTAGCATAGGAAGGGTTCTTTACTGTAAGGGCAGTTGCACTGTAGGATGAGTGACTCAGTGGATGAGGAGGTATGGAGATTTCCCCATTAGCATAGGAAGGGTACGTTATTGTAAGGGCAGTCAGATTGTAGGATTCCCTACCAAGAGAGAGGGATTGGTCAATCAAACCCAAAGCTTCACAGATCTCACTTGTGGCATCACAATCCTGCAGCACAATGTCATTATTACATGAGATTCCTCAGCATTAAAGTGCAGTTATTCATATTTCAGTGAGTCGTTAGCTGAGCATAAACAGAATGAGCAGTGAGAGGTCCCTTATCTTTATGTCTATCTACAAACTTTATGTGACTCTTCCCCCCATATTTAAGACTCATGTAAAGTTTTTATTTGCTCTTAAAAGTCAATTAAAACGACAACAATGTAACTGTAGGATTTATAATCCAAACACTTCTATGGTTTTATGGACTAACAACTCCCAGCATTAATAAGCGATCTGTATGTTTGTTGCACAGCAATGCATTCCTCTCTTACTGTTCCCTTCAACTTTGTTCTGGGAGATCTCTGTCTCAAGCTCTATATGGGTCAATATATACCCTATATAGTGGGTAATGTATCCCCTACTGTAATTCATAAAGATATTACATATCTTAGTTATGTGAATTGTATAAGACGATTTACATTCTAGCCAAATCTGACTGTGTGTCTCTGCCCTAGAGGTGCAGTTTAGGAAAATGGCAATGTCTCTTGTGAGACCCCCTACCATACAGGAAGGGTCGGAGTGTTGTGCATTTGGGAAGTATTAGGGATAAATAAAGTCCCTTTGTATTCTGAGGTATCTGCCTGCCTTTTATATTTCTGAAATGAATTCTTTTTCGAAACAACTCAGCAGGAAACTCATATCCAGCTGCACTTGTTTGTGGGTGATTAGAAGTTCCACCCCAGCTCAGTGTGGAGCAATGCCTGGAAGGTATATCTGCACAGAATGTTAATAGTGCCCCCTCTTCCAATTCATGTTAATCATTCACCAGACCCTCATTTGCACTGATCCTGAAATAATCACTTATTCCGTGAGAACTCAGTGGTGCACATTACCGCCTTACGTGCCACCCTGTAGGTGTTTTATGTGAATAGGACTGCCACCTTTTCTGAAAATAACTGGTATCATTTGACCAGGTTTGACAGAATAACTTGATACGTTCATTGGCTGCTTCACTGGATCAAGTTCCTTGGTCACTAATCTACTTGCTACTACAGATTTGATCTACCCCTGACTCTAAAAGCTCAATAGAGCCCCCCCCCCAAATCTATATGTGCTAGTGATCAGGAAAGCCACAGGAGCAGAGGGACAAAGATTGCTCCTGGGGGGCAGAACATAACTTCACTAACATTTCATGGTTATTGAACGTTTCATTCAACACGTTTCCATGTTGCTGGGAAATTTTGACACTGAACCATTTCTGCTTTGTTAGAAACAATTGTGGTGAGTTCAAGCACAAAACCTTCATTCTTTGAAATTCTCTCTATACAGAGAAATCAGTCCAACACAACTAGTTAGGGAAAAGGTCACAGCAATTACTGAATTACTGGGGGGTCAATTCCAGCACATGCACTTATAGTAGAATCAGTTCAACACAAGTAATTAGGGAGGAATTAGTTCCAACATAACAAATTAAAGTTCACCACAGATAATAAGGGAGGATTCAGTTCAACACAACTGTTCAGAGAGGAATCTGTCCTAACACAATTAGTTAGGTAGTTCACAGCACAGCTATTCAAGAAGGAATAAGTTAATTTCGACTTTAGAAGTGGAATCAGTTCAATACACTAATCAGGGATGAAATAGTCCCAACACAACTAATCACAGAGAAATCAGTTCACCACAGCTAATAAGGGGGGGAACAGTTCAACACAATTATTCAGAGAGTAATCAATACCAACACAACTAATTAGGGAGATGTTCACAGCTCAGTTAATCAGGGGATGGATCAATTCAACGCAGCTAATCAGAAAGGGATCATACCAATACAAATAATCAAGAAGAAATTGATTAAACACAACTAATCAGATCGGAATCAGTTCAACAAGTGCATCAGGGAGAAATCAGCCCAAACACAATTAGCTAGGGCAATGGTCCACTAAGAGATTGATAGCCTACTACAAATCTCCTCTGGTGTGGGCCAATGTTCTCCTCCAAATGATTTCCCACTGGCGATAAAGTGAATCAACAATTGTAAAACCCATGTGTTACTTCAGTCTTCCGAAGACGTCTGAAGTTTCCTCTTGAGGGAACTTCAGGCAAGTTTGGAAGATTGAAGAGACACATGGGTTTTACCACTAGCAAATCACATTACTGTTGAGGAGCTTTGTTGCCCACAGAAGAGGAGACTTATAAGCCCTTGTGGACCATTGCCCTTAGGGAAAAATTCACAGCAAAAGTAATCAGAGAAGAATCAGTACAACACAACTATTCATAGAGGAATCAGTTCCAGCACAACTAATTTCAGAGTAGCCAGTTAAACACAACAAGGAGGAATTAGTCTTAGGGAGAAGTCACAGTGTAACTAGCTAGAGAAGAATCAGCCCAGACTTATTACAGAGGAATTGGACAAAGATTTAAGGAGGAATTAGTCCCAACATATTTAGTGAGAAATGAGTTCATATTAATGATTTAGGTGGATAAATATCTACAGCAGGAGAACATTACTGATACTCTCCATTTGCCAATAAAAGACACAGGAGCAGATAATTTCCCTCTTGTTATCTCAACAATTACATGAAAATAAACAAAAGGCCCATGTGCAACAAGCTAAAGGTGCCAGGAACTTCCTTAATATGATCTCCCTCCATTGCTACTGATGTTATAAAGTCTGTTAAATATTATGCAATGTTCTCTCCCCGTCCCAGGCTGGAACCTTGAAATCTCAAATTGCTGCAGCTTCACTGTCTGATCTGTGTCTGTAACCTTGGTGCAGTGGAGCTACACTGTCTGTAACACCCTCTGGAGAGGAAATTTGTATGAAAATTGGAAAATAATATAGATCACAGATTTACAGTAAATTTGAGGTCTATAAATATATTCCCCAAACTCGACATTCTTGTTCTTCATGGTGCAGGGTGTAAGTGTGTGGTGGCAGTGGAGTTACAGAGAAGGTGGATTTACTTATCTCTGGGGGCCTGGATTTCTGTGAGACAAGAAAGTTACTAATGCCACTAACTTGCCAAAGTCATGCAATGTCATCAATGAAACCTGAACATGTTATCTGTCTTTCGCCTGACCATGGTAAAGAAAGCAGCCCAAAAGCAGGACACACAGAGACTCAGAGCTCTGTAAATGGGGGGAAATTTAAATGACTTATTCAAGTAAAGCTGGACATACACAGAGAGATCCGCTCCTTTAGCGATGTTGCCCAATGATCGGGTCACAATAGAAAAGATATGGGCGGTTGGATCGCGGGACCTCATCGACGAACAGATGCGGTCGCAATCCAACGGGATTTTTAATCCTGCCCGATCGACATCTGCCCGACTTTCGGCCAGATATCGATCGGTAAAACCCGTCAGAGGACCCCATACATGGGCCAATAAGCTGCCGACTTGGTCTGTCGGCAGCTTTTATCGGCCCGTGCATGGCCACCTTAAGGATCCCTGTCTGACTATGAGAAAGAGAGCAGCTCAAGAGCAGAAAGTACTGGGGGTAGACTGATTTGTTTTACCCATAGGCAGTTTCCTGTCTGACTAGGGGAAAGAAAGCAACCCAGAAGCAGAAAGTACAGAGAATCAGAGGTCTGTTATCTGGTCCACTCATAACTTTCGAATCCTCACTCTCTGGCTTCCAGTTGTGGGCCCAGAGCCCCCCCCCCCTGTAAATCTGATATTTACCCTGTATGTGTGTTCAGCTTTATAAACCAGCCAAGGCCAAAAAGCATTTTTATTGGGCTCTTTATTTTCCATATTTGACATCCAATGGCGTGTCGGCGTGGGTTGTTAATTGGAAGGAATTCAAGGTGCCCTTATCTCTCTTTCCTGAAGGTCGTCTTTCCAGTTACACCCCATAAAATAAATCCAGTTTCACATGTGTTTAACGCTCTGCACCGGCCAACCTCTGTCCCAATAGCGCTCCCTCCTAGGAACGTGTTCTTCCAGTTTGTGATAGAGATTTACTAGTGCAAAAACCAATTCACTGACAGGTTTAGCGTGCAAATCAGCTTTTGGCACAATCAGTTAATGACTTAATATATGCACGGGGGAAGTTTGATTAAAGGGAAAGTACTAGTAAATAAATTGCCCTTAAAAGGAAAGAACAATTACATTAGAAGCTCACTGGGGCAGGGGCTGATGGGAATGTGATAATGATCATAGATTGTAAGCCCGCTGGGGAAGGGACTGAAGGGAATGTGATACTGGCTTTAAATTCGAAGCAATAGTCCAACTACACAAGCACACTCTGGCCCTCCAAAAATGTCGAAATCCTGGTGCTCAGTAAATTGGGCAACGGCCTCCCATGGAATGAACAAAATACAAATTTTACGAGCACACAGCTGTTGCTGGCAGGCCAAAACCCTTGCTAGAAAATGTATTTACTGCGACATGCAACGTTTCGGGGATAACTTAAATTCGAAGCTTCACTAGAGCAGGGACTGGGCATGTGATAGAGATCTTAAAGTGTAAGCTCATTGAATGGATTTTTTGCCGCCCCTGGTAACCGGGGGGGCGCTGCCGCCTGAGGCAGCACTGCCGATAGGGACCTTAGAGTGTAAGCTCACTCTTGAAAGGACTGATGGGAATGTGATAGGGACCTTAGGTTGTAGGCTCACTGGGGCAGGAACTGATATGAATGTGACAGAGACCTTTGGTTCTAAGCTCCACTGAGGCAGAGGCTTATTGGCATGTGATAGGGAACCTTAGATTGTAAGCTCCACTGGAACAGAGACTCATGGGAATGTGAAAGGGACCTTCGATTGTAAACTCACTGTGGCAGGGGTGATGGAAATTTAAGGGCAAGGAAAGGCAAAGAAATAAAATCCCATTTTTACTTTCTTGAATGAAAAAGAAATCTATCTTCAATATACTTTAATTAAAAAATGTGTACTGTGTTTATAAGAAACCTGACTGTATGCAGTGAAAGTCTCCCTTCATTTAGTGCCGTTGATAGGAATTGTCAGACGGTCCCTAACTTCTGGCAGGGAAAAAATCATACTTATGAACTGCAGGGGGAGCCCCTGCCTTACTTACCAGCCATGCAGAACTAAAGCAGCTTTGTTTTTTGATAATTTTTGACGATCCCTAAGAAGCCCAGACCACACTGAGCATGTGTATATAGTCTAGTCTAGCAAAGATGTATAACAAAGTTACAAGATGACAGCCCCCTGTGGCCAACTTTGAAAGCATAAATCATTTGTTTGATTAGGCTTGTGGTGCAGTAAGTTCATGTTTATGTTTAGTATACAAAATACTGCATTTCTAGCCTTATTATATTTTAGACTTTCCTTACCCTTTAATTGGTGCTTAGACTGTAGTGGGATGAGAATAATGTATAATTTCTGTACAGCACTGCGGGATGTGTTGGCACAATATAAATAAAGGCTCATAATAAATAGCTTATTATATCTGTGGCGCAAATGCTGCGGTCAAACTGCAATTCTTTCTATTTCATGTTTCACTCACTCTCCCAGCGATACAGTGGCAGCTGACATGTGAGGTTCACTTGCCCTTTTTTCTGTGGGTCTGGAAGGGCTCCCAGTCCTGTTTGGTTGGAGATTTCTCTCCCACAGTCTGTAAACAAAATACTCTGAATGGGGAACAAGATGCTATCGGCGCTGTGTTTGTGTTCACAGAAATTCACGGTACATTTCCTCGTTATGGAGATGAATAATTCGCTGTAATCTGCCTCTTTCCCTCCTCTGTGCCAGATCCACATGCCAAGTGCCTGCTAACGCCTGATTTACAGGGAGCCCAGGGCTGCTGGATTTTCTTGGTATCCAACTCCCAGATTATAGGAATTAATTATACATGAGCGAGAGTTCTACTGGTTCTGTCAGAATTGTACCCTGCGTAATCAAAGCATATGGGGGGTCTGTTTGGTACCCACAGTGCTCTCAATGTATAAACTTCTAGACAGTCAAATTTTCCCTGTACTTTCTCTGTTTCATTACTGCTACATTTTCATTTCAAGGAAGAAGTTTTAAGCACAGCACTGGTCTTCTTAGGATAAAAAGTCTTTATTTAGTTACACATGTTAACAATCTGGACACAGCGACGTTTCAGGCCCCTTATGGCCTTTTCTCAAGCTAAAAACTGTTACACTTACACCTCCTCTTATAGACAGAAAGCCTTACGCCATCTACTGGCCTTAACAGTGTATATACTTTGTTACAATATATTATCACACACTTAAAAAAGAATGATATAGTTACAATCTTGCATAATGTTACAGAGTAGGTTAAGTTAACTTACTAAAAGTTAACTTAAAGGCGAACCACCTCTTTAATGGCTACTTTATATGCATACAGTACAGCATCTACTTTGAGATTTTGTTGCAGAGGCAACTCTATCAGGGAGTAACTAAAACAGTGAATTTCAGGCGTGCAAACTTTGACAGTATAAGGGCATCTCTGCAACATATTAAGTGGAAAATGCTTTTCACAGGGTTAAACACTGAATGGTGGTTAAAAATGGGAATTCTTTAAAATGCTGCTTAATAAATATACATGTCATTATATTCCGCTTG
>CM044447.1:52116229-52135668 GCA_024363595.1 Xenopus borealis
GTAGAGCAGGCTGAACTCTAATAGCTGGGGTTGCCAGCATGCTGCACTCCAGGTGTTGAACAACAAAAACTCTCAGCAGCCAACTGAAGTGAAATAACACCCAGAGGGGTTACTGGTTGGCTCATAACATCTCATAAGAAATACAAAGAGTAAAAATGCAAAAATGATGATTTTATTATACAAAACAGTGTCTCTGTACAGTTCCGACTCACAACTCAATACTTACAATGAAAAAATTATACAAATGCTCTTGATATAGAAATGTCAGAGTGTTTGCCCACATTCTTGGCACTTTTCTACACACTATGTAGGTGGAAGCCCTATGGGTATGTAGGAGCGATCCACATCCCTGTATATTCCCTGAGCCAAGCAAGATGGATTAGGGACAGTTTTTTTCATGGCATATGGTGGCAAGGCAAGCTTGAGCCAAATTTGCTCCATACTGTAAGATGTCCCACTGTCTGTAAGGAGGGATATGCCAAGCATACACTAATGTCTGCAATAAAAAAAACAGCATCCTGAAACTGAAAAGTCTCTGTACACTGAAGTACCCCACATCTCAAAGCCTAACAAGGCTGCAGCTCGGGAAAAGAGGGGTATGTTTATACAAATACTTCTCTGTGGATGCCTCATTTGTTTTAAATGTGCTCATACAAACCAGGACGTTCAGCACAAGCCTTATTCACCAAAATGATTGTATTCTTTGTGGGGAACAGAACATATGAAAGAAGCGGCTCAAAAGGAACCAAGCACCTTAAGTGGGAACACAGTAGCCAATACTACTATTCACCAGTAACTGGCATGATATCCAAATCTCTACTCTATACACATATAACCTTCAGTGGAAGGTAATAGCCAGCTCTCTACTCTACACCCCAATAAGCTTGAGTGGAATGATGATTATCAGCCTTCTACTCATCCCACCAGTGACCTTAAAGGAATAGTAACAACAAAAAATGTAAGTATTTTAAAGGAATGAAAATATAATGTACTGTTGTGCTGCACTGGTAAAAGTGACGTGATGCTTCAGAAACTCTACAATAGTTTATATTAAAAAAGCTACTGTGTAGGCTAGGGGCAGCCATTCAAAGCTGAAAAAGAAGAAAAGGCACAGGATACACAGCAGATAACAGAAAAGCTCTGTAGTATACAATGGGATCCTTCAGACCCTATCTATTATATACTGTGTATCCTGTGCTTGAATGGCTGCCCCCATGGCAACATGGCAGTTGTTTATATAAATTATAGTTGTGTTTCTGAAGCAAACTTGCCACTTTTACCAGTGCAGCAGTGTTATCGAACCTCATCTGATGATAGTTGGGGTGACAATTGTCATGCCTTTAAAACACTTTATATGATTATCAGCTCTCTGCTCTACTAAGATCATATCAACTGCTTTATTCTATGCCTCAATAATTTTCCATAGAAGGATGATAATCAGCACTCTATCTTAGCTGTCAAAGAAAGGCCTTAAGACGGGAAATGGTAACCCAACTCTCTGCTCTACAATGATGATACCAAAATGTTTACTCTACACCCCAATAATCTTCAGTGGAAGATAATAATCATCTTAGAAATCTACACCCCAACTATCATCAGATGAGGTTCGATAACCAGCTTTCTCTCCTACCCACCAATGACAAAAGGAAGATAGGAACCAACTCTTTGCTCTGATACTCTTTACTCTACACCCTAATAAGCTTGAGCAGAATGATGATCGTCAGCTCTCTGCTCATCCTACTAGAAAACCTTAAGGGGGGAAGGTGATAACAATAAGATGGTACCATAACAAGCTCTCTACTCTACTCAGCAATAACCTTAATTGGAAAGAATGTGACTAACTCATCACTCTACTAACAGTCTAGTGAACATATATTTGCACATACAGTATATGAACCCATATGCTCCTGATAGATTGGCTCTTGGGAATCTAGACTGCAACCACAAAACAGTAAAGATAGAGATAACTTATGACTAATACTGTAATGTCCTTTCTGTTTTCAGCAACTGAAAACAATGAGGGTTCAAATGAATGTATTCTGTCCTTATATTTGAGGGGCCTCAAACACTCTTTATTGTTTCTATGTTTTTTTATATCTATATTATATATATATATATTTATATATGGTCTGGGAAAATAAAAAAGGCATTGGGGCATGGAAGAAGAGTTATCTCACTCAGGGATCAAAAATAGTGTATTTACAATGTGGGCAGTTGCAGTTCAATGCAATGTGACGGTCCCAGAGCCCTAATGTCTTTTTGTCGATGTGAGACAAAGTATTAATACTGAGATTCACAGAACCCCTTTCTATATCTTCATTCACATGTGCTTTTTGTTAGGACATCAGATTGAGAAACTTGCTTTCCTCCGCCAATGTTGTGAGCATGGAGCCCATGTCTCCTATTGCCATGTTGCTTATCCCAGCAGGGATGGAAGGGAGTGTCAGGGAGTTCCTGGGAGTTGTAAGGCGGGAGGATGTTTGGGAGAAGCTCTGCAGGAGGCCAGGACTCAAGGTTCCTGACATAAGACTTGAGTGATCCCCATCATCCATCATGGCATCAAAATCTATAACTGGAGGGTGCTCAAGACCTTGGGAGTCTACGGTGCTTGTGACCTGATTTGCCCCAGGAGATGGCATGGTGGGGAGTTGGCGTGTTGTGCAGTCTATGCCAGATCTGAAGTTTCCACTTGGCTCGTACATGTGAATTTGTCCGGAATAATAAAGCAAATTATTGTCTTTAGGAGTTGGATCAGTGTCTTCACTGGTTCGTTTTGGTGTTGCCTCTGCTGTTTGTTGGCCTGGGCTCATTTCACTCACAGGGTGTGGACTCCTCATGTAAGGAGGGTGATGTACCGGGTGTGTATTCCTGGGTCTATTAGGGGGGTGTGGGGCAGCTGGGGGTCTTGGCTGAATCATTCCATGGTTGAATGCCTGCCCAGACATTCCAAGAGTGTTCTGTTGTGGCTTCAATCCATTTTTCTGAGTCTGGACTGTGTAGGCGTTGGGTGGGTGGAGCCCGTCTTGGTTAACGGAGAAGTTATTTGCAAAACCATGCGTGGATGCTCTATGCACAGCAAGGTGCTGATGACTCAGTGTGTTGCTTGGAGCAGAGTGTGTGTGAACCCCAGGCCTCTCTACCATGTTATTACAGGATGGTGAAATCTGGCTCTGGACTTCTTGCATTGCTCTTGGGCTCAGCATTGACTCGCTCTGACTGTACCTCTGTTGGGGGATAAAGTCAGAACTGACATTTTGGCACTGGCTCATCTGCTGTTGTCTTTGTTGCCTATAATTAAACCTCTGTCCATTAACACTGATATTCCTTTGTACAGACTCTTGCCCCTGACCCATAATATTCTGAGCCCCATGCATAGGTGCTTGGTTGAAGCTCTGATACTGGGAAAAGTTCTGTTTTTGCTGAACAACTACTAAGTTGCCTGCAGCAAACTGCTGCTTGGGTAAGTCACTGACATCAACGGTACCTGAGCTGACTTCGTTCCACTGAACAGGCATGTTGTTATCCTGCATGTTAGCAGTCTGGCCAAGGCATTCTGCCAAAGCAGGAAAGTTCCTGCTTGAGTAAGTTCCAGGAGCCCTGGGTTGTTCTGGTATATTGTGATGGAAAGATTTCATGTTGCTTTGTAGATTCCTGGCTGGACCGTTGTACTCCATCTGTAGGTTTTGCTCTGGGACCTCTCTGTTCTGAGATCTGATGTACTGAACAACATCATCTGGGAGCATGAGGTCATCGTCTCCACCAGGGATATCTGCATCACAAGATATAGCCTCCATTGCAACATTTTCACTGATGCTGGGTGGTCGGGGAGAATAGACGTGTCTGTGAAGGCTTCCGTCTGAGCAGGTGTAGTGCTGCAGGCCTCCGTTTCTCCTTTCCGATAGGGATGAAGGGTGCAATGTATTCATACTATTCATGCTATAATAGCGCTGAAACCTTGGGAGTGCTTGTCCATCGATACCTCCATTTCTTCTGACTGGGTCACTTGCCCGCCTTGAATTATTCCCTGGAATTTCATGGGGATACATGGGGGTTACTCCTGCATTTCCACCACCATCACTGCAACGTCTTGGAACAGGAAGCTGCTGGAAAGGAGGCACAGGAAAGTCTGCTCCATCCATTAGGGACAGCTTGTTTCTCAAACTTATCCTATCCATGTTGGGAAGAGGAGTGGGAGGTGGACCACCGGTTGCTGCAGCATACTTGGCCTTTAATCTGTACTGCTGAGCAGGAGTGAGGTTGAGAAGATTAGGAAGTCCACTGTGCTGGCTGGCCTCACTAGAGCGCCTAGAGGCATCCGTGGAAATGGGATCGTAAGAATCTGCAGAGCTGGAATTATTCAGACGGCCTCCAAACTGTGAGTTTTCACTTGAGCGGCGACTGGAGAAGTAGGGAGAGATGCCTGAGGACCTGCGGCTGGTGTATGCTGAGCTGAGGGTGCTGCTGGTGCTGTCACGGCGCTCATTCAGTTGGTTCAGCATGGTCACTTCATTCATGGACAGTTCTATTGCCCTGGAGTTGTATAGCACACTGCTGGGGACACCTATTACATCGACACCTGGGAATGGAAAGAAACAAGTGTTTGTAAAGGTAAATGGCAATCAGCTATTTATTTAGTCTCAAAGTGAAAAAATGTGATTCACAGAGTGCTACAGGGCACATAAGAATCCTCTGTCTGCCTAAGGCCAATGGTACAGGATGCTTTGTGCAAATCAGTGCTGCACTCTGTAACTTGCGCTGCATTATTAGCCTGGCACTGGGGGTTGAGCACAGCATGCAGTGCCAATCCTAACCCCAAACCTACCGTTTGCACTGATGTTTGGGAGCCGGGTGTTCCTGGCAGGTGGCATTGGGTTCATGAATGAGCAAGACTCTTTCATCGTCTTTAATTTCTCTTTTTTCAGCTGTTCCAGTCTCTGCACTGTAGTTCCGCTGTGTCTCCGGAGTTGCAGGCCGACCACTGCGCTGCCAGACGACACTGTGGAGTCTACCACCGGGCTGGTCTCCTCCAAACCAAGCAGGTCTCCCAAGCTTCCCTCGCCATGCAGGCTCACATCTACTCCACTGTCAATGTTGTTGGAGTTGCCATATGGGGAAGGCTCACTGCTGCAAGACGACTGCCCACCGGGGCTGGACTGATGCATCTGAGACGGAGACAATAGTTAGTAAACAAGGACTGGACATGCTGGCAACAACTACATCACAGTGGCCTAAATAAACCTTTGCATAGGTTAAATATTTAACAGAAAGGAAAAGCAAAAGGATCATTTTGCAAAGTTCTGCTAGGTTCTACATTACAATGTCAGGCCTGGAGCAAACTTATGCAGACAGTGAAGAGTACAAAGTCAAAATTTTCCCACACAAAGTATAACAATGTAACTTTAAAATACTTAAGTACAAAGCCTATTGCTTTCCCATTCCTACTGCTCCTTGCTCATTAGCTCTGCTCACTGGTTCTCTCACCTTGGTATGGCCTGTCCTTAGGGGAGTGCAAGACAAACAGGGAGAATAACAGGAAGGTTAGTTACACAAACTGTCCAAAGCAATTAGTTATACACAAAGACATGCACAAATACTGTACTCTAGTATAGCACAAGCTTTTCAGCAGATACTGACACATTCACCATGGAACACCGGGAAACACTAACGCAGGCAGAAAGTAATGCACCATCTAAAAATGCTTTCTGAGGCTACACATTTATTGTTATTGCTACTTTTTATTACTCCTCTTTCTATTCAGGCTATCTACTATTCATATCAATGCATGGTTAATGGGGAAATTCGGACCCTAGGAACCAGATTGCCGTGATTACAAATTGGAGAGCTGCTGAATAAAAAAAAAAAAATAACTCCAAAAACCAGAAAAAATAAAAAATGAAAACCAATGGCAAAGTGTCTCAGAATATCCCTCTTTATATCATACTGGAAGTTAACTCCCTTTAACAAATAAAGGCATACATAAAAGCACAGGCATTAAATGCCATACAGGTCTACATGAACAGTCACAATACAGACAGGCAAACACACAAAAGCAACATCCCAGCCATATAAAGACAAATGCAAATAGTGAGAGTAGTAGATTTAGGTACAGCAAATGCCGGTAATAAACATACTCTATAACATTGTTTGACACCCATAGATATAAGATAACAATGCCCAACTCCATAGGTATAAGATAACACTGGCTAACACCAATAGGTATAGGATAATGCTAACTAACACCTACAGATATCACTGGCTAATATCTATAGGTATAAGATAATGTTAGCTAACAACTATAGGTATAAGATAATGCTGGCTAGCACCCATAGGTAAAATTAACACTGCCTATCACCCATATGAATAGGATAATATTGGCTAACACCTATTGGTATAAGTTAGGATAATTCCAGAAAACCAAGGACTGCTAATTGTGAACAGGGTTAAAAGGATACACGGGACTGAGCTTGGTGGCAGTTAATAGGAGTTCTGTTAATATTAACAGGGGAAGGAGCTGCAGGCTGCAGTGCTATATTTTGTCATTAGCGTTGCCATGTACCTCCCCATAAAAACCCAACTCCGCTCACTTTACAGCATCACAAAACTCTCCCATAAATACGCAGCTCATTCGAGTTTAATGGTTTGACTATGTGACAGCTTTATAAGCAGCTGTCTCACATCTCAGGCAGAATTGATAAAGAAAGTTACCTGATGTTAACAGTTACTGAAACGGTTAGTTAAGGGCACACTCACCATGTTATCTTCTGTTTTGATGGTTCTGTTCTGCAAGCAGTCCTCCTGGTCTCTAGAGACACTGTTGGAGTGCTCCCTACCGCTCAGTTTGGCACTAGCTTCATTGTCCCCGTTCTCCTTGGGTACGGATGGTTTTTGGATGATGTCATTGCGGTGCTTCTTGGTCACATGGGCATCAGGTCCATGTACAGTTTTAACGTGTTTCCTGAGAGAGCTGGGGTCCGTGTAACGCTTTGTGCACCCTGGAATCTTACATATGTAGGGTTTCTGCCAATGAGCCAATAAGAAGACAGTAAGGGTGAGATCAACAGAAAATCAATATATCAGCTCAGACCTAGAGAGCATTGATTGCTTTATAGAGTCCTTGCGAAGGGGCAAGGTTTTGCAATTTGCCCTGTATTTTTCACACTGAGGAGCACCACACTAACACCTTAAAGCACCAGTGACTAAAAATCACCAAAACATTCCAAGGCCTTTTCTTTAAGGTGTCTCACGTTGAATTCAATGGAGAGTGAAATAGGGTGGTTTCAGGTGCTTTGATTCAGTGTTACAAAATGTGGGGGGACCCTAAAACATACATCTGATTAGACATAAGACACAACTTACAGGAGCCCGGCAGCCCTGAGCCGAATAGAAAGAAGATTTATGAGTCTCTAGTAAAGAGGAAATGAAGTCCCTGGCAATGGATTGTGCCACTAACATCTGCTCCTGCACTTTAGACATAACAAACGGGTGGTTTGGCTCTGCCACAAAACAAAGCGTTACACAAGGATCTCAATTCCACCAGGGATTTATTTAGCTGTAGAGCATGGTGTGAGGTGGCTGCTGTCAGCAGAACGGGGGTTACATATCAAATACTTCCTGAAAGGACAGAGGTACGTTGTGCCAGGCTCTCACCTCATTGGAATGGGTTCTGTTCTGATGTTTGGCTCGATCAGACGCATTGGAAAACGCCTTATTGCAACCCTCGTGGTCACAGACGTACGGCTTCTCCCCGGTGTGGGAACGCAAGTGCGTCTTCAGGTTCTCCAGCCTGGAATAGGCCTTGAAACAACCTTCAAACTAAAAACAAAAATAAAGATGTGGGGTATGAATAACACTTTATATCCAAGGGAAAGTTAACTTTTATTGCTCCTTTTTTGCCCCGTTTCAGCCTTCACATGGGGGTCACTGACCCGGCAGCCCAAAAACTATTGCTCTGTAAAGCTCAAACGTTATTCCTACTTGTTATTGCTTATCTTTCTATTCAGACCTAGTTATTGCCCAGTGTCTCATTCACACTACTGCTTGGTTGCTAGACTAAATTGGATACTGGCAACCAGATTAACAAACTGTCTCTGAATAACATTGCCTTCACTATATACTATAAATTATTTTTAAGGTGAACTCGCCATTTAAAGGAAATTAATTCCTTAAAAAAAGATGGATGACAGTCATAATAATCCATCCAAACAGCTGGGTTGGTGAGGGCTGTATGGCACATGACCTATGTGTGCCCCCAGATGGCAGAAGTGATGTTAGGTGTATAACTGAGCATGACATCACATGGTTATGTGGGAAGTCACTTCCGTGGCGTGACGATCTAGAATGTGCCTATCCCAATATTGCCAGACAAAAGAATGATTTAACTACAGCAGAGTATTTCTTGCAGTGACCGCTCCCCTTAAAAATGAATTTTGAGAATGAAGCAGACAAAGGATGTTTTTGTGCTATTGGGTAGGAACTGCCAGTTGTTGCGGTCGGCAGGCTTAAACCAGGAGTAGCTTACGGAGCATTTATGTGGTTTCTCCCCCGTGTGCCTTCTCATATGAACCACCAGCATGTACTGCGCTTTGAATGGTTTCTGCTCCCGGGAGCAGTCCTGCCAGCGACACACAAACTCCTTCTTCTCCCCGTGGATATGGTCATTATTGATGTGCTGGGGGGTGAGACATAGCCACATTAATTTCACTTTGTAGTTACAAAAACATACATTGACATTATCTGCCCTGAAAACAAAATCATATTGACTGTAGTAAAGGAACAAGTATATATCCCTGCTCTCTGGCTGATGAGGGAATTACAGCAATTGTGTGCTTTTAGGGTACCCACATGTAAACTGCACAATCTAACTAGTACTATTATTAATGGTTGTAACAGAGCTGAGCATGTGTCTCTATACAAGTCTATGCACTGAATATTTAAACTACAGCCCAGCTAATTGTTAGTGTATGTGTACATGGATGATCCTAGTGACAGGATTGCCCTATGAGGCTACAAGGAGGATTCTGGACAGGAAAATAAACAATGGCTCACTTGTAACATAGCAGAATCTGTATAGAAGCTGGGAAAAACCCTGCAATAAGAATATGCTCATGCACACTGCTGTTTATATTCCCACCCAAGCAGTAAAAGAGGTTACTGTGCCTTTAAAGTGGAGGAAAGTAACACCATGTATACTAGACTTAAAGGCAAAACATTACTGGGAATGATTTTATGGGAAACCCTCACATGTACGAGCTGATCCTGGGTATCAAACTCCTTACTGCAGTCGTCCCAGTGGCAGTTGGTCTCATATATAATGTCGGGCTCCTGCTTGCACTCGTCCTTATCCAAATCCTCCTTCAGATCAATAAGATGGTCCTACATGATAGTAAAAATACAATGAATGGTTCAGAAGTGAAAGGCTGGGGAGACGGTAGAAACATGGCAGAGTATAGGGGCACCTACCGGAGGGCTGGGGGAATCGCACTGAATTGCCTCTTCTTCAGTCTTCACTTTGCTTCGCTTATGTATCACCTGATTGACGGTACTGCTCACCGCAGACTCACTGCTCACCTTGTTCTGCTCAATTACAAACAATAAAGGACAATTTCCATTATGAATTTATTGTACCCCATAACCAGGCCTATACTCCTGGGTCACATGGTAGCCTTGAGATTATTTAGGGAAACAGTTGAAATTTTCTGTATATACAGTCATTTCAAGTCAGGGTTGGAGATGAGCAGAGCTCATAAGATAATAATTCAAAACTAGGGATGCACTAAATCCAGGATTGTATCCGGGATGCGGCCAGGAATTGGCCTTTTTCAGCAGAATCCAAGTGCTTGGCCAAACAGACCGTATCCTTAAAATCACTTGACATTTTGTTGCACAAACAAGGAAATTGCAATTTTTTTTCCACATGTGCAGTTCATTTTACCTTTTTCTTGTGGATATGGTTTGGGAATCTGCCAAACCCTTCATGAAAGTTTTGGAATCGGCTGAATCAGTGGATTTTGTGCATCCCTTCAAAACCCAGTAAAATTACATCAAACTGATTACAAAGTTATTGCATTAACGTCCTTATTATTACCAAAGGGGAAAGTTTCTCACCAGGATAGAGTCAGGGGCGGAACTGTTGTTGCTGGGAGGAGCTGGATTAGCGGATATGAGTGCAAACGTCGGCGATGGGTGGAGCAAAGGGGTGTGTCCAAATGAGGAACTCAGGCTACGCTGCTGGCTCAGGAGCTGCTGATAGGCTACAGGGTTTATGGGATGGGGGAAGCTAAACGCCGGGCTGAAAAATACAGAAATTTAATTAAAACAAGGAGTCTGATTTATCCCATGTGCTGGACTGAGTCTGAATATATGTTCCCTGTGTGTAGCTGCCTATATAATCCAATTTGCAGATTAAAATTCCAGGATTCCCTGGCACACTGTAAGCAAAATAATCTAGCCACCTGCCCTGATCTGCATCAGGAAACCCTTCCCATACCAGTTTTTAACTATACAATGCCACCTGTTACCTTATTGCGCCTGCAGATAAGTGCCCGTAGGACCCGCTGGCGGCTGAGCTGCTTCGAGAGTTGTTGATGTAGGCAACCAGCGAGTTGGGGGAGGTACGAATCATGGTCTGCAGGTCAATGCTGGCATCAGAGAGAGGAGAGATGGAAAGGGCCCTTTTCCGACTTAATCTCGGTGTAACTCGGGGGCTGGAGAATCTTGATACTGTGTTTTGGGATAGAGAAAGGAGATGGGAATGAATTAATGGCACTACACAAACAACATATTCAGTCAATTGTGATCTATTAATCAGCTGGATTCTACTACATAGTTTAAAGAGTCAAAACTAGATGCAATGAATGGATATTGGAAAGCTGAGTTGCCCTTTTAGTAGATATAAACACTGCTGTTGCTAAAAATATTTATACCGTTAGGAAGATAGATCCCCTTTAAATGCCCAATACATGATTAGAGACTGAATTCCCAGCATGCAAGATTGCAGCAAACTGAGTTCATTTATTTTCTAATCCCCACCTCATTCTCCATTCATCTAAGGGTCATTAAAGAAACAGTGAGCAGGATAAACTCTTATAGTAATAGACTACCCCCGCCCAAACGTCATTGTTACCCTTAAAAGGAATTGCAGGGAGAATTCAAAGAATGAAAGGGTTAATCTGGAATAAACTCATTGCTGTGGGATTTGGGATCTAAAGGATAAACATTTTTTGAGGGGGGGGGGTGTTATATATTTACTATTGGAAAGGAAAAGCAGAAATTGCTGGCTAATCACAAAGTCGGGGCGGCAGAAATGCGCACTAATTACCGGTGCTCTCGTCTCTTTGGGCGCGTGCAATAAACACGGCGGATCCCATGCTATAATTATCCAAGGGCCGATGAATAATGACACGAGATTTGGAGGCAAAGTATTTAGATTTGTTTCCCTTGAATTTGCATTTCTCCCAATCTCCTGCGCCATTAGCTGGGAGAAAGCAGGCCAGGCCTGGCAACCAGATTTATCTCTGTTACCCCCCGCCCCTGGGGAGCGCTGTTTATTAATGTGCCACTTGCCTTGATAAATTATTAAACACAAAGAAAAACCTTGTACTCATTTTTCTCTCCTCTTGCGCCGCTGATTTATGTCCACATTTGGCTCTGAGCCAACAGCCCCATTACACTGCAGCAGGAAGTACGGTGCCAGCCCCAATCATCAAATGGCCTCATGGCTATTGGGGTACAAGCCCCCTTCAACCAGTTCTTAAGAGCTGTATATATATATATATATATATATATGGTAACTAACCAGCCCCCAAGCACAGATAAATAGCTGGCGCTCCTTCTATTAATACACAAGCTCATGGCTTGGCTACTATTACTTAATACCCATATGTGGGGGCAGCTCTGGAGTGGCTACTATTACTTAAGCGTATGGCTACCTCTATATGTACATAAGAAAATAATTACATGATTTTACACACCTTGTTTGGAACACTGTTCTTTTAGTGCCTGCTCTACACCTATACATGAATACTATTACTTAATACTCATATGCATAGGGGCATCCCTGGCTTGGCTACTATTACTTAATATTTGGGCTTGTCATACTCCAAGGGGAAGCTCATTGCTTGTTACCGACTGAATCCAAAGGCAAATTCATGCCACAGAATTTCCAGGGAAAGGGAACTAATGTTATTTTGCAGATGTTTATTTGAGCAGTGGGTGATGAATATCAGGAGGAGAGAGCATCGCCTTGTTCCACAGGAGGAGGCACATGGAGGTGTCAGAATGTGCCCAGATTTGGCATTGAATCTAGGAATAAGAGGAGTCTGAGTCTGTGCTCGATGCCAGAACAAACGTCGGTGCCAGTCTGCGCAGCACAAGGACAGAGCAGTCAGTGGAAGAGCAGAGCTTGCAGCTGACTGAGATTTATCAATTGCACACTGTGTGTCTGGGAGCTCTCAGGCTGGGGGCCAAAGCTTGCTATGGAGAAGTCACACACCATTCATGTACCACCATCTCTCTATAGGTAACCTGACCGACTTGTGGCTCCAAGAACAGACTTGTCCCTTATCCCTGCAGACAAATCACTTTATCAAGGAGCAGTTATCATCCGATGGAGATAACTTTACTCTGACATCACAAGCGACAGCAACCATGACGCGAAAATGATCGTTTTAAATGCATTGACCTGGTGGCACACAACATACCAAGAAAGACTGTATTCTTGGGCTAATTTTCCCTTTCTCAATGAGATCGGAGTGCCAACATGCTCATCTGAATAAACTATAAGGTGCCATATGTTGTCATTTCAGGCAGAGAAGGCTTTAGGCTACACCTAACTCCCCCTTGATTCTAGAGGTAGAATTTGCTTTGGCTGCCATAGTGCACAGCAACAGATTTGCTTGGGTTAGACAGAAAAAGCTGAACAAAGAAAGTGAAGTTTGTTGCCTAGGTTTGCTTTAATATAGGGGAGCCTGGAATCTTACGTGGACATTTTCAGGTGTTACAAGCTCTGAATACAGTATATATGTATATAGTTAGACTAGGATGGGAACACTGAACAAACACTCCTTCTTATTGTGTACAATGACGTGGGTTATAAACAGTTTAAATGGGCTTTTGGCGGATGCTGGGAGTTGTTGTAGAAAGGCAGGGCACCCCCACAGGTTACAGACACCTTAATACTGAACACATCAGACACAGTGTGCGGCTTTCCTTGCTGAGTAAACCTATGGAATGCCTTGCGAAGAGATGCCCTGAAGATTATGTGACCACTAGAGGGCACTGTTTCATAGATTTGGTCTGCAACAGACAAGCCTTCTTATTCCTCCCATGCTCCTAGCTCAGCCAGTCACAGGTTCTCCAAGCAGCAGAGCTGTGAGTAACTGAGCCATACAGATAAGGGGCAATTCATTCTGTTGCTTGTGAAATTCTTGCTCTAAACCAGGGGTGTCCAACCTGAGGCTGCATGCGGCCCAGGATGGATATGAATACGTCCCAGCTTGAAACCCTTGGTTCCAGAGGAAAGGTCATGTTGCAAAGGATATAGAAATAGTCAGGAGGGGGGAATCTGCCTATTGCCAGTACTAGTAATAATATGTCTATTTAATATCCAGGTGTCCTATATTCCAGTGTATAGCTTTAATAAGTTATCCAACTAGTATTGTAGTTCTTTACTTTGCATTTTCTTTAATTTTACAAATCAAAAGTATTTGTGTATTTCATGTGTGGCCCCAGATAATTTTTCTTTTTCCAATGTGGCCCAGGGAAGCCAAAAGGTTGGACACCCCTGCTCTAAACCCTAAAACCCTATGTTGGTATAAATCTGCTGTGAGCACTCCATGGGACTCATATTTTTCTTCAAATAATTATCCCTAGATCCTTTCTTTTCTTTTTCTCTTTGTTGAGAAACCTCATTGCTGAGATTGATTAAAGGCTACAGATGACGAGGGCCTGATTGGCATGGGAATAATGGGAACAGCTCCTACAGACACACTAGGGCCTCTGTCCTGGGCACGGGGTAACTCTACACCCAGGCCAACATAAGGAAGCAATTAATGACATTTTGTAACAATACAAAACATTGTGTGAGTGGAAGGGGCACAGGGGCGTGTGCATTTCTTTCTGGATGTGATTGCAGTACGACTGCTCAACAGCAGTAGAAAACTCCATATAGTAGTCTGAAAGCTCGGTGTTCCTGCAGAACATCCATTGAACACCCCTTCTGAGAATGAGCAAAATAGGGGGTCTATCAGCTGACAGATTATGTTAACATATAAAATAAGCTATATGGAGTTAAATGGGGATAACAAGAGGAATTACGGAGGGCTGTATAGGGTAATAGGAGGAGTTATATGGAGTTATAATGTGAGTTACATTAAGCAGGAGGAGTTTTATGCAACAACAGGAAACATTATAATAAAGGATATATTGAGCAATAAGAGAAAGGGCTATATTAAGCAATTCATGAATTATATGGAGGATTACATTAAGTAGTAAGTGTAAGTAATATGGAACAATAGGATGAGTTATAGAAAGTTATACATTGAGCAATAGGAGATATATGGAGGGTTAAATGAAGCAGTAGGATGAGTTATTTGGAACAAGAAGAGGAGTTATAGGAAGGCATCAATTGAGCAATAGGAGGAGTAATAGTGAGGGTTATATGGATCAGTAGGAGGAGTTATATGGGACATGATACATAAATATATTAACAATATTGCAGCTATAGTTCCCCTTTTACCAAACTATACATGTTGTAACTCAGGTGAAGGTCAGCCCTGCATTATGAAGGTGACTATATAGGCAAAGAAGTTGACCCGGGCATGATAACTTGTCCTGGAAGGACAAGGGGAGGGAATTCCTAGGGATAGCAGCCAGTTGTGTTTGTACATTGTGGATGTATGAGAAATGAGAATATTTACTACTTAGGTTGACTGCCTGTGCAGAGAAGAGATTTAGGTAATAAAGACTATTTGTGTGTACTAGCTAACCTAGTAAGTACAGGGATTAATAAGACACCTAGGCAACATAGACATGGCAGTCAAAGGCAGCAGACATGGGGGTTACATGAACACGTAGATCCCCAAGGCCCAATAGTTAATGTAATTCTTCACTGAACTGGGACTTACCATCCATGGGGGTGAGGTAATCATGAAGGTGCGATGTATTTCCAGCTGCTGCACTCTGCACCAGGAGCTCCCCGTATGGACTTGCATGACTTGCCAGGAAGGCCATTTGGTGGCAGTATTCTGTAGGGGTGGAACCAGGAGGCGGAGGTGCTAAACCATAGATACCCCTTTCTTTTAAGTGCTCATGGGCCACTGTGGGAAGAAAAATAATTCAGACCAACATTATTCATCCTGCCCTATAGGGAAATCATGTCATACTCAGGGGCCCCCAGTTGCTCAGCCAAAGATAATACAAGTTAGTACAAGCTGGTACAAAAAGGATATTTATACAGAAATTATATTTATTGTGGCCTCCACAGGCTGCTTGTAGGGGAGGGCACAATGTACAGATATCTGGTTAACAGCTGTACAGCAACTGAGTTACTGATATTAACTTCCCCTTTCATATCAGCTCCAATCTCAGTAATACTGGATCAAGAGAAAAGCAAGTTCCAGTCTGCCCCACCTTACTTAGGGCTCTTACACACAAGCGTTTTTTCCTGCACTTCCCTGCATTGCGCTTTCTTCCGTTTGGCCACAGGGGAACCTTCATAATCTTCCCCGTGTTGTTGTTAATTGAAGTGCAATTTATTTATTTTATCTTTCCTCCTTTTGCCAAACTTGCTTGCCCATAAAGCCAATTGCTGCAGGTGGTGGGCACTGCTGGTGGGTATTAGATTTAATCCTGAGCAGGAGGAAACAGGTGAGACTAGTAGGATGATGGGGCACTTTCTCACAAACTCGTTAACAGCTGCGTTGTGTTGCCTACTTGACCTTTAAAGATGGCTTTGTAATGGGTGCAGTGGCTGCCCATGCTGTGTGCATTCCTACCGGCTTTGGTGGGCACTCCTAGGCTTCTACAGGATTAAGGGGAAGTCAGTGCCAAACAACATTCCTGACTCTCATTATGAAGCTTCCCTATGTATAATGATGCCCTGGCACAAGATTACAGCATCGTTGCTTGGCTGTCATCCCATTCTGTCTCATTTATAGATAAAACTTATTGTAGACCCCACTATCCGATGGGCTTTTGGTCTTGTTATATCACTTACTGAAAGAGCTTACAATCTAAATCACAGGGTTCCAGTGATTGCCTTACCTTCTGCTGGGCTGAGCCCACGGGCTGCAGAGATCATAGACAGGTTGGGGCTGTTGTGCACAGAACGCAGGTAATGCTCCATGTGGGGGCTGACATAGTGGTGGACATGACCAAACTCCGTGGTACCCAGAGAGTGAGGGGAGAGGCGGATTAAGGAGATATCTGAAATCACAGGGCTGCCACTGAGAGTCGGGGGGCTGTGAAGAGAAACGTGGGTTATTAGCAGAACAAATCATTGCAGTCACCCAGAATTCATGGTCCGTGGTGTGAGAGTAAGCATAGAGTCATAGTATGACACCCCATGGTCCCTTCCTACATCAGGCAACCTCCCTTTCTTTAAGGTGTGGTTGTAAGAAAGTAATTAGGTAGGTGCCCACCAGGAAATACAATATTCTGCATGATCACCAAGTCCGTAGTATTGTAAGCTATAACATAGACACGTGATATAAAAACATATATAAATTTACTGTATATGTAAACACATTGTATATAAAGAAACATTAATACAGGTCCTGCTGTTCAGTCTCATCATTTTACAGTGTTCCTCAGCCAATGATCTCAGTGGCAACTCCTCACACACTCAGACTCAGCTTATGAGTCACTTCTGATAATTCTAAAGTTTACTTCTCCAGGAAAATAAGAACGCATCAAATACCTTCCCATTTGTAGCAGATATATTGTAACATTATATACATTGTAACAAACAGACAGTACAAACTCAGTTTGTTACATTATCCAGTTTGTCACATAATGATAATACTAATAATAAGGACAGAGGCCAAAAAGCAGGGTACAAAAGAGGGTGTATTAGAATAAAGCTGAAGAAAAGGTTGATACTATGACAAAATGTCCATCTTGCTTCTCAGGACAGACATTTAGTGAGGGGGAAGTGTTTCAGAAGGGTTCTGGTCACAATCAGCCCTGCATAATCCTATGAATTATTATTCTTCACTGAGACGTTTCCCAGGTCTGGAAATAATTCCCATAAATAGTGAGTGTTCTCCCTGCCTTATTGAGCCTTGCAGGGCCAGTAACCCCTTTGCTGTTTCGCAGCACGCTACACCTTTCAGGGGGGCAGGGGGGGCAGGGGGGTCAGAGGGGGCCCTGGGTAGGGGGGTCGGAGGTGGCCCCGGGTCCTCCAGTCTGATTTGAAGATACTGGATTATGAATAGCAGAAGGCCTGATAAGAAAGATGAATACTAAAAAGTAGGAATACATTTGTAGCCTTACAGAGTGTTTTTTTTTTTAGATGGGGTCATTTGAAAGCTGGAAAGAGTCAGAAGAAGAAGGCAAATCATTAAAAAAACTTTAAGAAAAGACAAAGACCAATTACAAAGTTGCTTAGTATTAGCCATTCTATAACATACTAACAGTTGACTTAGGCTGGGGACAGACAGGGAGATTCGGGGAGATTCTGTCGCCTGGCGTTTTTAGCAGGCGACAATCTCCCCGAATTTCCTTCTCCCTGTCTGCCGCTAGTATAAATGACAAACAGCCAGCGCCTGTGCACACGCGGCACGGCGATTTCCGGAATCGCCCGAAGTTTCCTCACGAAGTATCTTCGGGCGATTCCGGAAATCGCCGGGCTGTGTGTGCACAGGCGCTGGCGCTTTGTCATTAATACTAGCGGCAGACAGGGAGAAGGAAATTCAGGGAGATTGTCGCCTGCTATTAAACTCCAGGCGACAGAATCTCCCAGAATCTCCCTGTCTGTCCCCAGCCTTAAAGGTAGAGACCCCTTTAATGTTTCCAGCTGTCATTCCCATTTAGATTTAAAGGATCTATAAAATGTTTGATTTTTTGTGCTGTAATGTGTATTCTTCATTTTACATATTCAAAAAATACCAGGAAAATCCCTTGTTCTCATGAATATACTTCTACTTTTTGGCAAACTCTAGATGTGCTGCCACAGTTCTTTTGAGTACTGACTTCTTTTGTGCCAGTCTCTCATGCCAGCCAGTGTTAAACAGAGGTCTTGATATGGCTGACCATGCCTACTGTGAAGTCTGTAGGGGGTGGGGGGTGGAGGAATCATGCTGGGAGGCAGCACAATGCCAAACACCAGTAAAGGCCCAATCACAGCCCTGATCTCAAACCAACTGACAGTTTGTGGTTTGGTTTGAGGTGCACAAGTGCAAATGCCAGGTATATTTCTCATATATATATTTGTGTGTGTGTAGTAAGTATAGTATAGAAGCATAGATAGGGCAAATACCAAATTAGCAGGTGCAGACTGCTGTTTGGAATCATATTAAATTCAGCTATTTGCCTGGATAGAATCTATGCCCACCCCCTTACATATGTTCATGTCTCCAACACCTCATTCCTGCAAAGATTTGGCAAACTACACTGGTGGAAGATTTGTCTGGGTAACGCCTCCCATTCGTCCCCACATGGAGTTGCCATGCAGCGCTGTACAAATTTTCCTGCAGGCATCCGCTTCATTATTCTCTGAGCAGCAGTGGAATTAAATGTGATACCTATTCTGAAATTGTCCTCCTCCCACTCTAATCCAGAACTTTAGATACAGCACTAATAATGAATTGCTGGGCCCAAGCGCCCCGGCCTACAACAAAGCTTCTTACAGTTCTCTTGTTTCCTTCTATTCCACTGCATATAATAGGACCTGTCATTCTGTTTTCCCTGCTGCAAACAACTCAGTCATTGTCTGGCAGCTGGACACTCCAAATCTCAAACTTGTTATGGATGCTCCCTCATCTGAATAATCTCCCCTGGTTCACCTGCCTCTTTCCCCCCATCTGGGGTACATAGCATGAGTCAGTTGTTCGCAGCAGGAAAAATATGTTGAGTGCAGAAACTCAAAATACATTACAATATCTTGTAAAATATAAGGGAAAAAAATATGATTGCTCTTTCAAAATGTTTTTTTTATGTAGCTTATCCATGGGAGGTGCTGTTCTACAGCTGCCTTTAGGAAGCTCAGCTCTACAGCCTACACAGTTTAAAAAACAAAGTAATAGGTTGAGACGCCTGCTGATTCACTGTCCTGAATTGCACTCAAGACAGAGATGTTTAGACTGGTTATCAACTGAATCCAGAGAGAAGTCTAAATACATTCTGCACTCACATGATTAATTTTCAATCCCAATGACCCCTCAAACACCAGAACCAATGCTCATCATTGCTGAAAGACAAGGGTTCAAGACAAGGGTTTAGAA
>CM044447.1:52138362-52151129 GCA_024363595.1 Xenopus borealis
TGTAAGGCTGTATTCTTGTGCCTTGGAATAAACTATTTTTGACAAGTCTGTCTGGAAGAGTGGTCCCTGCCAGTGCCTGCCTTTTTTCTGTATTACATGGTTTATCCCCAAAATGTGGGTTATTTCTGGGAACCTGATCCCATTGGGGCACTTGCTTGCATTCTATGTGTGAGAAGACCTTCCTGGCTGGAGGAGAATCTCACACTTTCTTACATACCCAGCCTTAACGAGTGAGAACTAATTACCATTTGCTGCCTGATTGCTCCTAATTTACTGCAGGAAAAGCCTGAATTCCATCGTTAGAGGATGTAATTAAGCGCTTTGTCCAAGTTCCCACTTACTGTAATTATTCAGTACATGCAAAGCAACAATCTGACTCCTGAGTCCCAATGAGCAAACGTGAACAGGACCTTATTATATTACAATAACATGGGTGGGGCGTGCAAAGTTTTTTTATTTTAAGGAGGGTGAGTGGGAGTGTAATGTTTCTTTATTATTACAATGAGTGTGAGCAGGGTGTTGAGGTTGAATGGCCATGCAATATTTCTTGGGGATGACGACTGGGGGGTGCAATGTTTCTTATTGTGTGCATGACAGATATGTTGCATACATAGGCAGATGCAGGGAGCTGGGTTTGCACCTTTTATTATAAGAAGGGGTTATAATAAAAGATGCAAACCAATCAGGAAGCAGTATTTACTGGGCAGCTGTTTGACAGCAAGCATTGGATTGGTTGCTATGCACCTTGGCAAACCATGCACTTATTATTACATTGCCCCATAAGCTCTGTACTTCCTACCAAAATATGTGTCTTGACTCCTGGTACATTTCTTTGATATAAAGAATTTACTCTTAGTGAGACGAGACAAACTATGATGTGCCCCTACTAGGGATGTACCGAATCCAGGATTCGGCCTTTTCCAGCAGTATTTGGCTGAATCCTTGTGCCTGGCCTACCCGAATCTAAATCCTAATTTACATATGCAAATTAGGGGCAGGAAGGGAAATCACGTAACTTTTTGTCACAAAACAAGGAATTAATAAATGCTTTTTCCACTTTTTACCTTTCTGTCACATGCATATGCAAATTAGGATTTGGTACTCGGCCAAATCTTTCATGAAGGATTTGGGGATTCGGCCGAATCCCAAATAGGGGATTCAGTGCATCCCTAGTCCCTACACTGGGAGGGAGAGATGCAAAACTGATCTCATCTAGACTGTGACTCTTGATTCTGGGTGCGTTTGGGGGATATGTAAATGAAAAATATAGGTAAATGGGGGTGGGGGTTCCTCTGTAGTCCCCTGAGCATTGTGTATTGTACTGATCTGTTAGGATTCTGCTGATTCTTTAAGGGCAAGTCACAATAGAAAGAAATGGTAGTAGAATGCAGACAGTGCTGAGCTAAGACATTTTGTATTAACTCTTTCATTGTATTAAATCAAAGTGGAAAAATATATAACAATCCCAAGGGTCCATGCTGAAGCTGTTGGTCCTCCCATGCTCTTTCTTCCCCACCCTAAACAACCAATCCTGATGAGAGAGGATTATGGGGCTGTGATTAGTACAAGTATCCACAGGCAGGTAATTGCCCATATCCATGACACTGAGCTTTATGCACTTCATTTGCTGCGCAGCGTTGCTGTAATTAGGGGCTGTTGGATACAGACAGTCGGGATGTAGGTTGTGATAGATGAGGGGCCCCTGACACACTCACATCACATTAATCATGGGAGCCAAAGAGCAGACACATTATTTTTCTTGCAAACATTACCTACAAATGACTCTTTGATAAATAGCATCCTGTTTGAGAAGGGGGGACAGAGGGCTCCTACTCAGAGAGCCACGGCCAGCTCTGTGCCACAGGCCGCACCACTAAATAGGCATCAAGAATGGCATCTATTGAGCAGCTCTGATACACAGCATGGATTAAAGTAGAAGTAAAGTGAACACAAACGGTGCCCCCCTGGCTAGAGACTGGGGCACAGGGTAAGGCAGATATGCTGTTTTGCATCATTAGGGGAAAACATTTTTCATACGCTAGCCGGTGGGCTGGGCTCCAGGAAAATGATGATGTAAAATAACGAAAGGTTCAGCATTGTCAGGCAGAGCCCCGGGGCAGAAATGGTCCCTCAGCGGTTGCAGTTGGACAGCGCTAATATATCACCTTATTTAGGGAACAGCTGAGAATGTATTAATGGAACTTCCAGCCAATGTTTGATTGGAGCAGGCATTTTGATGGTGATATTAACCCCTTGGGAACTGTACAATGTTTGCATGCATGGATATATGGATACACAGTATAGTGATCTGGCGGCTGTTAATGTGGCATTTCAGTCACTAAATGGTTAATGGTATGGTATAAAGTGATGAGACCCATTAACTACCTTCCTTCTAGATTTTGGTTGAAATAATTACCCCAAATATTCTGCCACCTTGAGAGGTGTCAAAAGGTACAAGAATACATTCCATATACCCCATACCCTTTCTCCCCCGAAAATAAAAAATGCTTCTGTTTTTTTGGGGGGCTGAGCCCCGTCCCATTGTGCCTTGGTGATTTGCTTAATTTAATTGTAACTGGATTGGAAATCAGATCAAACTCAGTCTATCTACAGAGTAGAGAATAAAACTGTGCTGGTTGGGTCTATGTACAGCCAGTATAAGTCAGTGACTCAAAGTAGTGGGCAGGCCTAGAAATCCAAGATGGCAACTCATATGTAAAGGTACAGGTGTTTGATCTGCTGTTAATAATCCAACACAGAGGGGCAGAGTCTTTGACAAGTAGGCAGGTAACCAAACTGTTTATCTGGGTACAGGCCCATGTATTGGCAGCACTTAGGCTAATGACCAGAAAGCTGGGGGTAGTATTTTATTTTGTGCTCCTGACTTCCTGCCCCCATATTCAGGGAGTAACAGATTCCATACAGGGTATCCCCCTCAGAGAAAATATTTATTGAACTTTCATTTACTGTACTCTATTTAATTTTTGTACTTTTCACTGAGCCTATTTTTTTTTCAAAAAAAGGCAATACAATTTGGTGTTGTTACATGGAAACCCAGACTTACCCATGGAGAGTGTGAATGCCATGCGTATCATAATGGTATCTTCCCTCTTGGTGGCGCATTTCAATGGGGAAGGGAGGGTGGAAGGCAGGGAAGAGAGGAGCCGAAGCTGTGGAGGAGACAGGGAAACATTGTTAAAAAGACAATTAGGGTTCTAGAAAATGAGAGTAAATTTCACATCATTTTTATAATGCTGCCCATACTGGAGTTGATACTGCCTGGGCCCATGAATGGGACCAAATCTACAGCCTCCATAACTGCTATTTGGTCAGGGCTTTGAATGGGAAGGCAAATCAGACAAACATCTACCCCAATGTATGGCCACATTGTGACAATGGTGCATCCATGTCACCTGTAGTACATATTTAGGGCTAGTCCAGACGGGGAGATTTCTTTTGGGGCGACTAATCTCCCTGAATCTTACCGTGTGGTAGAGTCCTGCAGCGGGTCGGGTACCCGCGGGTTACCAGCAAAATCCCGCGGTACCCTGCGGGTTGCTCGTAGAATTTCTGGGTGCGGGTATAGAAGCGGGCCGGTGGTCCTGCAGGTTGGCGGGTTGAGGGTCGGGTCGCGGATCCTCGCTATAGGGATTTTTACTCCTTTTTCTGAGCATTTCCACTACTGATGATGTCACATCCGGTTTACAATGACAGCACTTCCTGTTTTACTCCTTTTTTTTCTGATCCTGGCTACTTCCGATGATGTCACTTCCTGTTTATGATGACAGCACTTCCTGATTCTTGATGGTCAGCGGGTCGCGGGTCCGGGTTGCGGATCACGGGTACGGTTCGGGTCGCGGGTCCAAGCGGGTAAAAATGCGGGTCGCGGGTTCGGGTTCGGGTTGTGGGTACGGGTTGGGTTCGGGTCCCAAAAAATGGACCCGCGCAGGACTCTACCGTGTGGACTAGTCTTTAGGCTTTCTACCCGTTCCCTTGATAAAGTCACCACTAACTGGTGCTGTTCCATTAGAGTATGAGGACAAGGTGCCCCTTAGAGAAATAATACATAAGGGCAGGACAACCTGAGATCTTACCAGACATATGAAAATAAAGGCACTGCTTAACTTATTTATAAACAGCGTGTACTTTCACTTTTCCAGGACAGGCAATTGGATACAGCTATGACAGCTCCCAGGAAATTCCCTTTCGAGCAGATATGTACATGGGTCCCATAAGCTGGTGACTGAGGGGATGTGACCTTGGGGTCACAAGCAGAAGAGCCACAAATATAACCTGGGAAAGTAAGCTCTGTAGCACCCCCTTATGGAAAGGTTCTGAATGAGCTGTTGGCACTGAAAAGGTTAAGCAAATCGCTTAGGCCAAAAGGCAGATTCCCAGGCATCTTCCCCCTTCCCTGTTGGAAGCCCCTCACAGTCTGGTCACTGTGGAACAATGTGGGGATTTTACGCCTGGCTACAATCTGATTTCACCACCTGTCCAGCCTCCTTCCCACACTCAACTGGGCATCCAAAATCCGGCTTCCTCCCGCGCTGCGTAACCAGAGAATGGGCCTGACAGCAGTGGGAAACAGCTGGACTCTAAACAGACAGTGCAGAAGAGGCCGAGGCCGCTCCTAGTTATGGAGAACTGCTCCCTAAACCCAGTCGCTGGGATGCTGCGCTCATTTGTCTTTTCTACCAGTGTGGCTTCTGAATTAAACATTTGCAACTGCCACATCTTTGTCATTTAAGTTGCTATCTTGTTGCTAAGGCCCCTGACCACAGCAACCATAAAGCAGTTTGAATCAACCAGATAATTTACTATGTTTGTTATTAACAAGTGTTTATGATGCAGTGTATAATTCTGCAGTGCTGTACAACAGAAGGGTGTATGCATGAAACATACAAAATCCATACTAAGGGGGTGCTACAGGGTGAGCCTGAACCAAAAACAACACTGGAATTTGCAGACCTCTCAGTACCTCCCTATTTGCGTGAGGAGTCCAGGCAGTACTAATATGCCCTCAGATAACCTCCAAGCTATTATGGGAAAAGCCCCCCCCTTCCATATAAAATGTTTAGATTAGGGGGCAGGTAATTAGAACTGACAAATCCTAAATCCTAAATCCTGAATCCTTCATGAAAGCTTCTGCTGAATCCTGAAACTGAGGGTAGAACTCCACGAGCAATTTGTGTCGGATCGACGTCCAGCAACAAAACGCATGTGACAATCGGACTTAGACGCAGGCGTCACAATTCTAACTGGACTGAATGAAAAGTCGCAGGTAAGAACTACACAGCATCCGATGCAAATGTCTTCATCCGACAGTTGAACTGTATATTTGTTTAGTCTGACTTCATTCAGTCCAATTATATTTTGATGCGCGCAACTCCATCTGATTTCTTGCATGCGATTTGCCGCCGGGTGTCGATCTGATGCAAAATCCTCTTGGAGTTCTACCCTGAATCTGAATCCTAATTTGCACAAGCAAATCAGTGCCAGGAAGGATCACTTCTTTGTGTGACAAAATTGTTTGGCCAGGCACTTGGATTCAGCCAAATCTTGCTAAAAAAGGCCAAAGTATGGATTCCGTGCATCCCTACATACTGTATAATACCTATTACATTTAGCATTGCCCACATTCAATTTCTGTGGGTGTGAGCCCCCAATGTCAGGTTCTGTACTGAGCCCTAGGAGGCCAATCCCACACTGGTTGCAGATCCAAAGTTTCCAATAACTTTCCAAAGACAAAGGACAAGAAGTAGAGAAGAGTAGAGTTGATTAAACCTTGGATAAATAACCAGACCTTAGGGTCTTCCTGACCGATATCTGAGCACAATTTCAATCGGGAAGGTCAGATTTTCTTCCGACCGACCCGTCGGAAGTCCATTGCAATATGTTTGTGTGTACTGTTGAATACTAGGATTCCAGGAGGCTGTCCTTATTTTTTTTAAATGGCAATTTTCTATTTATGATTACCCAATGGCACATGCTACTAAAAAAGTGTATTATTATGAAAATGGTGTATTTACATGAAGCAGGGTTTTACATACGAGTTGTTTTACTTTTATGCAATATCTTTTTCTAGAGACCTACATTGTTTGGGGGGTATAGTTTTCCTTGTTTGGGGGGTATAGTTTTCCTTTAAAGTGTTTCAGTCTGACAGCTCAGTAATTCAGGTGCAGACTCCAAACTTACAATTTTGCAAAATGTAGTTGATACATTTCTCAGCAGCATCTGTGGAGTATTAGCAACTATTGTATCAAGTCTAACAGCTGCCTGTAATGAAATCCAGAGGTTCTGCTCAGCAGGGACAAAGAGAAGAAATGCATCGACTAAATGTATCCATTTAGAACTGTTTACAGGGTCAGCGACCCCCCCCCTCCAAGAGCTGCTTCAGAAGGTGAAAAATTACACTTTACACTTCAATATTAGAATGATGGTCACACATCGAAAATAAAAAAGTTATGTCTGACTATCTATCTATTAGGGATGCACCAAATCCAGGATTTGGGTCAAGATTTCGTCCTTTTTCGGCAGGATTCGCCCGAATACTTCTGCCTGGCCGAACCAAATCCGAATCCTAATTTGCATATGCAAATTAGGCCCAGGGATGGAAATTATGTGACTTTTTGGCACAAATCAAGGAAGTAAAAAATGTTTTCCCCTTCCCACCCATAATTTTCATATGCAAATTAGAGTTAGGATTCGGCCAAATCTTTTGGGAAGGATTCATCCGAATCCAAAATCTGAATACATTTCAGAAACTGTGGTGAAATTCGCCTGTGAAAAATCTCCCGCGACAAAAAAAATTGTTGCTCTTTAAAATTATTTGTCTACAATGCATTTCGACAAAAAATAGTCGCGCATTAAGAAACTGTCGCTCGTGTCAAAATGGTCATTGCATTTCACAAATTATTAGATACATTTGCTAATTTTTTGACTAAGGGAAACGGCATAGATTCACCCATCACTGAAGAACAATTCCATCCTGTTAACCCCCTAAGGGCAGAGACATACGGGAAGATTTGTGGAGATTTAGTTGCCCAGCGGCTAATCGACAGCTACAATCTAAATCGACGGCGGGATGGCACTTGGAGTCATTTGTTTTCCGAAGTAGCCCGTAGGTTCCTCGTGAGGCAACTTGGGAAAACGAAGTGTTCCAAGTGCCATCCCGCCAGGTATTTAGATTCTAGCCGTCTATATCTCCCCAAATCTTCCCGTGTGTCGCTGCCCTTACCCCTAGAGCCCCTGTTGGCTCCTGAGGACAAAACATATAGTTTCAGTGAAAGTTCTGTTTTCTTATCTCCCTGGAACAGGAAGTTCTAATGGCTAAACTAATGATATGATTCCCGAGGGGGGACCCTGGAGCCTATAATTAAAAAAAGATTTTCTGTCTCTGTTTGAAGAAAAAGACAAAAATATATATATAAATATAAGGAGAAATGAGCGGAAATGAAAATCAGGCAGGAAATTCCTGCTGCCAAGTCCCTAATAATTATAACCCCTGCACTGCCAGGCCCCTAATAGGATAAAAAATAACCCATGCACTTCAGGTATTCAAAAGAAAAAGGAGTCTTGCCAACTTTAACAGCAGAGAGGATCAGTGTTAGCCCACGAGTCCTAATCACAGAGATCACATACTGTTGAAATTGAATAAAATAAAAGGTCAGAACTTATGTAATGGACCCATGCCATACCACCTAACAAAAGAAGAGAGCATAATTAACCCAGGCTCTACTGGCAACCTGACTACAGCCACAGTCTTAATGAACTCTGTGCCTCTTGTCCACGACCCTGGGACTTCATAAGAGATGGGTTTTCCCTGTTGCCCAGTGTAGCTGGACTGAAGCAGCAAAGGTTTGGTTGTTGGCCCAGGTGATTGGTACCTTGATTTTGGCACTGCAGTAATTTTCAGTCCCAATTCCTAAATTGTAATCCTAAAGCTAGCTAGAGCTGCCCATGTGTCAGACATTGGGAAGGGACTATATTTCAAGATAATTGGGTCACTTGCGCTCCTCTATTTTGTGCACCTGTGGTGGAGGATCCCGTCTGTAGTGGAAATGGGACACTGCCTAATTTAGTTGTATGAGTGCAGAACAGACGGTGTCTGGTGACAAATCATCGTCGCCCGTTATTAATATTCACAGCCTTACCCCCCCATTCCCCGCGCGTTCCTGTTTGCTCTAATGACTTATGTGTGCGCTGTGATGCGCAGTGACTGGGGCACGAATCCATCTCTACAGACAGACCACGCGCAAAGGGGGAGCACTGCCATTACTTATCTACATTCAGCCACAAACTCCAGCCGGGGCCCCTTCATCTATCAACATTTGCACATCTCCCTCCACTCACAATCGCTGATTTGTCATTTACCCTCATTTCTGTTGCACCAAGATATGAGCAAGTCGCAAAATCAACTTCAGCCGCCTAGCGCAAGTCTGCCCACTAGAACTTTGCTTGTTCTCAGGAAAGGTATTGCGTTCCCTAACATATAGTTCTCAGAGGGACTGTCACCTATTTTAGCTAACAACTGTTCATATAATTGACCACTATGAGACAGAGCAACTGACAGTCGATGGTATATCGCTTATGAAGCTGCTTAGGCTCCCTTTGTCAATCTGTGACCACAGGGGGCGGGGCAGCTAAGGGAAGTTGCACCTCTAGGGATGAGCTAAAATTTTCCGCCATGTATCGCCACAGAAATGACGCTTATAGACTTGAATGACGTCACACATCCAAAGAAAATGATGTGTCAAAAAAAATTTGGCGCCCGCCAAAAATTTTTTGACACCCATAGACTTTAATGCATTTCGACGAACTTTCGCCGCCAGGGAATTTTTAAATTCGCCCATCTAGGGTTGCCACCTGGCCGGTATTTTACCAGCCTGGCCAGTATTTTTGATGGTTGATCCCAATGTTATTAATAGGGTAAAAAGTTAAATATATAGGAAGGCCAGTATTTTTTTCAAGAAAAGGTGGCAACCCTACCCATCCCTAGACCCATCAGCAGGGCAGAGACTTGGCTTGTGGGGAGGGCTGGTGTCAAGGCCGTATGTATATATACGGGGGTGCCTATTTTTTTGTTTCAAAACCCTCCCCACCCTCCACCATGGATTTTCATAGGAAATCTGGTGATGAAGCTGAGGGGTAGGGGGGCCGTGGAAGGATGCAGAAGTGACGTCACGCACTCGTTCTCTGGGCGGCATTGGACCTAGTGGTGTGTGGGCATGTTGTGCCCAGGCTGTGCTGCAATTACCAGCAAGTGAACGGTAATTTTAATTGTCTGTACACAAAGTGGTGTTTGAATGAGGATCCCTGTCCATGGGGCTGCTCTGCAGCTGCACAGGTTTCTCACGAACAACACGTCACATGTGCTTGGCAGTAGTGGTGTGCAGAGCAGGTCAGTAAAAACTCATCCTGCACCCCAACCTAACCTGCAAATTCTTAACCCCTACCTAACCCTAACCTGCACCTTCTTGCTCTGTACGCTTCTGTGCATGCTGTTTCCAAGACATGGAATCTTCTGGAGCAGAGTGTAATTCCCCAGTCTGACAGCACCCAAGGCTTATTTGCAATATTTATCTAAATTTCACCCCAAACCCGCCCAACTGGGGGTCAACCAGCAGGTCACCATGGGTTTTGGGTCAACCCGCACATCACTACTTGGCAGATGACTGGGTATTTTGAGGGTCACAATTTGATATATAATAAATCCAGGCAAGCCACTATCTAAAATAATCCTGGTTAAGTAGAGAGGGGTGCAATAGAAAATCATGCCCCCAAATTTGCTGTGAACCAGATCTGTGTATTCTTCCACTTCCCCTGCTGCAGGGTACAGGCAATGAGAAACTGATTCTGGGTCTGTCTCTTTAACAACCTGAACTTGAGCCAAATCCTAGAAGCCCAAAATCTTACAGGAACTCTTTGTTCACCACTTCAGGCAGTTTCTATTGAAAGTTATAAAAACACCCAATTTCCTGCTCTTTAGTCACTGATTTTACTGTGTGGGTCGCGGTATTAACCCAAATGGCAGGAGCACAGAGACACCGACAATATAAGAGAACTTTAATGAAGGGCAATGACACATAGAGCAAATCTTAAGCCTCCAAGCACCCAGCCAATAAAACGCTTGGGCAATAAAACATGCAAAGCAGTTTGCGCCCTTACAAGGAATGCCATTCCTCTTCTCCACAGTTTTCCACTTCCCATAATTTGGGTGTGATTGGGGTGTTAAAGGGGGTGGCCAAAATGTTCCTGAAATAATTTCCCAGGAGACTTACATCTCTGCATCACCTTGATACTTCTACTGGTCCAGAACACAAATCTGGTGCTTCATAGAGTCATCAGAGAGGAATATGATGCTCAGAGGTGGGCAAGTAGAATGGGCCCTGATTAAAAGAAAATATCCTGGTCACAAATTGCTATGCCCTAGCCACACCCTATTATGCCAAGTAGTCTCCCAAATGTGTTACTCCTTTGCAACCTGCCAATTGCATCCTTGTGTCTTTTGGGGCCCCCTCTATCATGGGTACCCTGACTAGTGTACCCCCTGTTCCCACTCGATCAACTCAGGACATCATAAATGATGGACACAAATCCTACAGGGATTAATGGTGCCCATTTTTCCATCAGGCAGCGGAAAGGGAGGAGGCAGTACGACTGCTCTAATTACTGTCACAAACTCTTCCAAATGCCCACGCTCCGGCACTCGGATTATTTGGGTTTTTCTTGTGGCGCAGGAGAAAGGGAAACAGTTGAAAGCTCCAGGATAAGGCTGAGCCTGTAACATTTGGCTTTCATTTTGTCTGGCCAAGGCAGCCAAGCCCCATGCGGGTGAGCACATAACCCTTTCCTGCCCAGGCAACAGCTGCATGCTTATATTACAGAAAATTCAATAGCAAAATTTTGGGATACATTGAGAGGATACATGTCAGAGAGAGAGTGTTGCAGTAACTAAGGCAAATAATTTATACCGTGCAATTGTCTCCGACACATTACACAGTGCTATTCAATAGAACGTTGTTATCACATCTCAGATGCATCACTTGCACAGCTGTTTGATAACCAGTATCATCCAGAATCAAGGGATGCTGGGATTTGTAGTTCAACTGCAAGCTGGTTTATATATTTTCCTTCCCTCCTACAAACTTAGGGCCCCATCATTGCCTTATTGTCTAGTTCTTGGCCCGGTGGTTTCACAGCTCATCAGTTCTAAATGCAAGAGGAAGATTTACTTGAATAGAAATGTTTAGAAAGGGCCGACGCTCAGAATGCAGATAAAATAAACTCTGGATACAGACAGCGAGTGAAGGTATCCAGCTGATCTACAGATAAAAAGGGGACAGATTTACTGAAGCCCAGAAAAATTAGGTGACAAGGCTTTTTAGGTATGCAACCCCCTTTCCAAAATCTGCTGCTGCATTAAAGGGTAATTTCATTGTGAAGTGAAATGTTATCTTTATCCTGGAGACAGTCAGATATAAAGATTATTTGTAGTTCTATTTAGGACTTTGAACTATTTAACTATTGCTCATATAGAGTACTGCATTTTTTGATAATATTGTCTAGTTGCTAGGGCCACTCACTCTAACAACCTATGGATTGCTGGTATAGATATGAAACCTGGTCAGATGGTAAAGATCTGGAATGTGCTTGGCATGTGAGTGCAAAACAGACAATACTTGTTCTCCATCTGTGCCCTGCCCTTACTGGACTATCAGATTGTTGTACAACAGCCTCCCCGCACACACAAGCGAATGGGATGGAATACTAAAATCTCAGTCCTTTTCTAATCGTCTCCCCGCCGGCATGTAGGCGATCTGGGAATACAAAGCCCCGGCCTTTCCCTGTGTTACTGCTCAGCAGGAGATCCGGTAATTGGTTTGCCTCATGTTTCCCAAACTGTTCATTCACTCTCCCAATATTGTAACTCAGGGGCCAAAAGCCTTTGCCTGACTCAGCACCAGATCCTCTGCCTGGGAACCACGGAGAAATATCCCAAATTCTACATCCTGCCAGTGGCTCGAAACCACACCGACTGGGAAAATATTCCCTGGTTACTCATCTCATACTCATATATTATAAACTACTTACTCCTTTATCACATGGTAACTGGTTACTACAAAAAGGGTTCGGAGTGTGTACACTGTTAGGCTTGAAAAAGGGCCCAGAGGGGCCCGAAATGTTGCCCTTCTTTACGGATACTTATGGGCTTAATAAAACACCGATATAAGACTTCAATTGACAATGTGCGGCTGGATTTTCTACTACAAGCATCATTTACCCGGTGCAAGGGAAGGGTCTTCCGGCTTAGTCACCTGGCACGTTTAACCAGTGTTTCACCGGTTGGGTAGAGCACTCCATTATCGTGCAATGCCCAAAAAGAGGGGTGATCCTGTTAAATATTTAAAGGGTCTGTGTGTAGGGTTGCCACCTGACTGGTATTTTACTGGCCTGGCTGGTAAAATTAAGCTTTAGCCCAATGTTATTAATTGGGAAAATGCATAAAAATATATAAAAGGCTGGTATTTTTTCAAGAAAAGGTGACAACCCTATCTGTGTGCAGTGCTTGAACCGGAGCGAAAAAAGTGGAGGGCTGCTCTATGTGGTGAGCGCAGCGTGCTAAAACTAGCCCCTCCCACAACCATAAGCCACACCCATTGTTATATAAAGCCTCCCGCACCAATACTTTCTGGTTTCACCCACTTTAGGCTTAGTCCAGACGGGGAGATTCGGGGGCGATCCGTCGCCTGGCGACTTCTTGC
>CM044447.1:52173282-52184470 GCA_024363595.1 Xenopus borealis
CCCCCCCTTACGTTCTCACATTACCAGGGGCTCCCTCTAATCTCTTCCATCCTCTTTCTGAGATACGATACCCCTGTCTTTCTCTTGTTCTGCTATATTCTGCTCTGTCCTTGCACTTCCACTGAGACTGAACCAACTTCTTTTGCCTCCTAGTCCTCTGTGTTATTTGAAGAGGTGCAAACAACTAAATAAGCAGAGACCTCTGGCCTCCAAATGACTCAGTCCCCCAAGAGATGGAGGGACACCAGCTGGACAGGCAGCCCCTGGCCAGGTCTCCTTTCATTCATATAAATATCCCCCTAGAGCTTACTCAATAGGTCCCACTGGAAAGGGGCAGTTAAAGAGCAGCTGAATGCAGAGGAATTTACTGGTGGACTGTAAAGTATATGATATTAACAGAGTCCTCTGTGCTAGTAACTTGGTGCCTTTATGTTTGTTATACTATTTATTACAATGAATGATACAGTGGGGAGTTTTCTATATAACCTTATAACTCGGTATATTCCGATGCAAGTGCTAGCTCTGTGGCCCGTGCAACTTTATTCTCTATGAAACATGGAATTAGCAAGGCAGTAGAATTTGCCTTGGCTGAGACCCTTCAATCATTATTATTGGAGCCATTACAGCCAAGAGCTCTCAAGGTGATAATTAGATCATAATTACAGGCATCCCGGGGAAAAGTTATTGCAAACCACAATCTGTTTGGCTCAGGGTGAGTTTCCCTAGGGATTAGATATTCACAACTGTGCCATATAATGTCAAGGTGCCCCATGAAACACATGAAATACCTTAACAATTAATGTATTCATATTTACAATAATTAGAGAAACGTGCAATTAACAGGCAGTTTTTTCCCTACATTAGATGAATCCCTCCATGCCCTTTTTGTACAAAACGCCATAAAATACCCTACTACAGTTAATCCCGGCCACAGTGTGTCATTGCCCTAAGGAGAGAGTACTGGTTTATACACTGAGACTGATGTACAGCAGCCTCGCTCAGTTCCTCTGCTAGCGACATGCTAACAAATTCAGGGTGGATAGACTAATGAATAGAAACGAGGAAACATTATTAGATATTTAGGGGACCGTCCAATACAGATTAAATAACATCTGTGCCTGATCCCCCCCATGTTTATTTGTAGAACTTGGAATCCTTCCTTATCTGCTAATTATGTTTATCTGTTTGACTAATGATGGCAACATAATTGTTTTACAAATAGAACAAAGAGAGGGGCAATTTCCACCCTGAGCAGAAAGGGAACAGGTTTATCAATAAGAGATCCCAGATACGGAAACATAAAGAATGACTTGGAAAATTCTACAGCTCATTATGTTAATTAAGCCATCAATCTGTTCACCTGTCTGCAGTATATTACTGGCTCTGTGGCTATAAGGTTAATGGCACATGGGGAGAATTGTCGCCCTCATTAGATCTGTGCTATCGCAGGTAACAATCTCCCCAAAATGCTTTCCCCGATAGCAATAAGGTAAATCGCAATATGAAAACGCAGTGCTTTGTTTTCTGAAGTCGTCTCATCTGCATTTAAACCTGCGCTACCATGCCCGACAAATCTCCCTGTGTTAGGTTAACCAAACTACAGAATGTTTCCCCAATATGCTCACAATGAGGTGGGCAATATCAGGTCGATCAGATCATTTGGTCCTATCAGCAGCCTTGTATCCCTTATGATGGAGATACAGGCTGTTGGAACTAGGACCACATCAACAGAGAAAGTATGTCCTGGGCACACAATAAGCTAACCCCCATATTGTATTCTCTAAGGGAAACAATATGGCAGCTCCCTCCCATTTGTATGAATACACAGATATAAAAGGGCTTACACTGTAGTAGAACTTAAGAAAGGGAGAAAACATTTTCAGACCCCAACCCCCCTTTCCTTGCTTCTCCTCATTGCAGAGCTTTCCACACTGGATCTGTGTCTGACAGAAGTCAATTTGGCAGCTCTGCCTGACAAGTCCCTGCCCGTCCCCACTTCCCGTCCCTGTCTGCTAGCTCTGCGCTCTAGGGCTGCGCCATTAATCCCCTCGCTGGAAAAGATCCCTAAAGGGGGAGAAGAGGCCACTCCAGGTCAGAGCAGCGTTCATTAAATCCAAGGGAAGGAATCAGGAACTTATCCAAAATATGGAACAGATCCCAGACAACCCCCCTCCACAAACACACACAATTGTCTCCCTGTAACATGCACAAACCTCTCAATACTTGCTTTTCTGCCTAGATGCTTGTCTGGGGATACACTCAGCAATAGTGATGGGTGAATCTCCTTCCAGCGAAATTCGCGAATTGGCAAAAAATTTGTGAAACGAAATGAGTCGCGTTTTTGACGCGCGTCGCGTCATTTTTGTTGCGTAATTTTCGCCGCGTCGTTTTCGTTGCGTCGTTTTCGTCGCGTCAAAAACGACACGCAACTCGTTTTTTTTGGAGAATTTTCGCTGGCGTTTCACGAATTTATTCGCCAGCGGCGAATCGCGGGAATTCGCCACGAATTCGCCTCTGGCGAATAAATTCGCCCATCACTACTCAGCAAACCTGGGAACCTCAAAAGCATTGAAAAGCCTTCATACATATATACCATATCATACAGTATCGTATATATACCAGAGGTAATTCCTGGCACAACTAGAGCTTCCACTTTCAACAGACATATTAGAAAGGAACTGTTTAATTCCTCCATGGGCCCTACAAATATATTAGGGCCCTGTTCACACCCCTTTGAAGCCAATTTCATTAAAACATTCTGTTAATCTCACGTAAACTTTAAGGCAGGCTCATAAACTAACATAGATGCTGTGGACTGTTCCTCTATAGCAGGGGTCCCCAACCTTTTTTACCCATGAGCCACATTCAAATGTAAAAAGAGTTGGGGAGCAACACAAGCACGAAAAAGTCCCTTGCGGTGCCAAATAAGGGCCGTGATTGGCCATTTGTTGGCCCCTATGTGGACTGGCAGCCTACAGGACATTCTACTTGGCACTATACTATACTTAGTTTTTATGCAATTAAAACTTGCTTTCAAGCCTGGAATTCAAAAATAAGCACCTGCTTTGAGGACACCGAGAGCAACATCCAAGGGGTTGGAGAGCAACATGTTGCTCATGAGTTACTGGTTGGGGATCACTGCTATATAGGCTAAGCTCAGCAGGGGCTCTAAATCTAAAGAGGGGTCAGAGTATTCCGGGCACACACTTCAGTCAGGGACGCTGACCAATTTCTATATAATTTACAAACTAATTAAAGGGGAAGTAATGTAGAATGTTGTGTCTCATTAAAACGAGCCGAGATTTGCTTCCCTGAGAAGCGACAGAAGTTGCAAAATTGAATTGGTTGCTTTATTACTCGATTTAGTGCTTTTATGCCAGTTCTGGGCCAAAAGTAGAACAGCACCAGAATCGGATATGAAATTCACAGCTTTCCTTGATTTATTCGTTGAGTTTTTTTTTTATTAGGGCAGTGGCCAACAGGGAGATTCGTCACAAGCGATTATTTATACGTGACTGTGTGCAACAAATCTCCTGAAAATGCATCTCCACTGGAAACAACTGAAATTGTTGCCGGTAAAACCAACATATCTGAAGTTGCCTGAAGATAGCTCCAGAGACAACTTTGGAAGAACAAATCTGTGGGTTGGTTTTACCCTAGGAGACTTCAGCTATTTACAATGGAGATGCATTTTCGGGTGATTTGTCGCCCACAGTAATGCATTTTTATCTCCCCATTGAACCACTGTCCATGATCTGTTGGGATTATGGCTCCCACCGGATAATTCACTTAATAGGCCTGGTGCTGCCATAGCTGAGATGCCGTCTGCTTATACTGCCTATCGTAGAAACCTCTGGTAAAGCATTGGCTCTTCCCTCCCGAAAAGACCTTTTATGTACAGGACAAGGACTTGTGCAAATATAAAACTGATCCAACACGTGGGGCTCACAGGCTGAGAGGAGCGGACAGTACAGAAGAAGTGTTTGCACACATCATTAGAGACATTGTTACACAATCAGCGTGTAAACAAATCCATGTGCCCCATAGAAGAGTCCTGTGCTTCTGTGTGCTCCTAGTGGTGTGTCACTCGGGTGGCTTACACTCCGGGCTAATGAACTAACGACTCAGCACTGAAGTAAAATCAACTCACCAGAATGGGAACACTTTCTGCGGCCTGAGAAAAATGTACATTTAAAGGTATTTGGGTCTTTTGCTCAACCTTAGATACAATATAGACAATTAAATCAGCCAGGCATATTGTACACACATGAAAAAATATTATTCAGCTCCATTCAATAGACATGGAGAGGTCAATGAAAGCCTGGGGTATGTAGGGGGTAATAATATCCTAATGCATGCACCAAAGAAACTAAATAAAAGAAAGTCAGCAAATAAGCCCCAGATTCTGTTTTATTGGAAACATGTTTTCCTTTTAAAGTCTGGGAGACAGTAATATCCGTGGCTGGGAGTGAGAAGCAGATTTCTCATCTGATAAGGGATTATTGAGATTGTGCAGGGATATCTCCCCTGCACCCAGCAGAGAAAGGGCAGCAAAAGGGTAGGATCCCAAGCGTGTGGATTCCCAGGGAAGGATCTGTACCTTCAACTGAGCCAGTCAGTCCTTCCCCACAGATTTCCACTTTTATATGGGTTCTATTATGCCAAATTCCTAAGAGCTGGGGTTTTATGGCTACAGTATGTGAAACAGCACCCTAAGTGGCCAGTGAGCAGAATGCTTGTTAGGATTAAACCAGCTATAATTGTAGATCCCTGCGACTCTCAGACACAAGGGTACATTTATTTGACTCAGCAAGAGGATTTGATCAATAAGGGATCAGCTTCCCAACTTTGCATGGAAAACTAGAGAGCTGGGGCGAGTCCAAAAATGAATTACTCTGGCTGGGATTCCAGTAGACTGGGTTCTCGCTGTTCCTTCCCCAATCTGCTTCATATTTCTCAAATAATGACAAGTATATGATGTAATGAACCACAGAACCTAACGAGTGTAATGGCATTAATCTGCGCTTGCACGTGCATTGCGCACACAAAGAATGTGGCTTTTGTTCCTGTAAATAAACAGTGAAGTTTTTATTTTCTGTAATGGGGAGTTGATAAATATAATACTCAGAGATTATAACGGCAACAGGATGTCATTAATTTCCTCCGTGATGATATAAAAAACACAATATGTTACTTTCCGTTAGTGAAGGGTTTATAGCGGGAACGGTCCCATCTCACGAGGAAACTTCGGACGACTTCGGAAAAAACAAACTGTCGCGTGTGCTTTAGCGCTGGTGACTTTTCATTGTAGCGGACGGCAACATTGTTGCCCAGAAGAAGAGGCGATTAGTCACCAGGCGACTAAATTTCTCCAAATCTGCCCGTGTGACCTTACCCTTAGGGGGCCCCACGAGGCCCTAATTAATGAGCAACATATACTGGTAAAACAGGTCAAAATCTGGATATGTTGGGGGCCCTAAAATTATTTTGCTGTGGGGCCCAGAAACATCTAGATACGCCACTGGTCTCCATGCTGTCCTTTTGCTTATACTATTGCCTTGATTTTGCCTTAAGGTAAATAAGATAAAAGCTGCCCGTGTGGGGGGCCCTCCGACGGGCTTTCCCGATCGATATCTGGCTGAAAGTCGGGCAGATGTCGATCGGACAGGATTAAAAATCCCGTCGGATCGCGGCCGCATCTGTTCGTTGATGCGGTCCCGCGATCCGACCGCCCGTACTGATCCGAGCGTTGAGCCCCCACGATCGGACCTCAAGGTGGGCATATCGGGGAGAGATCCGCTCGTTTGGCAACATCGCCAAACGAGCGGATCTCTTCGTGTATGGCCACCTTTACTGTCCTCATCTTGACCCATCAACTCAGTCTTTTCCTACTGCCTGCTTCTTTCCAAATTTCTCTCTGTTGCCCTGTTGATGACATTATGCCCAATGGCAGATCTCCATTAGGGCTATCTTGCCAGTCACCTGGGGTGACAGCAAAGATGGGCTGGGTGTGGAGCCTAGACTGGCACAGAACCAGGTTGTGTCTGGGAGGGGCACCAACCAAGGACCCGCCAGCTATTATCTGATCTATTTACCTATCTCTAGATTCTGGCAAATGCCAGAGGGGCTGCTGTAAGATGCCATAGACAGTCATTATGTAGTAGCCTTTTGGGGGGCTGTTTGGTCCCATGTGTACATGAAATGCCAGGGTCTAATTTGAATCCAATCCTAGTCCAGACATGCCTCTACCTGTGTATGCAGTTATAGTGGCTGTGAGCAGATGCCATACTCTCATTTATATTTCCTATCCCTGGGTTTCTGCTATTGGACCCTAGTACCAACTGACTTGCAACTGGAACTACAAAAAAAATTAGGAAAAAAGTTGAACTTTCCCTTTAAAGCTTGTTATATTTACGAACCGCTCCTTTTAGGCACCTGAATTTAAGCTACTGAAAATATAGATTTTGTGTGTCTTTGTTAACAAGGGACCCCCTTAAAAACCATAAACAATTTCATTATCTAATGAGGAACCTTTAAATGTGTTTATTTCAAAGGGAAGGATGACTAATTTGGCCTTTTCCATTTAGTTCTGTTTCTGCTGCTGAAACTTTACAAAAGGATCCAAAAAGTCATTTATTTTCTTAGAAGGGGAAGAAAGGGGGAGGGGGGTCCCTCCAGCACTGTGTGATGTCACAGAGGACATTAACCTCTAACCTGAGACACCCACTCACATGATTCTGTTCTGAGATCCTGAAAGCCCCTAAATTTAGCACTGCCTCTGCATAGAATGAAAGGAGCATATTTAGTCTCTGACTGAAAGGAGAAAAGGAACAGTTCATAAATAGATAGGCTGTGCAAAATAAAAAAATGTTTCTAATATACTTAGTAATGCAAAAATGTAATGTATAAAGGCTGGAGTGACTGGATGTCTAACACAGTGATCCCCAACCAGTAGCTCGTGAGCAACATGTTGCTCCCCAACCCCTTGAATGTTGCTCTTAGTGGCCTCAAAGCAGGTACTTATTTTTGAATTCCAGGCTTGGAGGCAAGTTTTGGTTGCATAAAAACCAGGTGTACTGCCAAACAGAGCCTCCTGTAGGCTGCCAATCCACATAGGGGCCACCAAATAGCCAATTACAGCCCTTATTTGGCAGCCCATGAAGTTTTTGTATGCCTGTGTTGCTCCCCAACTCTTTTTATTTTTTACTGTGGCTCATGGGTAAAAAAGGTTGGGGACCCCTGGTCTAACAGAATAGCCAGAACACTACTTCCTGCTTTGCAGCTCTCTTGGTTTCCACTGATTGGTTACCAGGCAGTAACCAATCAGTAACATGGGGCACATGGGTCATAACTATTTGCTTTTCAATCTGAGCTGAATGCTGAGGATCAATTGCAAACTCACTGAACAGATTTGTCCCATGTGGCCCCCCTTCAAGTCACTTACTCAGAGTTAGAGAGCTGCAAAGTAGGAAGTAGTGTTCTATTCTGTTAGACATCCACTCACTGCAGCCTTTATACATTACATTTTTGGCTGACTAACTATATTAGAAACAATATTTATTTTGCACAACCTATGCAATCTATCCAGTTATTATTTTTACCCTGGAATCTTCGGTTGTTTGTATTTAAATGTAGAGAACTGTGGTATATTTGTGCCTGTCTGGGTTTGGGTAAGGGTCAGTATGTGAGCAATAAAAAGATGGGCTGGGTATATTAATAGCACGGTGAGTGCCCCGGCCCCTGAATAGAAACAAAAAAACCTATAAAAATGACTCAGCAGCTGCAAACATTCCATCTTCCCCCGGCTGCTTGTTACCATCTCGGCCTGGCGAGCAGCTACTCTATAAATTCATTGCTATTCACGGCCCCTAACAGCCATTATATCTCAATCAATTCAGTTTAACACAAGGGCACTCCAGGCCCCTCACATCCCTCTCTGAAGTCTCACGGCTGCTGTTTGACTTATTGCATTGTCTGCCCCACAAAGGGACCAGGAGAGAGGTGTATTATACATGGGCAGCAGTACTGGGCACCACTGCAGGCATGATGAGCTCCTAAAGACAAAGTGGAACTCCTCCAAGGTTGCAACATGGAGGTTCTCATGGTTGTCATCATAGATGTAACAGTGACACTGCCTTGAGTATCAGGTAAGACTATAACCTTCAGATATTGTTCAACTGCAACTCCAAGCAGTGCATAAAGAACAACTTCAACTACTTTTGGCCTGCCTCCTTATTCCATAAACTCTCCTCTTGTTCTATTTTATTACTGCCATCTTGCTCTACCATCTCCACCTTGCACTGATTAAGCTTGTACCTACAGCCTAAGGTACTCCAAGGCATGGGGCGTAGTGCAGGTTCCACGACCAATCCCATTCTTGTCTGAACTAGGATGGGACCTAAAGGCCTGCAGCACTTCTTCCTGTGGGGTTAGTATATTACCCCTAAGTCCCAAAAGCTCTTGGGAAATTTCTAGCACAGAGGAAACCTGCTGACCCCATGCTATGTATCCATCCGCCCAGCTTCTCCTGACCACAGCTTGTTGTGTCCCCTGCCCTTCAACCTCAAGAGCGAGCGTGCACAATTGAACAGCTTAAAAAGAAAACAGCTTTTGACCCTCTGGTTAACTTAGAACAAGGCAACACCCTACATTTATTTCTGGGGCACCTGCTGCTGGCATTTGAGGGGTTAAGGATCCCCCAATTAGTTTAAATCTTCTTTTGCAGTGGAACTGATATGGTTGTTGTTCACCTTCCTGGTGGATTTAGTGAAACTCCACGTGGTTCCTGGCCACCTCCCCATGTTCCAACAAAGCCAAAAAGAGTAGTTAGACTGTAAGCTCTATTGGGCAGGGAACTCACTACTACTGTGCTTCACACCACATGGCACATAAAATCTGGATATTTATACTTATTTATTTAAAGTGGGGACTATGAATTTTTGAGAAATCTTTCTAGAACCTCGCTTTATTGTACTGACCTGTGGGGAGTAGGAATTTTTGAGAAATCTTTCTAGAACCTCGCTTTATTGTACTGACCTGCTCCAAACTGAATTCAACTGGGGTGTCTTGGGAAGGAGCTGTAAGGAATTGGGAACTCTGATGGTTTGTAAAGAAGAGCTGCCCTCAAGCTTTTGTTTCAACCTTGAGTAAGGAAAGTGCAGAATAATGGAAGGGAATTAAATGCAGAGACTAATAAGAGGATTCGAGCTGTATTTAATATAACAACAGGGAATGTAGTCTCGGCCTGGCAGGGTCCAATAACTCGTTTGCCCCCTCTATAAAGTGACATGACGCAGTTTCCCCCATTCCTGAGAGGCACAAGGAACTCACTAGGGTACTGCCTTGTTCTTAGTCATTCATGCGGCATAATGCCTTGTCTTACGGAGAGGGAATAGTTTCACAAACTCACTCAGACACACATACTCATACACTCACAGACACACACTCACAGACACACATAGAAAGACACACTCACGCATGGGCAATATGGAGACACAAGGGCAACTCCCTACACTGTAAACCACAAAAAGTTGTGGGGGTGGGGGGTACTAGTGTGATTTATCAACAGCTCAAGTGCCACAGGTTGGACAGTTCCGTGTATATAACTAATGAGTCTGTTTTGTCCAGGGCTCCACCACCATTAAAGTCTGCCCTGGGGCTGAGATTAATCAGCTGGAAGTTCCAGGAAGGTGACACAGAGCTGCTAGGAAAACCTGTCATTTACTGCAGAGAGTTCATTGGGCACAGACGGTGGAATTCAAAGGCAATTTGAAGGATTCTGGTCAGAATTATCTCTGTGTATGGCATTTTTCCCCAGGGAACCACAATGGCAGCCCCCTCTATTTGAGACAATTACTGCAAAAGTTAGCATTTTAAAGACATTTGTGCAGGGATGATAAAAATAATACAAATAATAACAATTAAATCTGCTCACTAGTGAATTACGCATTCTCCTCAAATTTGTTGACGGGGTCACTGACCCTAGAAGTCAGATTGCAATGATTAAAAACACACTGGTAAGTGAAATAAGCACAGTTGGGATGATTACTTCCATTTGCAGCACTGGGACTGCTCCATCAAAGTTGAAGGCACCCTTTAAGGCCCTGGCAGGAATGTATGACATCACGGGCAGCACAAGGGCCATTTAATGATGCTCTATAAAAGTGATTTCAGTGGTGAAATATCCAAATAAATGCAAAGCGGCTCCCGGGTGGTGATTGTGTGGGCTCAGGGGTTGGAAAATCTGGGGGGAGTGAATAGAACATCATTTCTTTGGTTCCCCCTCATCCTTTCTCTCTAACCGCTGGAAATCTGCATTCAGCACAATAGAAATGTCAGTAGCTCCTTGTTATCATGCTAATCCCTCTGCTCACACTCTTGCACCGCAATTCCCAGCATCCCCTGCACATAAAGGGATTTGACTCTCTGCCTGGTAGAAAGGAGTTAATGGTGCCCAGTCTGAGGTGCAAGGCTTTCTTATCCTCCTGCCTGAAGGTTTCTCATTCCCACACTTGCCTGGAACTTTTATATAGAGGGAGGGGGGGTCATCCGTTAATATCCCCTTAATTCAATATTAATTATGCAGAAAGATTTCAGAATCAGCATAGTAAGAGCAGTATGGTTATGTGATTCTAAAGGGGAAATAAAGATATAAATGAAGATTTTGTTTCATTAACCATTGCTATATATTTGGAGCTCACTTGGCCAGTTATTTTGCTGATTTGGCCACAAATCTGGATATTTTAGCTTGCTCCAGATCAGTGGGTGACTCATTTGCTGTATATTTTGGATTTCTCTTGGTATTTACTTTAGTTCTTTGCACAGAGCAGGCGCCATGTGCCCATAAGATATTTATCTAATGGCCCTTCCAGGCTGAGCAAAAATATCCCTTTCCCCCTGAGTTTTGCATAGAGTTTATAAAGCTGGACATTGTGTTGGTCACCAGAAATTAAAATATATATTTGTTACCAGAGACAGCTCAATGTGCACTTCAACAGTTAATATGCATTTGGCAGAACAGCTTGCAATCAGTCATTAAAAAAAGGTAATTGATTTCTCCCTCAAATTACTCCTTGTTGAACCTTCCTAGGAGTGTCAGACATTGGGACGATTCATGCAAATTACTCTTGAGTGTGTTGTTCCTGGCATGCTGTCAATGGCTCCATTCACACCAGTATGAAGGGGGCCC
>CM044447.1:52195258-52205398 GCA_024363595.1 Xenopus borealis
TATGGACTCTTAACTTAAAATATCTATTAATAAACACTAATTCTAGTGAACCTTGGAGTTGGAAATATATATAAAGCTTTGCATGCGCATGAATACATGGGCTGCTTTGATACTTTTGTCAGGGCTGCTTTTAACTCCCAGTCCAGACCCGTACATGAGTGATAGAGTTCCCTGTATAACGCAGCCTGCAGCCGTGTGCTTTATATGGCCACAGAACCCCTCAGTGACTTATAATATACAGTAGGGGGTATATTATCCCTTATTATACAATAGTGATACTCAGAGTTCATTTGAATAACTCAACCTGCAGCCTTGTGCCTTTATATGGTCACAGAACCCCTCAGTGATATCTTTATAATTTACAGTAGGTGTACATTATTTCATACTGGGAGGCCATGTTTGCCCATATAATAGTTTAACTCAATTCAGCATGTGCCTCCTTTTGCCCAGGCTTGTTATCAAGTGCCCAGAATATGCAGACTGGCACAATCTCAGCTGAAACACGAATCAATATTTTATGGATTAGGAGGGAAATTGCTGGTTAATAAATTATTTTGGCACAAGGGCTGGCAGATTAGACAAGCTCAGAAATCTAATGAATGTCAGCATTCAGTGGCTAATATTGGGCTGAATATATGAGTATTTCATGGAAAGTGTCGGGCATGAGCAGCGTGAGGAATATATCACAACTCCTGAAGTTTAAATGAAGTCACAACTCACAACGAATAGAGAATTTAGTTTGGTTTGAATCCGGTAACTCTCGTAGTGAGAAGAACAATAAATAACAATTTATGGAGGAAATTTGAATGGCAGTGAATCATTCTGGAATGGAATATGGGCAGTTTTGGGTTTTGCAGATTGTAATGTTCAGCAGAAGTGATGTGCCAAGAATCAGGGCATGGAGTTAAAGGGAAATATACAAAAAGGTGAAAGGAGCAAGGAGAGGCCATGCAGAGCCAAGTTTACTTTTAAAGGAGACATATTGTGTGAAAAATAAGAATGTGCCAGTGCATTATATTCTGTTAAATATGGAAGGAAAATGCTTAAAAAAGTACATTTGTAGGTTGATCTATTGATCATTTCTGCTAAAAGCATACTAGCTCAAGCTAGCACACAAGGCAAGTGTCACCTGGGGTCAAGCCCCTGGTACGTTTATTGCGTCACAACATTTTGGGGGCGGACCCCCTTGGTCCGCCCCCGAAACATTGTGACGCAATAAACGTACCAGGGGCTTGACCACGGTTTGCACTTGCCTTGTGTGCTAGCTTGAGATTTTGCTTCTACGAAGTTCTGGGAGGGCCAAGCGTTACTACTAAGGAAGGGCCTGAGTGTGCACGTGAGTTTTCTTAAAATCATACTAGCCCCATCCATCTATTTCAGTTCCTGCTGCCTCCTTTACCAGGCTGTGTGTGTGTGTGTGGGGGTGGGGCAAGCTGCACTCAGCACCCTACAGTATAGGAGCCAATCAGCAGCTAGTCTGACCAGATAGGGAACTGAAGCCTGTCTTTGCTTGTGTGACTGAAGGGCTATAATTTGCTATCCCCTCCTACTGTGCTACTGGTAGTGACCATTAGGACACACCGACACGTCATTTAAAACTCTGTGATTGCCAAAACTCTTTACTTAATTTTTCAGGATACATTGAGGTCTAGCATGGTGTCAAGAGACTGGCAAATTGCTAACATGGTGCCCCTATTCAAAAAGGGTTCCCTTTCTCAGACTCAAAACTACAGGCCGGTTAGTCTGATTTCAGTGGTAGGAAAGCTTTGCAAAGGGTTATTAATTAAGGAGAAGGAAAGGCTGGAGACACTTGGGGGTGCCAAACTTTAGGCACCCCAAGTGATTGTAGCGACTTACTAAAAACCCAGGGTCGGTGCCAGGCCCGGAATGGCCATTTGTGGGTTAGGGCAAATGCCAGAGGGGCTGCTATAAGGTCCCATAGAAAGTCAGTGTTTAGTGGGCTGGTGGGGGCTGTTTGGGCCTCTATGTGGGCCGATGGGCCTCTTGTGTACCTGAAATGCCAGGGCCTATTTTAATTCTCAGTCCAGTCCTGGTCGGTGCTCTTATCAGGAGAAATCTGCAGCGACCCTGGTTATAGGAGTGAGCACCACAGAGACAGCTGCTTCCGTCTTCACACATCTGCGCATGCCAGTTAGAACGAAAAGCCGAACTTTAACTTTAAAGTTGTCTTTTTCGTTCAAATGCTTCAGTCTGAGCAATTGTGCAACTGCGTGAAGATGGGAGCAACTGTCTCCATGGTGCTCACTCCTATCACCTAGGGCCGCTGCAGATTTCTCCTGATAGAAGCACCAGCCCTGGGTTTTTGATAAGTCGCTACAATCACTTGGGGGTGCCTAACATTTGGCACCCCCAAGTGTCTCCAGCCTTTCCTTCTCCTTTAAGGGATAAGATCCTGGATTTCATTGCAAATCATAATACCATGAGTTTGTGCCCACATGGTTTTATGCATTATAGATCTTGCTAGACTAATTTCATTTCTTTTTATGAGAAGCTGAGCAGTGACCTCAATTATGGGATGGCAGTGGATGTGATTTACTTAAACTTTGCTCAACAATTCAATGCAGTGCCACACAGAAGGTTACTGGTTAAATTACAGAATGTTGGCCTGGAACATAGTATTTGTACCTGGATAGAGTACTGGCTAAAAGATAGACTACAAAGAGTGGTGGTAAATGGAACATTTTCTAATTGGACCAGTGTTATATGGGGAGTACCACAGGGCTTTGTACTTGCTCTTTTGCTTTTCAACTTGTTTATTAATGACCTGGAGGGGGGAATTAAAATACTGTTTCTATTTTTGCTGATGATACAAAATTGTGCAGAACTATAAATTCCATGCAGGAATTTACAATTTTAAAAATATTGGTAAAACAGGTCAATCTCTAGATATTTTGGGGTCCTGAAAAGTAATTTGCTGTGTGTGGCCCAGTAATAACTTGTGACGCCACTGATTATAGACAAATAGCAGGAAACCTTTTTACCCATCAAGAGGATCCCCGCACCAGAGGTCACCCCTTCAGACTAGAGGAAAAGAACTTTCGTTTGAGGGGCTGAACTTGATGGACTTTGGTCTTTGTTCAGCCCAATTTAACTATGCAATTATGTAACTATGTATCGCCATTTCTGGTGATAATATTTTTTTAGCCCACATTAAAATGAGAACCATATATAATTCACTATGGCCTACAATATTAGGGGTTTTCACTTATTCTCTATGTCTCCTTTAAATAAAAATAGTTGAATATTACAATTTGTTTTTCTATTCAAAAGGAACTGGTTTCTGGTTGCCAGCATCAGTGACCACTGCAACAGCAGAGAAGATTTATTGTGAAGCCAAATTTTTTGGTGTTAATCTAATTTATTAATTTATTGTGCTTTCTTAAGGTGACTGGGACTTTATGGGTCTCTAGAAGAGTCCACCCCAAATACACATTGAAATGTTACTTTGTAGGCTCAGCTACTGTGGAAAAATCAACCAGGATTCTGAGTGACAAGCATTTCATTGGTGGGAGGGAAGAAGATTACACCATCAGCATAAGAAGGGTTTTTTAAGGTGGCCATACACTGAGAGACCCGCTCGTTAGGCGAAGTCGGCAAACGAGCGGATCTCTCCCCTATATGCCCACCTGATCAATGATCGGATGATAACTGAGCCCATATGGGCGGTCGGATCGCAGGACTGCATCAATGAACAGATGTGGCCGACTGGATTTTTAGTCCCGCCCGATCGACATCTGGCCGACTTTCGGCCATATATCGATCGGTAAAGCCCATCGGAGGGCCATATACACTGGCCGATAAGCTGCTGCCTTGGTCTGTCGCAGATTTTATCGGCCCGTGTATGGCCACCTTTACTCTAGTCAGCAGATTATCGGCCTGTGTATGGGGCCCTCCAATGGGCTACTCCGATCGATATCTGGCCAAAAGTCGTCCAGATGTCGATTGGGCAGGATTAAAAATACCGTCAGATTTTTAAGGATGGCCACCTTTAGGCTAGTCAGGTCATAGGATTTCCCACCAAGAGAGGGGAATGAGTGACTCATTGGTGGAGAGAGAAGGAGATTGCCCCATTAGTCCATTTGTCTCATTAGCCCAATCAGTCGCCCTAGGCAACCGAGCCGGCCAGCTTGCTCCCACTTATCCTGTTGCATGTGCTGCGATGCGTGTGCATGCCAACGTTGCACGCAATTTTGCCAATGCTTCAGTATGGCAAGTTAAGTTTGGTGAGTAGTAGAGTCTAGTCTAGGCAGAAGAGGTAGCTGGCCAGCGCCCCCAATTGATGCGCCCTAGGCAGCTGCCTCCTCTGCCTACCCCTAGTACTGCCCCTGCACCCAATGAGACATTTACTTATATACCTATATATTTACCACAGTCCCACTCCCTGCAAAAGCAAGCTCCACTGACAACCTTGGATATAATACTTACAACAATTACTACCCTGTCTGTGTATCATTTTCTTCTATTCTATATTATGGTATCTTATTGCCCCATAGTAGATGTCTGCCCCATCCAGTCTGCCCCTTCCATTATCTGCATAAATAGCTCAGACTTATCCCTCCCCTCCAGTACAGCCTTATGTCTGTCCCTTCCCCTGCCTACCTAAAGAGCTCAGGCTTATTCCTCCTAGAACGACCTTGCCTGTCCCGTCTATTCTGTCTCTTCCCCATCTACCTAAAGAGCTCAGGCTTATTCCCCCTCCCCCCCCAGTACGGCCTTATGTTTGTTCCATATTGCATAAAACAGTTTCTATTATAGGGGAGGGGCCCCAGGGACAGGGTAGTTACTTTATGTGGTTACATGTGTGATGTGATTACACAGTCTGCCTTATAATTGTTGTTTTACACAATATTGTGAGTGAAAGCATAACATATGGACAATACAAAAATATATAATGAGGCTTTGAACCTTCATATAGCTCTGCTGAATTGTACTTAGTACAGGAGAATATATATCTACGGTATCTTTTAGGGATGCACCAAATCCACTTTTTACCAAGAATCCACCAAAATAGCAGCGGAAAGGTGGGAAAAATGTTTTTTACTTCCTTCCGTCACATGATTTACCGTCCCACACCTAGTTTACCTGTGCAAATTAATATTCGGTTTGGCAATGCACAAGGATTTGGATAAATCCTGCTGAAAAAGGCTGAATCCTGGCTTAATCCCGAACCGAATATTGAATTCTGTGCATCCCCACTATCATTTTGTGCTTAGTAGAGGGGTATATGCATGGCATAGTTTGGTGCTGAGAATAAGAACCATGTGTGAGGCTGCAGTAATAGATGAGACAGTGACACATTGTTAGAGTCTGAGGGGGTGGGGGACAGAGTGAGAGACAAAACAACTCAATACATTTAAGAAAAAATAAGAAATAAAAAAAGTAAAATAGACTTTGGGTCAACTGGGCCTTTATAAGCTTTAGTAGGCTTTAATAACGGTGCCCAACTCCCCATTGTGGGGGAGGGGGGGTTGCACATGGAAGGGGGCTGCCTGGCTAATCAGGTGTCACACTATATATTTATTTGATTAAAAAGGTATTTGAGAACAGGTGATGTTCCCGGTGGGCTGGAATTTATGCCTGGCCGTTCCGTGGCGACTCTGTTTCCCTCCCTCCCCCCCTCCAGGCTGGGGGTGTTTGGCTTTTCCCAGAGTAGCAAAGCACCCACTCCTGTCATTATTCTTCAATTGTTTTGCTGTAAAAAAGGCAAATTGTGATACTTTGTAATCCGGCCTCACAATACCTGACGGGCCCAGCTCGCCCTATTTCCAATCGCTTAATCATCTTTCCTTCATCCATTGCTCATTTCTGCCTCCTGACAGCACTGCCTGCCATGCTTAATTATATCTTGTCTAATGAGGGGTCACAGCTGCTGGCATGGGGGGCAACTGCTAATTCTCACTACTGGAATGAAATGAAACCAATATGGAACTGGCGTCTGCTGCTCTGATCCAGTGGGGGACAGGGAGACTGGACATGTAGACTGACCCCAATGGGGTACAGGGAGACGAGCTCCAGTGGGAGACAGAGATACTTGCCTCAATGGGGAAAGTGAGACCAAATGATGAACAAAGAGAATTGCCATGGGGGATACAGGGAGAGTTGCCCCAGAGGGGAACAGGGAAATGTGCCAGAATAGGGGACATTGGAACTCTCCCCATATTAGACATAAAGGCTCACCACAATAGGAGATGGGGAGATTGCAACATAGGAAAACTCAAAAAACAAAGAATAACTCACCCCAATGGTTAAAACGAAGACTCGTCCAAATACTCTCATCCTGAATTCACTGTATATGGAACAAGGACCATTAAATTATTTACTCTCATGCATCAAACTGTTCCAGTTATTTCTGGGGGATTTGTAATTCAACCCCTTATCTGCAGCACATGGCACTCTTTTCTTTCACCCTTATTGGCAACCATAGTCACTGGGTGGTACTTGTGAGAGCTGGCACTGCAATGAATCATCTTTCTTTCTCTCTCTATTGCAGGGATCCCCAACCTTTTGAACCCATGAGCAACATTCAGAAGTAAAAGCAGTTGGGGAGCAACATAAGCATGAATAATGTTCTTAGGGTGCCAAATAAGTGCTGTGATTGGCCATTTAGTAGCCCCTATGTGTACTGTCAACCAACATTGAGGCTCTGTTTGGTAGTGCACCTGGTTTTTATACAACCAAAACTTGCCTCCAAGCCTGGAATTCAAAAATAAGCTCCTGCTTTGAAGCCACTGGGAGCAACATCCAAGGGGTTGGAGAGCAGCATGTTGCTCACGAGCTACTGGTTGGGGATCACTGCTCTATTGTGTCCACGGTCACCTTTAAAGGGTATGGGGGTGCTGGCGCACTGCAGTCAGGGTGCCCCATGGCAGAGGGGGTTCCTGAGATGGAAATGTGTGATTTGTGGGCCATGTGGCACAGCAGTGGGATGGATTTGTAGGGTTATTGTCAGAGTAGTGGCACATCAATCTATTGACTGTGCTGTATCTGTGCCCCATACAGTATCACACGCAGCTGTGGACAAGTCCCCGCTAAACTTTGTTCAGATGAAGTGCAGTTGGGGGGGTTGGTGCTGCCCACTAATCAAACACAGAGGAGGCCAGTGGCTCTGCTCTGGGCCAATGGGATAATTAGTTTTATGCATGGAACACGAGATAAACTGCTGAACAGCTTGTATTCATAATTAGAATGTAATTAACATAGAGAAAAGTTCAGTAGAACAATAGAAAGCTTGTGCTGTGGATCTATGGGAGGGAGCTGTCATACACTCTAGATTTCAATGAGTCACTGCCATGAGTTGTCAAGTGATCACCTGTGGTATAATGATTGCTTGCCTTCACTGAGCAGTAGTTGTAAGGGTAATATTCCTTTAAAAAAACACAAGAGCCATGAATATCCTGTAAATTATATCCTTATAAATGGTGCTTGGTGATGTCACATGACTCACTGAAATTTGTTTATTGTAATAAATAAAGTACCCCTGTTGCAAAATAGAGTTCTATGACCTGTATAAAAGCATATATGGTCATTGAACTCCTTGGAAATTTATATCCGTATATAATCTACAGTCTGTTAATTTCCCTATGGGATCAGACTGTAAATTATATCCTTATAAACGGCACATTCTGACGTCAGAATGTGCCGTTTATAACAGGGGTCCCCCACAGCCGAATTTGAATTGGCAACCAGAATGGATGCCGACCACTCAGACCCCCCTCCCGACATTTCACTGTAGATTATAATGCATAATGTACCCCTACTGAAATTTATAAAGATATCAGAAGTCATCTCGGAGTTATGTGACCTGTATAAAAGCCTGCGGCCTGTGCTTTTATATGGCCACATAACTCCTCTGTGACTTGTAATATCTTGGACTTCTTGGACTCACTGGGAAAGACCCCTCATATCAGATACCCCAGAGAAACAATTGATAAATAAGATTATCTGAGCTGAGTTTAAGCCCCTGCGCCCCAGTCCTGCTTGATACAAAATGAAAAGAAATCTCTTATTGCACCACAGCACATAGAGCAATAGGTCTTGCATGCCCCCTAGTGGTCAGCTGGAGTTCCACTGGCACAAGGCTTTGAAGCATGCAGCATGCTGCCCTTATGGCAAAGGGGTTAAGCAGGCAGAGGTGCTGGTGGGGTGGGGGTTGGGGGCTGTCACTACATTTCAGCTGTTCACACTTTTATGGTAGTTTATGATTTGTGGGAATCCTGCCTGTGAGTGCTAATACCTGCCAAGCTGCAGGTGGCATTGTGACCCAGTGAATGGGGAGTCTGTCCCCTGCACAAGCCTCCTATTCAATGGCATGATGTCATACCAGTCACAGGTGTGCAGTAAGAAAGTCGCCAGACATTGGCAGCACCCGCTCCGCCGTCAGGATAAGCCACTTTCTGGCACAGAGAGTGAAGCTGCCTTGGACACGGCCCAAAGCCAACAGTCCTACGCTATTAGCCGTCTCGTTGACTGGAACCTTGCAGCTTTATTGGCCTGGGACTCGAACCGAACTCACACTGTTCAAGGTAACGGCGCCCATTTATCACTCATTCTAGTTTTGTGCCACCCTTGGAAGAATTTCTCTGGGCATCTCAAAGTAGGCTGTACTTTATTAAAAGGGTGGTTCCCCTTTACTTTAACTTTTAATATATTACAGAGTGCTACTTTTAAGCAACTTTTCAACTGGTCTTTTTTACTTTAAAATAGTTTTTAAAGTATTTGCCTTCTTCTTTTGACTCTTTCCAGCTTTCAAATGGGGGTCACTGACCCCATCTAAAACAAAAACAAAACAATTGTTTTGCTATTGCTACTTTTTATTACTGAACTTTCTATTCAGATCCTTCCCTATTCATATTCAAGTCCTTTATTCAAATTGATGCATGGTTGCTAGGGCTCCGGCAAACCAGAAAACTGCTTAATAAAACCCTAAATAACTAAAAATTAATAATAATTAAAAAATGAAAACCAATTGCAAAATGTCTCAGAATATGGATGGAAAATCCCACAGTAACAAAATGGGGCCCCGTTTTTCCTTAAGTTCTGGGAGGTGCAGTTTAACAACATGGAAAGAGCCACATGAAACACAGTTACACATACCATGTTTCTTGTACTTTCATCTACAGGGGACGATTGGCCCTACATTCTTCAAACACAAATAGAGGCTCCAGGGGGAGTTTTATATTATGGTCAAATGGCACAGGGCACCCCCAGCCATTTACATACTGGTGATAACACAGGAGGCAAGATGCACTTATTAGGCTAAATGTGCAACCTTTTGTCACTGATAATCCTGTACTGTTGGCATCCTGGGGGCTTCACACATTGGTACCTACAGGGGGAGGGGAACATGTGGATGTAATTATTTAGAAGGGGAGGGGCAGGTACTGGGGGCCAAATGTTTCTACTTCTTTCAAAATTCTTTCCAAAAAAACTGGTCCTGTGCTGCCACCTGCTGCTCATTTCAGCTCAGCACAGTGCTGCAAGTCCAAGTTATTAGGGTCTATAGATTAAAGGGGTGTTAACCAATGAGAGAAAATATAACTCTAAGAAATTTCCCAATATCCATTCTTTCCTCATACTAGTTTTATAGTTATATGTAATTGTCACTGGTATTGACAGCAACATCTATCTATTAACCTGTCTGTCTCTATATATCTCCCATCTATCTATATGCCAGTATCTATCTATCTATCTATCTATCTATCTATCTACCTCTGTTTGTCTATCTATCTACCTATGTCTGTCTGTCTATCTACCTCTGTTTGTCTGTATATCTACCTCTTTTTGTCTGTCTATCTACCTCTGTCTGTCTGTCTACCTCTGTCTGTCTATCTACCTCTGTCTGTCTATCTATCTGCCATCTATTATATATCCATCTATCCATATTTATCTATCTACCTCTATTTATCTATAATACATCTATCTATCTATCTATCTATCTATCTATCTATCTATCTATCTATCTATCTACCTACCTACCTACCTACCTACCTATCTATCTATCGATCGATCGATCGATCGATCTATCTATCAATTTATCTATCTACAGTGTAAAAAGCTGTATAAAACAAATGAAGAATTTATCTTACACCATGCAAAATGTTATTTTATGCCATGATAATG
>CM044447.1:52214681-52240474 GCA_024363595.1 Xenopus borealis
CTTAATTAGTCTGAGGTTATCCAAAAAAATCCTGAACTACTAACTCACACATCTCCCCAACTGTTCCCTCAGAAATATTCTTCTAACTCTTCTTGTTTTTCACTCATTTCTTTTTCTCCCTACTGTAACTGCTCTTTTATTACTAGTTAAAATGAAAGTAATATATTTAAAGAAATAGACATGCCAGTAAGATCAGAAAATAGATTGAAAGCATTGCAGAAACCCCAGAAGCGTGGTAAGATCAATGTAAAAAATGGATTCAAACCATCGCATTAACCCCTGAAACGCCAATAAGATCACTGACGAAATTTAATTCAAGTCGTTGCATGTAAAATAGACATGGCAATAAGATCACTGTAGAAAAGTAATCCAAAGTATTGTATCAACCCCAGAAATGCTATAAGATCACTGTAGGAAATCTGTTCAAATAAGTTCATTAAAAAGTGGAGTCAAAGCAAATGCATAGCCCTTGGCATACCAGTACGATTACTGCAGGCAGGCAGGGAAAGCTCCATCAGAAAAAAGCAACAAGTTTTGAAATTAGAGAGACTCGTGTGTCAGCTTCTTGTTACTGCTGCAAATTACCCCTGTAAATGTTTTTACAGCTCACCTTTTGCTTCTTGGTCATCATCTTGCAGTGTGATCTATGTCCAGCCCCTCAGACTTACTGAAGTACAGAGGTTGCAGCAGGGCTTCCCCTCTCTTCTTTTTAAGACTCCCTCAAATGACGCAGGGTTGTAACAACATCCACCTTTTTGCTCAAATCTGAAAACATATACAGGGCCTGCAGAACTTGTGGCTTGTGAGGGCATGATGGGACAAATATTTGTCCTGACTATGATGCTCATTTGAGAGTTTTCTTGGTAAAGCTCTGGCAACTAGAGGGCACCCTTGATCTATTAATTGATAGACTGATTCCACTGGTCCATGCAGATCAGTGCAATGATTACACATCAGTTAATCACCAGTTCATTAAGTGCAACTAGGGATGCATTGAATCCAAGATTCACTTTGGGATTCAGACAAAGTTAACTTTTTTTTAGTAAGATTGGGGCGAATTCAAGTGCCTGGCCAAACCAAATCTGAATCCTTAAAATAAAGGGTCTTTGACCCTTCCTTACTCTAATTTGTAAATTAGGGTTCACGTTCAGTTCAGTAATCAACTGAATACCAAAATAGTGTATTTGGTGCACCCTTAAATGCAACCATTCTAGAGGGCCCCCAGGCTGCTATTCAGCTGACCCCCCCCACCCACATACATGAAGTATCACTCCAAGTCTTCAAAACAAAGAAACTTTCTGCGTGCTCCACTAGTATACAAACTTTATATGGTTTGAATATGATCCGCGAACTTCACCCAGCTGTGAAGGATGGGAAACAATCATGCTACTTTGTTATTAATCATGAGGCAAGTTAGTAACAAACTTTGCAACCTTCTCTTCCCATTACTTTTGCACTACAATCCGGAGGCCCTTGGGCCAATGGAGAAAAGGGGACAATGCATTGTAGGATATGACAATAGGGGACTGTTCCTTTATAGACACATCAGAGCCATGTCCTGCCATTCGCTGTGGAGGCGCATTATTTAGCATATTAATATTAGTACGAGACATAGAGGGGAGGGGCCCCCCAGATGCTCCATCAGCAATAAATCATGTGTGCTGGCATTTATACAAGTGCAAATTTATATGCTTTTCTCTGCTTCTCAGTTTTGATTGTAAATTCCACCTACGTATGGAAGCGACCTCTCCCCAGGGGAAGCGCTGGCCCAGTGGGAAAAGTGATTGGTTATTGAAATGGACCGTGACGCAAGGGACAAGGGTTCAACTCCTGGGTCAACTTCCTGCGACCCTAACAGGATATGATTCCCCTGTGCCTTGGGCTGAGAAAGTGAGTGCTGCTGGAAAAGGCTTTTGCTACCTGGTTATATGGTAGGCAGAACTGCTAGGGACGCAGATAATGAGCAATATTAATATTTACCAGTGATTCTTTGTTTCTAAGCAAATGAGATTTATCAAGAAAATTGTTTTATTTCCATATTCCTTTGCCTTCCATTATTATGTTAATTACATTCACACACATTTCCCATGCCCCAATAGACTATTAGCATGACCAAGGGGCTGATTGCCCAAGGGTTACTTGTAATAATTGAGAGGCCGCGTTTACTAAAACTGCCCCACATGACCAGAAGCATTGCACTGTGGGAAAAGAAAGGCAACAGTGTGACACTGTGTGAGATGCCCTGACACAAATACCAACTATTCCCTTATTAAATGAGTTTCATGTATGCTAAGGGATACTATACCCAAGCTGCAAATTAGAAGGATATTACTGAGGGGTTAATAACTTGGAAAAGGTAAAGAAGCAGGAGCAGGCAGTCTAGCTGCTTAGTGTTTTTATTGGCACAACATGCTTTGAGCATGTGACTGAGGGGTTATTTGACCAGATAATGGCACAAGGCTAAAGGCTGAGTTATACAGGGAACTGAGTATCACTATCCTCTACTGTAAATGATAAGAATATTAGAAGTCACTGAGAGGTTCTGTGACCATATAAAGGCACAAGGATGCAGGCTGAGTTATACAGGGAACTCTCAGTATCACTCATGTATTATAAGAGATAATGTGCCCCCTGCTATACATTATATTGTGAATAAAGGACCCCTTTTGTAAATTATAAGGATAGGAGGAGTTTCGTGGACATATAAAAACACGAGGCCGAAGGCCGAGTGTTTTTATACAGGTCATGGAACTCCAAGGTAACTTCTAATATCCTCATATTTCGCAACATTGGGGTACTTTATTTATTTTAATACACAAGTTTTAGTGAGTCGTGACAAAAATGACATCACTAGTCACCATTTATAACTGATGATATCACTTGTCAGCATTTATAAGGAAATAATTTACACAATGTTCATGGCTTTAGTGTATTATGAGGATATTATAAGTCACTGAGGGGTTCTGTGACCATATAAAAGCACAAGGCTGCAGGCAGAGTTATACAGGGAATGGAGTATCAGGTATGTATTATAAAGAATAATGTACCCCCTACTGTAAATTATAAGTATAGCAGAAGTCAGTGAGGAGTTCTGTGACATATAAATGCACAAGGCTGTATGCTGAGTTATACAGGACACTCAGAGTAACACTCATGTATTATAAGGGATAATGTACCCCCTACAATACATTATAAGGATATTATAAGTCACTCAGGGGTTCTGTGACCATATAAAAGCATGAGGCTGCAGGCTGAGTTATACAGGGAACTCTGAGTATCACTTGTATTATAAGGGATAATGTACCCCTACTGTAAATTATAAGGATACTAGAAGTTACTGAGAGTTTCTGTCACCATATATAGGCACATGGCGACAGGCTGTTAATAACGGAGTGTCTCCCATACACAGGTCACATTTTTGTTTTATATAAAAATATTTTATATTGAATAGGGGGGATGGTGAGGATGACAAGAACTGGGGGCCATGAACAAGTTAAGCACTAGGTGTCACTGTAGCTTCACTATTATTATGATTCCATGACAAATTAGAAGTGCTAAAAAGAATGGAGGGATATCTATGGATATAAACAATAGAACAGAAATTGCTGCTTTAGTCAAAGACAGGGATATTATGCAACAAGATCCATTCGAGTGGCATGCCACTTGTTAGTCCCTCAATTGTCAATTTTATTATCAGTTTTAGTTTTACAGAAAAGTACATTTTTATGCCCCAAAGCAACGGATTCATTTTTCAGATACAAAACCCAAAATCTCACAATTTACTAAATGATTAACCCCCCCAAAGAACACACAAACAGAACCTGCCCAAAGGGGTCTAACTACCTTAAAACTCAGAAATAACCCATAAAGATCTATATATCCTAGTGCTGATTTGCAGGACCCACCATTCTTCTCTAGGCCATGCCTATAGTAAACCAAACCCCCCTTCTTTCCAAAAGCCAGATCCCAGATGGGGGTCTGTGTGCCCAAAACTGTGCCAGGTAAAACAGAAGTAGGAACTATATCCCCAAAAGTCATTGACACAATTGGCTTCATGCAGAATGCTGGGCGTTAGACTGCTGAAAGCCAGAGATATGATTACTGGGCCCCAGAGTAGTTGTTTGCTGAGTGAATGTAAATTATTTTTAGCAAGTCTCAACCTCCAATGCATTACAGCTGGGTACCATAACAAGGCAATACTCAGGACAGCATCAAAGGAACTGATAATAGCAAGGAAAAGCAGAACCAAACAAAATGCAGGTCTATTTATTTAGCAGCTACAATGGCTGTGGTGCAGTACAACTGTACAAATGAGCAAAAGAGAACAAGGACAATAGATACAAAAAAAAAACAAGTTTAAGATTAAAGTGGAAATACAATTATGGAATACTTTCTCCCTGAATTTAAATAATTTTTCCTCTTATGCATGTCTCTAGAATGAAATCCTCTTTTTGCTATGAGCAGTTGCCCTGCTGGATAAAAATGCCCTCTCTCCTGTTAAACTGGCATTCATTACCAACAAACCTAACTGCATAAAGGAAAATACCAGGCAGCCAAGCACTTTAAATGTCTAATGCTACCAATCTCTATTTCTGTAGGGGAAATTAAAGCAGAGCAGGCAGTAACTCCTCCATCAATTTCTCCTTATCTCTGTCCCTATATAACACTCACCTATCTTGTGCTACTAATCCCTATTTCTGTAGAAGAAATGAGAGCAGACAGTAACCCTTCCAACACTTTCCCCATGTCTCTATATTAGGGATGCACCGAATCCAGGATTCTGCCTTTTTCAGCAGGATTTGGCCAAATCCTTCTGCCTGGCCGAACCAAATCCGAATTTGCATATGCAAATAAGGGCCAGTGAGGGAAATCACGTGACTTTTTGGCACAAAACAAGGAAGTAAAAAATGATTTCCCCTTCCCACCCATAATTTGCATATGCAAATTAGGATTCGGACGAATCTTTGAGGAAGGATTCGGGGGTTCGGCCAAATCCAAAATAGTGGATTCGGTGCATCCATACTCTATATATTAGGTACCTATCTAGTGATACCAATCCCTATTTCTGTAGGAGAAACGAGAGCAGACAGAAACCCTTCCAACACTTTCCCCATGTCTCTATATATTAGGTACACATCTAGTGCTACCAATCCCTGTAGGGAAAATAAGAGCAAAACAGACAGTTACCATGAGGGGAAGGGGTATGTACCAATAAGACCTGATGAAGTTGATTATGGTAGATATGCAGGAATCTGATGTGAAATGATTGATGGCTGATGCCCCCCCTCCAGCCCTGCCAGCCCTGTCTATTTACCTGTTTTCCATTCCCCGGATCAATGGATAAAGAGAGCCCCCCCACCCTCGCCCATCTCTGTGAAAAATGGAATCAGGTTCAATAGGTCGCCCTGCTGCCTCTTTGTTCCACTTTCCAGAGCCAAACAATGGGACAAAACCATAAGCAGCTCCTTGGTACAAGGGCCCCGTTATGAGAATGGCCCCTCAGCTCATGTGAATAGCTTTTCTCTTTCTTTTCCAACTTCTAATGGAGCCATTTTTGGCCTGCGGAGAATAAGATACCTATTCTCTGGGGGCGCCGGTGGGAGGTCTTTCCCTGTTACTAGTTAAGGGACAATTAACTCCTTTAGTGCTGGGGCTGGAGGGACAAGGCAAGACCCCCCCCCCCTTCTTCTTTGTGACTGGATTAACTTTGTAAGAAAAGGTTTTAAATATTTAGGAAATAGAAACTCCCCATGCAATGTCAGCTGGGAAAACAAGGGCCCTGTGGGTATGTGTAACGGGGGGGAGAATGAGATAACAATAAATAGTTACCCCTGATCATTACAATAGCATTATTATGATAAAACTTAATTTATTCCTAGATACCTGGCATTTTTTATGTGACTGTGTTGTTCTAGAGGCTCATCATCTGCCATAGCTACACCCATAGGTGCTCTAACTATCCCTTATAAATAGCATTCTAGCAAAGGGCACTCACGGACAAGGATGGCCAAGTCAAACAGTGGAAGGAGAGCAGCCTAGGAGCAGCAAGAAGGTGCAGGTGCCATTAAATGATGGAATTTACTTGTACAGTTTTAGGGTAGTGAAACAGGCAGATTCAGGGAGATTTAGTAGCCTGGCGACTAATCGCCTGTTCTTCTGGGTGACAATTTCCCCAAACTACCTTTGCGTGTCTTCCAGTCAGCTATAATGAAAAGTCGCCTGCGCTAAGCACATGTGACCAGGCCTGGACTGAGAATCTAAATAGGCCCTGGCATTTCAGGTACATAGAGGCCCAAACATTCCATAAAGAGGCCCAAACAGCCCCCACCAGCCCATTAAATACTGACTTTCTATGGCACCTTATAGCAGCTCCTCTGGCATTTGCCAGAACCCACAGATTTCCAGTCCGGGCCTGCATGCGACACTTCATTTTACGAACTTTCCTCGTGAGGCAACTTCAGAAAATACGAAGCACCACGTGTGCTTAGTGCAGGCGAATTTTCATTATAGCGGAAGGGAAGACACGCAAAGGCAGTTCGGAGAGATTGACGCCCAGAAGAACAGGTGATTAGCCGCCAGGCGACTGAATCTCCCCGAATCGGCCGTGTGTCACTACCCTTAACTGCCTGCTGTCATTAGATAGCAGCACAATTACAGGGAAACGTTGGGAAAAGACAGCACAGTGGGGGCACTTTTTACTACACACTGTAATTACATAGAGTGCTGGACAATCAATGGAGACACACATCTAAGTGCAGGAACAGGGGGCTGACATTCTTAAATGATAAGTAAACCTTTAAAATAAGTAAATATATAAGTTGATAAGGGTGCTATTCTAAGCACTTTTGCAATGTACATTCAATATTTATTTTTTTAATCCCAAGATATAAAAGGATATATATGAAGTTTTGACATGAATTAATTTGTTACCACAGCTCCACTTGTTGGTCATTTCCCAATCATTCTGACCACAAAATAGTCAAGGAACTTGTCAGGAGAAAGAAAGAGGGCTCATACTCTACTTGAAGAACTCAAATTAGACTATTCGACCACCTAAAACCTGCCAAATTGCTGTTTAAGTAAATGGGAGATGTCCAAGGATCATTTTTGAGTTGCTTGCAGCCTTCTTGACACTCAGACCCAAGTTTTAAAATTAAAATCAATTTCAGTTTTCGGGTCCATTGTATTCATGCAAGCTTAAAAAATTAGATTTGTCGAGTTCATGGGAATTTATGGGAGTTTTAAAAAAACTCACATGATTTTGAAATTCGATCTGTGATAAATGGGCCTCTACATGTAGCCTTTAATATCTTGTAATAAAAGAAAATGACTGTACATTGCAAAAGTGCTTAAATCCGTATGCTTTAATGCTTGACACTATTTTTATTGTTCTGCATTTTTAATTTCCTGGTGTTTAAACAGCACTGACACATTTCTGCAGCACTGCACTGAGATCATACATCATTCTCATCAGTCCTGCCCAGTGGAGTTTACAATCTAAGGTCCCTATCACATTTTCAAACACTAGAGTGACTTTTATATAATAGTGGGAATATGGGAGGAAACCCACAGTCACAATTCCTGCAGTTGAATCTTTAAGGTCCAAGTCCCACTTTTTTGAGCAGAGTCCCTTTTAATATTACTCTCAATTGCGGTCTTCCTATTCACACTTCCTCCTAAAATACATTTCATCCTGCCAATCAAACAAATGCCTGGTTGCTAGGGGCAGTGGGATCTTAGCAACAAGACAGGAGATGTAATGCCAAAACTGAAACTTGTCTCAGATAGCCACTGTTTCCATCATGCTGCCACTGTTTCCATCATGCTACAAGATGAGTGGTAGTTGAACTGTAAAGAGAAATTAAACACATATTTTCTCAAGCACAAGAAACAGCTGCCTCCCTTGTAGCCCCTCTGCTAACCCCACACATACAGACATCTCCCATGTGCTGAGTGTGTTTAACATTCAGCAGGTGACACTTGTATGTATTACACGCGGATTGGGTTTCTATTGATTGGGAACTTGTTTGATTTCCCCCCCTTTGTGAGTGTAGCACAAACATCTCCCTTGTTCTTTCAAGGGGGAAAAAGTATTTTGGCCCCTTGCTCAGTCGCCATGTCGCTCGTTTCAGCTTGAGCGCCCACGCTGAGGGTGGCTGGAGATGGAAACATGAGACGTGGGGTGAGACAGCCGAGCAAAGCCTGCCCAGGCCAAATTAAGAGGTAACTTCGTTCTGCACCACGACTGTTGCCTTGAAGCTTTGGGGATCAGCCGCCTTCTTCATTTGCAAGCCAAGTGCCCAACTGATTTGCCTGAGGGCTCTATTCATCCCAAGAGCAGCGCATTGTTCAGGTTATTCATTTGAGCTGCGTGTGTGTCCCCCACTAAGCTCCACTGAATGCCGCGTCATGGTGGGTTTATGTGACGATCTGCAGAGCCGGGAACTCTCCAGCGCCCACTGACTTCTTAAGATCCGACAAAAACTTGTTTAAGACATTTCCATTCACTGATGGGTTCCCACCCATGTGAGCACCAACATCACATACATGTAAATCATATTAGGTAACTTAGACTTAGAGAATCATCTCTCTTGGTCAAAGATCCAAAAGTCTATACAAATGAGTAGGACAATAGGTGGTCATACACCTGTAAAGCCACTCCTATTGGAAGATTAGTTAGACATTGGGCAGTATAAGCTAGAGTCCAGTGCGGGTCCATTTTTTTTCGACCTGTACCCGCAACCTGTACATGCGACACACATTCTTACAGACCTGGACCAGTTACCCGACCAGCAAGTACCTTATCCGCAACCCGGACCCGCTGCCCATCAAGAATCAGGAACTGCTGTCATGCTGCCAATCAAGGATCAGGAAGTGCTTTCATGCTGCCAATCAAGGATCAGAAAGTGCTGTCATTGTAACCGAAAGCAACATCATTGGAAGTAGGCGTGGTCAGAAAAATTATTATTGGTTATTGAGACCACTCGCAGCCCGACCCACATCTATACCCGCACCCGGGACTTCTACCCTCAACCCGCAGGGTACCGCAGCTTTTTGCGGGTACCCAACCAGCTGCAGGACTCTAGTATAAGCCAGTGTAGTGAAGTCCAAAGAGATTCCAGCAGACCAAATTACTTAGATGCCCTACTAGCTGGTAAGAGGCTTGCTTGACCCTCTGTAAAGTATACATGAACCCAATATATTCACGTTAGATATTAAAGGAACAGTGCAGTGTAAAAATAAAACTGATAAATAGATAGGGTTGGCAGATGTCTAATGTAACACAACTTTCTCTTTTGCAGCTCTGTAAACAACTAATTAGTTAGTGACTTAAAGGGGGAGCCACTTGGAAAGGGGGGGGCTCATTTATGAGGACAGGCTGGCCAAGTTGGGAATGGTTACACTGGAGAAGAGGCAGTTAAAGGGGATACGATCACTATATAAAAATATATAAGTGGCAGTATGAAAAGGATAACTAAAGAGAAAGGAACCCAAGCTAATACAGGTAATGGAAGGGCTCACAACTTAAAGGGGGGCCACATGGGAAAGGGGGGGCTCAGTTATGAGGAAAGGCTGGTCGAGTTGGGATTGGTTACACTGTAGAAGAAGCAGTTGAGTGGGGATATGATCATATATATATATATATATATATATATATATACTCAAACTGTTCAGTCTGCACACGCTTGTCTTGGATCAGTTTGTGTCCGGGTGCTGTGATATGGTTGTAGAATAGAAAAAGCCGTAGTTACACGCACACCGATCTTGAAATTAGTTAATTTAATTTATTGCATTAACGTTTCGGCTCATGGTCTAAAGTCTTTGTCAAAATGCATCACCAGCATATATATATATATATATATATATATATAAAAAAACATTTAAAATACAGTAAAATTACCAGTTCCATAAATAGATGATCTATCTATAACAATTGAAAAGCTAACACGATAAATACTGATTAAATAAGGGAAAAGAACGGTAAAAAGAAAGATAAAAAAAGATTCAAATAATGACTTTCCAAATAAGATAATAGAAAGTACAAAATGTTATCCGCTCTGCTGTTCTGCACTGTAGTAAAGTTGAAAGGAGTAAGCAAGATCCCACTGAACCTATAAGTTATCCAAGTTTGCCATATTTCTTTAAACATATATCTATCGGAAGTAAAGTTAATCGGTTCCTCATTTGTGAAGCACTGGTGTTTTATTTACCAGTAAATCCTTTCAGCTAATACAAATGTATCCACTGAGGTGCACAGCTGGTTTTGAAAAAAATGTAGCAGTAGTCAACTTTCTTCCAGTCAATTCTCCATTTCCCAAAAATACCTTGCACACAGCATACTTGGTTACAGGGCTTAATCACAGAACATTACAATACATTATTGGCATGAAAGAGTATTATCTCTAATCTATCCCCCACAATAATACAGATATGAGATGTTCTGGTGACACCCTCATACTGTAGTACTGAAACCATGTGCGTATATCACCCTTTAATCAGGCTCATCTCAAGGATTCCCTAAATCTCCCTTAAATGGGCAAGGTGCTGCGCATAAGATTCCCTGTAGGTGTGAAACCTGCACTGAATAAACACATTATCGCATGGTGAGGACAAACGTGAAACTGAAGCCTCTGAAAAAGTCCAAATTGACTGTATGAATAAAAATCCTGTTTTTCTTTCATTTCATTTGTTTCTTTGTTTCTCTTCTGCCAGTAAGGCCCCTTCTCAGCTCATTAGCAGCTAATTCCCCTGCAGATGTGGCGCTGGATAATAGCAGTCATGGCACATTTACCCCAGGCAAGTTCCTGTGAGTACAATGGGGCAGGTTCTGTGAGGTGCCATTACCAGTGGATCCATGCTCTAGTGACTGTGCGTGTAACACGACTGGATAAGCACAAGCCAGGTGCTACTCCCAGCAGGCCCCAACAAGTGCCAATTCATTCCTAGGTTTGTTCAGCATTTCAACCCATCACCTTAGTGCCACCCATCACTATAAGCCCCTCACACATGCCTTCATCTCTACTCATACACAGGATTAAAGGGAGCACTACCATCAATATAGTTGCTCTACTTGTGCCTTGTGTGAGAGTGCATCTAAGAGTACTTATTTGGATGTGCTCTCTCATAAAATATCAATCATGCCAATGGGTATAGCTCCTATCTGACCCCCATTGTAAGCAGCAGTCCTGTCTTGATTTATGGCTGAGATTCTAGCTATCTGTATAACAGAGCATTCTGTCATAGTGGCACAGATCCTGTCTGATGCTCATTGTAAGCAGCAGTCCTGTCCTGCTTTATGGCTGAGATTCTAGCTATCTGTATAACAGAGCATTCTATCCCAGGGGCACACATCCTATCTGATACCCACTGCAAGAAGCAGCCCTGTCCTACTTTACGGGTGAGAATAGATTCTAGCTATCTTTATAACAGAGCATTCTGTAACAGAGGCAGAAATCCTATCTTATACCTATTGTAAGCAGCTGTAGTCCTGCCATGCTTTATGGCTGAGATTCTAACTATCTTTATAACAGAGCATTCTGTCACAGAGGCACAAATCCTATCTGATACCTATTGTAAGCAGCAGCAGTCCTGTCCTGCTTTATGGCTGATATTTTAGCAATATTTATAACAGAGCATTCTGTAACAGAGGCAGAAATCCTATCTTATACCTATTGTAAGCAGCTGCAGTCCTGCCATGCTTTATGGCTGAGATTCTAACTATCTTTATAACAGAGCATTCTGTCACAGAGGCACAAATCCTATCTGATACCTAGGGGGAGATTTATCATTGGTCGAATTTTGAATTTTCGTAATTCGATCATGGGAATAGTAGGTGAAGTAAAATCCTTCAAATTCAAAGGATTTTACCGCAATTCGATCGATCGGACAGGAAAAATTTGATTGATTAATCGTTCGAATCGATCGATTCAAACTATTTTATTGATCAATCTAATTTTTTTTATTCAATCAAAAATAATGATTCCCAATTTGGTAGCTTGGATCTGGCAAACTAGGTGGTCGAATACAAATTTAAAGGGCAGCAGCAGTCCTGTCCTGCTTTATGGCTGAGATCCTAGCTATCTTTATAACAGAGCAGTCTGTCACGGTGGGGCAAATCCTATATGATACCTATTGTAAGCAGCAGCAGTCCTGTCCTGCTTTATGGCTGAGATTCTAGCTTTCTTCTTAACAGAGCATTTCGCATAGTGTCAGATAAGATAGTCATTGTAAGCAGCAGTCCTGCCCTGCTTTATGGTTTCTGGTTCCTAATTTTGTATGTGCCAACTCCCCTTCTCCTCTACTGTATGTGGGCAAGTTACATATTTGGTTATTTAATCTGTAGGTACTGCTTAACTTATCCTCTGTGTCTGCAGGGTACATCTATGGGTATTTATTCTGTATGTACAACATTACCCATTTGGTGCCTATGAGGAAATATACAAGATCAAAGTGTAAGAGAGCAAGTTATGGAGTTAAGGGAAACTCCTCTCTCCCCAAGGCCCTCTGGCACTGAGATCCAAACATCTGAGAAAAATAAACAAGGCAAGTGCCTCGTCCCACATCAGTGAAAACATGAGGATCTCGTGAGCTGGTTCCCCTCACCTTTCTTCCCAATCCGTGGGGTCACACCCCTCTTTGACAACAGACAAGAATAAATCCCTATTAAGCCGAAGGCAGCACTTAAATCTCTTCAGATATTTTTTATTTAAGCTTTTTCTCTGGAATTCAATGAAAAGCCTTTATTAAAATGCTAATGCGCAGCGCACGGAAACAAAGACTTTGTCAATGTGATACTGAGGGTCTCCAAAGAGGAGATTTAAGTACTGGACTCTTGACCACAGAATCTCAAGGGTTTAGTGAATTCATACTTAATATCTCAGCTGGGTAATTTCCCATACTCCAGTGAATATTCCGCTACTATCAGGAAAGCTTTCCCTACATTTTAAGAATACACAATGACAAATAAACCATTGTGATGTCACACAAATGAAATTCCCACAAATAAGAAAATACTACAATGTTTCACTTTGGCTGAAGCTGAAAATAAACAAGGCTCGGAGCTCTCCATGAGATTTTCCTAACAAAGGGTTTGTAATTGGCCCTGCAGCTGGTGATTATTTATAAGGGGATTTGGGGCAGATAGAATCTGGTCTCACTTTGCAAGCTCTGTAGAGTCTCCGAGGCCTGGGAAGTGCTCGGAAAGCTTCTCGTTTGCCAATGAATGGGCAGCTGTCTCGCAGGGTTATTCTAAACTTGACCCGGCGACTCCCTTGTACACACAACACAGGGATCTGTTTTTGGATTCTAAACAAAATAACATTATATAGAGAAACAAAGGAGAGTGGGTTTTTGGAAGCGGATGACATTTTAAATAGCTGTGATTATAATTTGAACTATTCTCGTCCCTTAGAAATTCCATGAGTCTAGATTTTTAATTGGAGATCATGGAAACATTTGTCTTTTCAAATATCCAGCAGCACAACCAAGCTCCATGCTTATTGATCCGTTAGAAAAAGGTTTCTCTCTTTAATTATCAGTGATACTTTGTTGCGCCTTACAGCATGAAAGGGGAAATATCAACAGAAATGTTTCTTGTTAAAGAATTTGTAATGGGTATTCAGAGCCTTTCAGTTAATGGATATACCCTGCTTTCATAAAATGTCAGATTTTGGCTCTGCTGAGCATTCTTACCTCTGTTAATCTGCTTGTAATAATGGGTTGGTCACCCTTTAAATCAACCTTTAGAATGCTGTGGATGAGGTAATGCGAACAATTCTGCAAATACTCATTCTTAAAATGTTCTGTGTTACTCAATTATTGGCCATTGAATTTTATTTTATTCTTCCACTCCGAAAATTTAACCAAAACATTTTTCTAATAGCTACAGTCAGTGACTCCTGCAACCAGAAAGCATTCTAAGAATTAGCTAGTCCTATAAATATCAAAGTTTAGGAATGCAGAATAAAAACAAAATCTAATTAATTCAACAAAGGTATTCATACTGATAGCTAGAATCTCAGCCATAAAGCAGGACAGGACTGTCTTATCTATCTATCTGCTTGCAATGGGCATCAGATCTGTGCCATTTACCAGGTGAGTGCTCCTTTATATGAGAACACCACACATTTATTAAAAAAAATCAATTCCCAGGTTTATTTAAATATTCTCAAGATATCCTTAGAGTGAAAACTTAACAGTACTAATCATACATTACTATGAAATCCAGTTCACAAACAGATTATATAAGTAAAGTGTTTTATGACAGGGGGGTTCTTCAGTGCTATACTAAACTGCAAAGTAAAGGATTTAGTAGGGGAACTCTGAGTAAGTGTCCATACATAGGTAGAAAAAGTGTTTTATGCCAGTAAGTTCTACGTGCAGGAAATCCACATTTTGAAAGCTGCAATTGTGCAACTGTTATTATTCTTTCCTGATCATTTTAAGAGAAATGCTGTCACATAATCGGTTTGTGAAGTGGATTTCATAGTAATGTCAAACAATATTTTACCAGGTTAGCCCTACTTTATATCAGAACGCCAGCTATTTATAATAAAAAAAACAATTCCCATGTTTATTTAAATATTCTCAAGATATCCATGAGGTGAACAGTTAACAGTACAGGTGAGAGATCGATTATCCAGAATGGTCGGGACCTTTGGCTTTCTGGATAATGGATGTTTCTATAATTTTGATCTTCACACCTTTAAGATGGTCATACACTATAAATTCTGCTCGTTTGTTGATGCTTTCCCTGATATACCTGCTAACGGCAGGGCTCTATTAGGGTAATCCAAACATTCGCCACTAGGGCCAAATTATTGGATTACAATCAGAAACAATGGGCTCCGATGGGTTGGTCGTTAGGAAAAATCAAACGATCCTGATCGATATCTGACCATGATGCCCGTTTCGGAAGCACCCGTACACGGGCAGATAAGCTGCCAAAAAATATCGGCAGCTTTATCTGCCCATGTATGGCCACCTTAAGACTACTAGAAAATCATGTAAACTAAACCCAATAGACTGGTTCTGCTTCCAATAAGGATTAATTACATCTTAGTTGGGATCAAGTTCAAGCTACTGTTTTATTATTACAGAGAAATTTTTTAAAAAAAAATTGGATTATTTGACTATAATGGAGTCTATGGGAGACAAACTTTCCATAATTCTGAACTTTCTGGATAGCAGGTTTCCGGATAACAGATGCTATACCTGTATTACTAAGACATTACTATGAAATCCGCTTCACAAAGTGATTATGCGACAGCATTTAAAAAAAAAACAAAATTATCGGGAATGAATAACAGTTACACAATCACAGCTTTAACAATGTTAAAGCAAATAAAACACTTTTTATATCTAAATAGGGACACTTTCTCAGAGTTCCCCTTCTTAATATGGCACTGAAGAACCCCCGCCCCATAATAAAACACTTTACCTATATAATCTGTTAGTGAAATGGATTTCATAGTAATGTCTGATTAGTATTGTTAACCGTTCATCCCGAGGATTTCTTGAGAATATTTAAATAAACCTGGGAATTGATTTTTTTATTATAAATGTGTGGTGTTCTGATAATAAAGGAGTGCTAACCTAGTAAATGGCACATTGTATTTTTGAGTTTGTATACAATGTATATATACTACTACTGAACTCATTATTATTACTGGTGAGAGTCGTGGTTTATCTAGAACACCCAGATTAATTGCACACATAAATTTAGCGTTGATCAGTTTAATAAAACTTGATCAGAGAGGATGTATGCAACTATTGAATAATGCTCTGTTATACAGATAGCTCTAAAGAAGAGAGTTAACTCTCTGAAGAGAGTTAGGTACTTCTTATACTTGTTATTCTCTTGACGTACAGATTGCTTTCAGAAGAAAACCCATATGAGTACTTGGTGTTTTCCCACTGCAATGTCACAGAATCATAAAAGTCAACGCTATGCGACTGCTCCTTTCCACAGATCAGTAGGTATAGGGCAATGCACTCTAATACTAGGCCACCTCAAAACAGTAGCCTAGACAAACAGCCACCCAAAAATAGTCTTCATCACAAGTTTTGACAAAAGACGTCAGAACACTGCATCATATTTCATGATTATTTAAATTTTTGGGGTTTTTGGCTTAGTATGACAAAGTAGCCTACTTTTGATGACCTGTTCTTTGTATTTTATAGATATTCCATGAAAACCACATTCCATCCAATAATACTGTCTGCAGAATAAACCACCTGGGAGGGCATCTTCTTTACTACCATGACAATTAATTTTAACCCCATAGCAACCAATCCGATCTTTGCTTTTGTTTTCTAACATGTAGGTAACAGTTCAAATCTAACTGTTGATTGGTGCTATGGGCAACATAAATGTTAATAAATACATCCCCCAGAGATGATTCTGTTAAAGAAACTTCCATTCTACTGTCTTCTCCTTTCACTTTGTTTTTCCATGCTTCCATTGTGTCCTTGCCTTCTTGTAGTAGCAGTTCTGCATGTTGAGTTTACATTCGTCTTTCTAAATTCCAAATCATGTTTAATTATTTTGCCTTCTGAAACTAACACATTTATTAGATATTTAATAACTGTATTTTTTTTTCTTTTTTCATTTTGTAAAGTGGCTAACTACCCTTTCAGCAGTGTTTCTTAAATTTACTTTTAATTTTTGCTTATTTCTGGTCTGTGAGGTGCTTTATTTACTATTTTTGAACTGTGTGCCCAATAATTGAGCTTTACATGCAGCTCCTTTACTGATGTTATAAGCAATGCTGGTTCCAGGACTTGCACCAGGGCTTCTGCCTTCTGAGCTCAGGGGAACTGTTGCAATGTTGGAAAATTCAACAGATTTCAGCTCAGACAATGGAGAACCTGCTTGCTTGCCAGCATGGCCCTGGATCATCTCTCAGCCCCAAATAAAACACTGCTGGGGGTATTTTTCCAAGTGTTTAATTTGCTTTGCACAGTTTATGTTTTACTGTAATGTCAGTGTGCATTGCAGAAACATACTGTATTTCTTTCCAGGTATATTCAAACTCAGTGCGTGAAACTCATTATTAACCTTTGAAGAAATTAAAGGCACAGGTTAGCTTAAAGGTTAGCTTTTTACGTAGCTATACTTACATTTCTTCAGACGCCAACTCTTACTTAACTTGCATCTCTTTGTTTTCCATACAATTTTGCCCTCAATTGTGCCACAATTCTCTGTTAAACATTCAGCTTGAATCTCAGCCATAAAGCAGAGCAGGACTGCTGATAACAATGGGTATCAGAGAGGATATGTACGACTGTGACAGAATGCTTTATTATACAGATAGCTAGAATCTCAGCCATAAAGCAGGACAGGACTATTGTTTACAATGGTTATCAGACAGGATATGTGCCACTGTGACAGAATGCTGTGTTAAACAGCAAGAATCTCAGCCATAAAGCAGGGCGGGACTGCTGTTTACAATAAGCAGGGCTGGGCCAAGCCGATTGGGCACCCTAGGCAACCTGGCTCCCCCTGTGCGTATGCGTGCATGCACCCTGCCAACGAAAGGGGGGGTAGTGACAAAGCGGAGGGTAAGTGGCAGAGGGCTGGAGTGGGGAGGGGAAGCTGCAGAGGGGAGGGCTGGAGTGTGGATGGGAAACGGCAGATCAGCAGAGGGAAACAACTACAAACTAGGGGTAGGCATAAAAAGGTACCTGCACAGTGTCCATTAATGCCTGCACTACACAAACCAAAACATGATGCCCTGAGAATGTAGAATCACATGGGCACTGTACAATATGTTGACATTTCTGCGGAACTTTTATGTTGACATTTCTGTGAAAATGTTGCGGAATTCAGAGAAAGAACAAGCAAATGATTGTGTGTGTATTTACTGTCATCCCCGGGTTGCTGTTGCATTTGGAGCAAACTGTGCTTAAAAGATCTGTTCAAACACACTGGCATTTCTGTGATATTGACTCTCACTCAGCCGAATCCCAACCCTTGTTTTGTGTGACTTTTCTGCACAAAACCACAATTATTTTCTCAGAAAAATGCAATTGGGGTTCAGCATCTGTTTTGATCATTGAGGAAGTTTTATGTCATATTTATAAATTATACAAGCGGAAAATCTTTTTAATATGCACAGACTGTTAATTTGCTCCTGATACTAGTGATCCTAGAGGGTGTGTGAATGTGATAGGGACCTTAAATTGTAAGCTTATATTGCAGGAACTGATGGGAATGTGATAGGGGCCATAAACTTTAAGCTCTCTGGGGCAAGAATTATTAGGAAAGTGATAGTGACCTTAGATTGCAAGCTAAACTGGTTGAGAGACTAATGGAAATTATGTATAATATCTGTACAGAGATGTAGTATATGTTGGTGCTATATACATAAAGGATAATCTTCTCCAAAGGGAAAATGAACTGTTAGGATAGGAGTCTTTATATGTCATTTAATATATTTAATACCCACTTGCTGCTTTTAAATTAACAACATGCAGGTTAAATTTGGCTGCTGAACATTGCCCAATTTAATAGCCAACCGCCATGTTAATTCAGTGTCTGATGCATGATTTGCTCAGAGATTAAACAGAATTTAAATAGTATCTTTGCACCCACAGTTTTTCCTTTTTGATGCAGAATTTTATTTATATATAAGTGGCATGAAAAACTTGCTTCTTATGCAAGTATATATATAGGCTGGTAGTAGTGATGCTGACTCTAACCCAACCTGAGCCTCACCTGACTTGCTGCACTGTTGTGGTGTGCAGAAACTAACATGCCCCCTCCCAATCCGCACTTGGCCCAGTGTCCTCCCTCTATTTATAGATCCGTGCAGGGCCGCCATCAGGGGGGCACAGGGGGTACTTCTATAGCAAGCACGGACCTGAAGGGGGGCCCGGCTGTGCTGTACTTTTTGAAATAGCCAGGCCCCCTTGACTGCACTTTTGCCCCTCCTCTGCCATGGAGCAATTTTTTTATTAAATTTTTTTTAACTTATAGGGGGGCCCTGGACACCAATTATTTTTTTAACTTGTAGGGGGGTCCTGACCACCAATTTAAAAAAAATGTATGGGGGCCGTGGTGCCACAGTTTTTTTTTAACTTATAAGGGGGTCCTGACCATCAATAACTTGTGTGTGTGTTAACTTTTTTTAGTGTTGATGTCTGTGGTGTTTTAACTGTGGTGTGGAGCAGGCAGGATCTGAGGTGGGGCTTGGGGTGGGCAGGCCCCAAAAATTTTTTTTAACGGGGCCCCGAGATTTCTAATGGTGGCTCTGGACCCGTGCCTACCCCGCAGTGATATCATGAGAGCAAGTCTATAAATTTAGGGGCCAGAAGCCGGCAGTGCTATGTGGTGGATGGGGAAAGCAGGAAAAGATCTCAACCTGCACCAGATCAGAAGATTTTGTGCAGGAGCCAGCCTGACCCCGCAGGTCCCATGGGTTTCGAGCTGGCCCAAACAATCACTAATGCACTGACTTACAGTATAAATATATATGTATCTGCAATTCTTGTTTGACCTCTGACTTTAGAAGTAGGGTTGGGACAGAGCAAATGGGCCCATGACCTATTGTAGGGGGCAATATAAAGATCCAAACCTGCCAGACCCATGAGTAAACATGCAGCTTGCCGTTGCACTTTTGTATACTTGTGATCTAAGAGATGGGGCAGGGCAGGAGCGAGTATATAAGGTACAATGGCTCGCGGGGTCAGGCTGGGTACGAGGAGCGGGTCAGCTTTTGTCAACCTGTTGCTTTCCATTTCCCTCTAATCTTCTGTGTCAGACCAGCCTATGATGCATATGACCATATCTTAGAAAATTTGTGAATAAAATTCCTTTTTTTGCTTTTACTATGCCTGTGTATGTGGGCTTTTGTGTACCTGCTCTAACATGTTTCGTTCCTATCTCAGGTGCTGACCTTAACATCAGTAATCATCACTATTTAGAGGTTATGTGCAGGCAAAAGTTTTCTTAAAGTGGTAGTTCACCTTTAAGTTAACTTTTTGTATATTATAGAATAGCTATTGTATTTATTATTATAGTGTTTTTTAAATATTTGCCTTCTTCTTCTGAATCTTTCCAGCTTTCATAGGGGGGTTGCTGACCCCATCTAAAAAACAAATGCCCTGTAAGGCTACATATTTATTGTTATTGCTATTTGTATTACTCATTTTTCTATTCAATCCCCTCTGATTCATAAACCAATCAAATCAATGCATGGTTGCTAAGGTTATTTGGACACTAGCAATCAGATTGCTGAACTGCAAACTGGAACACTGCTGAAAATAACACAGAATGAAAGTCAATGGCAAATTGACTCAGAATAGCACTCTTTACATTATACTAAAAGTTCATTTAAAGGTGAACAACCTCTTTAAAAAATAAATAACCACCGAACCAGGGGTCTCTGTTGCACTCTAGTCTATGAATACATTTTATACATATTTTACCATGAAGAGTAACTGAGTAGTAGCTCCCTGTAACATTTATAAACACAATAACTACTGCATGTTTATAAAACAGGTCAAACATATTTATTGGATTTTTTTCCTGGCTTAGTGGGATCTTCATCATCTGTGACAATGTGATTAATAACACTCACCTGGGGTTTTTATCAGCTGTAAACTATGAGCTTCTTGGTAGTTCTGCAATTGTAAATTTCTTCCATTTTTTTTCACTGTAAGTTCTATACATTCAAGAGAAAGTGATTAACATCTTGATGTTTAATACGTCAAAAGGTGAGCATCCTAAAACCCCTAGCAACTGCTCAGGCCCAGAGCTCTGTTTCTCATCTCATAGGCTGCTCTTTCCAAATGTCAGTGGGGGAGGGGCTTAATTGGGGGTCTCAAATTATTCTTCATAAACTGTTCATTGAACCAACCCAAAGCCAGAAACTGAATTGATCAGTACAGATCTATAGATTCTGCTAAGAATGGAAGGAGCAGCCTGTATGTAGAATAGTAAGTAAATTGCTACATACAGATTTAAAGTAGTTATGGTTAAGTCAATGAAATGGCCCCATTAAATGGATATTCCTCTTTAGGCTAAGCTACAGGGATTCTCTGATGATTCTGCCTTGTCAGTCAACATGAGTGCAATGAACAGGCTTGTGCTGAACATACATTTTGCCCATTGTTTTATTTAATTTCCCCAATATGCCTGTGTATGGCCACCTTTAGGGTTGGCACCTTTTCTGGAAAAAAATACCGGCCGTCCTATTTATTTGTTTTTTCCCTATTAACAACACTTGGATCAACCAGGTGGCAACCCTAGCTACAGTTTATGTTATTTATTTTACAAAATAATATGAAACTTCTTTCATTTTCAAACTTTCCGTTTCTGCTGAGATGTAGGACGTAAAAGAACTGGCTAGCCCATGAGCTGCAGCTTAGTTGAGAGGGCATTGTTTATGCAGAGCTCATGATCCATATTGTGACAAAATAGCTTATGGGGGGTGGGAAGGATTCAGGAAAAACAAAATAACTTTGCGATTATGCCTTATGATAAGAAAATCTTTTTTTTAATTTAATATTAAAGGTAGATTACATGTCCAGGACAAGTCATATTTTTTTCTGCTTTTTTTCGCAAATATATTTATGGCCCCTTTAACATCAGCCAAAAAACACCACTAGCAATACCCTTCCCAATAACAAATCCTGTCTGCAACCATCAATATGCCTATAAACCCCGTCTGTACCCTAACATCTCTCCTCACCAATAAAACCCACTCATGAGGGTGGCGAAAATCAAGTACTGGAGATGTTTAAGTCTATATTCCTCTTAGTAGTAATGTGAAATCAGGTGCCCGGGACATTCACAATGTAGCCTCAAGTCTCAAGCAATCTCCCTAAACCACACACAAAAACATATACAGTAGAATGTAGATCTGCGCCTGCGCGGCAGCATGCGGCTCGTTGGCTCTGTTGCACAGTGTACCGCCCATTAAGGGTACAGCTGATAATAATTATGGCCCAGCCCGGCACCCGTAGCGGTTCCAGGAAGTTGGGGAAGAGGAGCCGCACCCGGGGAGCTTGGAGTCAGGGAGCACGAGAGGGGCCGGGAGCGGGGAAGGGAGAGCAGGAGGTGAGTGGAATTGGGAATTAACGGGATGTGTCTTGTCATTCTACTAATACCCTTGTAATATTAAACCACAGCTCGAAGTTCCTGTCCCACTATACAGCCCAATCACCTCCCCTACTGCCTGTCCTCGGCGCCCCAACTGCGCACAGAATTCACTCCAGCCTGACTCTAGTATCCCCATACACCCATTCAATTTGACTTATTGCCTATTCCAGGCATTTCCGCACTGGCCTGTCACTCATTCCCTACTCCCAGCATCCCCTACCGTCCTGTCACTCTTTCCTTACTCCTAGCACGCACTACAGTCTTGTTAATCATTCCCTTCTCCCAGCATCCATCTACAGTTCTGTCATTTATTCCCTTCTCCCATCAAACTTCTACAATCCTGTTGCTTATTTCCTTCTCCCAGCATCCCCTACAGTGCTGTTGCTTACTTCGTACTATTAGCATCTCCCTACAGTCCTGTCACTTCCTACTTCCAGCATCCCCTACAGCTCCATCACTCATTCCCTACTCCCAGAATCCCCTGTTTCCAGCGCTTTCTTGAACTACACATTCCAATAGTGGAGAAGTGTGGAAATTCACAAGCCTAAGCAGTTACTTCTATTTAGATCTTTGTTGTGTATCTAACCTCGTTTGGACAGCAGTTATTCTGCTTCAGCTTATGATTCCCAGAGTTCACTATTGGTAAGGATACCCGTATTCCACGTGTGAATGTGCACTCACTGAGTGTAACAACACTGTGTTGTTTTGCTTGTTCTTCATGCTTCTGTATAAGGAAATGGTGGGTCCCTCTTCTGCATTTGTGTCTTGGGGTTCACATGTCATGAATGTGGTACATTATGTGCCTACCCAAACAGAAAAAGTTATTTCTTTTTTATGAGGGTGATTTGGTCACATTTGTCTTCAGAACACTGTCCAACCTGGCGTATTATTACTATTGTTATTTTTCTCACCCAAATAGTGATCTGTCTTTGAGACCATGTGCCTCTCTCTCCCTCCTGCTCCTCTGGTGTTTGAGACCCTTCCTTGGGACCATACAACACACAGTGGTAGAGTCATACACATGTCCAGTTGGGCAGACCTGTGCCCTAATCAGACCTGCAGCCAAGACCCACTAAACCTCTCTGCTTCTTCCCTGTCCCTGATGCCCAGCCCTACTTGCAAGTTGCTAACTTCAAATCTGGCACAGGACCCACCAAACTGGAAGTGATATCACTGTTAATCACAAGTGACATCACTTAGGAGGTGAATTAACCTGGCCTTTCTTTTAACAGTGGTGGGAGGAGAATGAGAGCCTAATCAATCTGGCTTCCCAGGCAGGATAAACCTGACTGCTTTGCGGGTATGACATGAGTACCTGACTGCTTTACACATATTCCACAGGTACTCTACCCAATGCATGTCCCTAACAGTGGGGTCTTATCTTGCAATATAGAAACATCTTGCCCCATGGTATACATGTGCTTGGCTAAAATGGATGTTATGCCCATTGCCTATATTTATAAGACCTGCTGACTCCCAGGAGATTTTGCTGCCTGTAGTCATAACTCCACGCCATATTTATTTCCCCCAAGATATTCCTAATTTTGCCAACATTAACAGCAATTAGAGAAATTTAGAAATCTATGTTCCTGTTGCATTTGTGTAACTGCCCCATCTCCCTTTGATGCAGCCATAGGGACAGGTATGTGAAACATCATACTAGGGATTCTCAGAACCAGATAGTGTGTATAGAGCACCCATCAGTATTTCTTTGGCAGCAGTAGAAATTATAAACTGATCTGCTGGTACAGGGTATACTTTCCTTGTAATAAACCATTGATTTACTTATTACATTTCCTTAATTAGCCCTGAGGCTGGGTCTTATGTCATAATTATTTGTCAGTTAATCTGATTTCATCTTTGCTCTTGGCATCCAAAATATAATTCATCTTGAAATTTGCAGTGGTGGGGGCTGTATGCTGAGGTCCTTGTACATGCAGGTGACCATCTGAAGAACTGAGGGGACATGCACACTCAGTATTGACTACGCTCCTAATCATATATCGGTAACAAATACCATAAAAGTCACTGTGTTGTTTATACAAATGGCCTGTGGGTGTCACTGTGCATACGCAGGACTTTCTGTACAGCTTGAAAGTGAAAGGAAGAGTTAATGCTGTTGTGTAATGGCTGCACGAACCTGCTAATAAAAGCACGGTTATACTCTTCCTTATCCTTGGCTACCAAACACAACAGTCACCCTCATTATAAATAGACCCGTTCACCAGTTCCCAGGTACTAAATGCCACCACAAAGCAGGACAGGTGGCTGGCAGTGTTTCCAGTGTAGTTACAGGAATGTACCTTTGTATGTGCTTCAGCCCTACATGTAGTGGTGCAGCAGCTGGGTTGTACACTCCCTTTCTTCCAGCCTGGATGGTGGTCTGACGTTGAGCTTAGTGTAATGCTGCTTAGTGCCACTGGCACAGACATTCTCTATAATCCTGCAATATTACAATAAACTTCTCCATGCTAGATACACACCCTCATGTGCACCTCTTTTACCTGGGGTTTAGTTGGATCCAGCACTAAGTCTTGTGCCTCTGACCAATGCCTGTCAGGAATCCCACGAAAAGAATGGTGCCTATATTGAACTCTATGACTAATATGTCTAGTAGGAACAGTACAGTTGCACCAAACAATGGGCATTTATTCATTTGCATTAGAATACCAGTTATTTATATCCTGTACACTGTGAAAGGTTGCTTTTGAAGCAGAAGCACTGAGTTTTATTGCTGTCAGCTTTGGTGCTTGTCATAATCCACCACTTGTCTTGCTTGCTGAGTTCAGTGAGAGCTTCTCTATCCCCCAGTTGGTTTCTGTTGATCTTCTTGCTGATTTTAGCAGCTCCAGCCCTTGGCCTAACTGAGCTCACAAGGCAGGATGTTCATCTCCAGGCGTCTCTAAAGCTGGCCATAGACACAAAGATACTATCGTATGAATGAAGATTTGTACCATTTTCGAACTGTATGTGGATTGTCCCGATGTTTTTCGTACCATGGTGACTGGACGTTCGGCTGATCGGACTGGTTAAAAGATTTATATCGGCTACCAATAATATCCCTGCATGTATCGTCTATCTGTATCACTACTATTTATCAGACATAACTTTCACACAATTGCTGTTTGTCAATTAATGACCCGAACATCGTGTGATTTGTTCTCTTTACTGCTTTATATAGGTCAATGCAGGTCAATTGATTCTTTATACATTTTAGCAGGAGGTACATTATTAAATGTATATAACTTTGTCATGAGCATTCTCTCGTTGCTGCAGAAAAATGGCTTGTGCAAATGTGGCGTTAAGTAAGATTTTCTTTTTTTTTTTTTCTACAAAATATTTGCTCACATTAGTTCCTTATTCCATCTGAATCATAGCCATAGTTCAGGAAACCTCATTCTCATCCTGACCATTTATACACCTCCTGGCCTGGTAGTAGTGACATGCTGTGCATAACATATTGTATTAGGACTGGTCCCCTCTGAGAGTGGCTAATGACTGGGGGATAAGCAGTATGGTAGATGGCCTGATATGGCAGCTCTCCTGTAGGAAGAACTCGCTTCTGTCCCATATTAGGCAGGAAAGTTGTGCCACACAGCTGCATACTGTCTCTAAATCTCTCTCAGACCCAGGGCCGCCATTAGAAATCACGGGGCCCCCCACAACAAAATTTTTGGGGCCCCCTGGG
>CM044447.1:52243211-52253857 GCA_024363595.1 Xenopus borealis
AATGGTCAATTCCAATAAGTCTGCCCCTTATACAGTCCTAAACCAGTCACACATTGCTTTAGGCTGTATATGTGACTGACAGAGAGTCTTGCACATGCCCCCCATAGTGTAACATTAACACTCCTTTTCAGTACTTGAAGAAAAAGTAACTAACATATTTCCATGATTTTACATTTTCCCTGATTTTACATCATTTTTTCCTGGTCCCCTGAAAAACGTAAAATGGGGGTTCTACTGTATTTTATGCACTGCTCTGATGGGGTTGGATTTTTTTTTTTATATACAACTGAAAATTTATTATGTACAACAAATCTATGAATACTTTGATCAAACTGATTACATGCAAAAATATAACCTGTACTGGCGTTAGAGGGCCTTACTCAAAAAAGCTTACAATGTAAAGTTGGGAAAAGCCTGAGTTTATGGTAGTTGTGTACTTCTTATAAAGACTGCCACTTATTGAGTGCTGAGTGCCAGATTGTACGGGTGTTTGTTTGGGAGGGTTTTTGAAGAGTTTTAATACCTCATTAGAAAAGCCACTGGTAGTCAGAATAATTGTTGAATGTCACTTTTTTGGACTGAAAGCCCTGTTGAGGTGGACCATTTAGTCAGGTTGTGTACACAACCCATAGCAAGCTTCCAGGTGTAGAAATATGTTGTATCAGTTACTGTGCAACATTGTTTCCCCAGATCTGACCCAAAGCAGCTTCCAGCGGTACAGTCATTTCCCACCCGAATGGCCCCAGTCTTTGTCTTAGGGCCACGTCTGAACTCCTGCTTGCTTAGCCAGCACTGAAGAGGTCTATAGAGTGCAGCTGCAGGGCAGGCAAGTAAATAGTTAGTGGTTCTACAGGACAGCTACTAAATAGTGACTGCAGTCTTGGCACTGTTGTATTGTTCTTCAGACTGAAGGTGGTGATGGAGCTGAGCAGGGAGTCGTGTGTGCTCTCTTAGCAAAGGTTTTGCTCTCGTTCTGAGCTTTGGCTCGCTTGTTAGCTCCTAGATAATGTGGGTATAGAGTGGAGAGCCTCAGAATGAAGGTCACTGCTCAGCATTAATCTTTTAGATGCAAAACTGACATGGTTGCTGGAATGAATCTTGCAATTTAATGTCACCATTACGATTATATCATAGGCAGATCTAAGATACCCACTGTGCAAAGTTAGTAGGCATAAGGCAGTAGTCCATAAACTCCCCATATAGATTCCCTGCGCAGAGAGGAGCATGTTCTGGGCACACTGGCAGGAAACACCAAGAGGAAGTTTATGTGAATTTCCTGTGGGAAAGAAACAATAGCGGGATGTTAGCTCTTTGCAGAGTCGCATTTTGTTCATGCTTGTGTTTCACTTTACATGTGTATTTACCCAATAAATGCTCTGGAGTCACTTTGGTAGGAGTCCTCATTTCATTCCTGTGCCTAAAATGTTGGTGTTTGTTACAGATTCCCTGGAAATTCCACCACTGTTAGTTTCTAGCTGTAATCATTGCTTTATGTTTCTAATCCCAACAATTGGAAAACCAGTCTCAATGCTTCTTTAAGTGGGTTACCCCATGCTGTTTGTCTGGTTTAACACCTTGCCTAACCACACACCACTCGTCAATCTGTGCACCACCAAAGGCAACATCATGAGCCAGGGATATGTACTAGTGATGTGCAGGTCAAGAAAAGAATGACCTGCACCCATTCTGAAATCCACGCATGCCGGCTTCCAGCCTCCTTTTATAGATCCATGCCATCCTGCCCCACCGATGACATCACAAAAGGGTTGGGCAATCGTGCGCCTATAAAACCGAAAGCCGCCAGTGGTCCAGTTTTTATAAACTGTTTTTGCTGTGTAATCCTGCTTTATCTATTGGTTTCTATTTAAAGGGATCCTGTCATGGGAAAAACATTTTTTTCAAAATTTATCAGTTAATAGTGCTGTTCCAGAAGAATTCTGCATTGAAATCCATTTCTCAGAAGAACAAACAGATTTTTTTATATTTCATTTGGAAATCTGAGATGTTGATTGGACGGGACAAAAAATTTGCCAAACGAGCAGTGTGTACCAAGAAAATTGTTTCTCTGTATATTTGTGTTTATACATATATGTAGAACAGTGATTTTCAACCTTGTGCCTCCAGCTGTTAAGGAACTACAAGTCCCACAAAGCAACGAAGGAGTCTGACAGCCACAGTCAGGCAAATGCATTGTGGGACTTGTAGTTTCTTAACAGCTGGAGGCACAAGGTTGAAAATCACTGATGTAGAAGACCGTAAAGCAGGGGTTCCAACCTTTTTTACTCATGAGCCACATTCAATTGTAAAAAGAGTTGGGGAGCAACACAAGCATGAAAAAAAAATTGGTAGCTTCTATGTGTCAGACAACCTACAGGAGGCCATACTTTCCTCCAAGCCAACAATTAAATTTCAGTCACCTGTTTTGAGGCCAACGGGAGCAGCATCCAAGGGGTTGGTGAGCAACATTTTACCAGCAAGACACTGGTTGGGGATCACTGGAGTATAGTATGAGGGTATAACCTGTTGTGTGCCCAGAACAATCCTTCTCTGTTTTATTTCTATCTGAACATAGGGCTGGCGGGATCATAGTGTTTCCCCTAGTACAGTATATGCAGTATTGGATGCTTGACATACAAATGAATGGAGCAGAGGGTAATGCACTGTTTGTCTCTCTCTAACAGCCGGGACACTGAACATCAGGGAAGAGACGGACTCTCTGAGACATGGCTGCTAACAAGAATAAGAACCAGAGCTCCCTTGTGCTGCACAAAGTCATAATGGTGGGCAGTGGTGGGGTTGGCAAGTCCGCTCTCACCCTGCAGTTCATGTATGACGAGGTAAGAGGAACAATAATCTGCATTTTGCTTTTTCTGTATAGACGGCCCTCCACTACATGTAGAGCACAGGTGCCCAAAAGGTAGATCGGGGATCCGTAGATCTCAAGACCCTGTCAATAAACAGATTGTCTATATCGCCCTCCAATTCAGATATTTATTATGTTAAGGTTACTTAAGAAATAGTTGTTAAATATGGCAATATACATTTTCTCATAAATCAATATTTTCCATGGAACAGAATGCTAACAAATTTTATTTTGGATGTAGATCATAATGGGACAACCTCACTAAAAGTAGACTTTGCATTAGTAAAGTATGGGCACTCCTGAGTTAGTTTCCTAGAGACTAAATCAAACAGCGTGCAGAGTATTGCTGCCTTCCTACACACAGGGTTATATGTTACACACACACACAGGCTGGGAGATGGTAAAATAGCACGTGCCAATAAAATACCCTCTATGCCCAACATACATTTGTGGCCCACATGCTATTCCTGTTGCCCAAGAGCCACATGGATATGCTGTTAAAAGTCACTGACCAATCAGGTATTGTGTTTTTGGTGGGGGTAACTCACAGCCTTTATTTTATTTAGAAGTAGCTGAATTGTGCATATGCCTGACTTTAAGGCTAAGTCTTCTGCACTATATTGGTTTATGTTAAACTGGTGCAGAGCTGGCACATGGAGTATTCTTCTTATAAAAACAGCAGCTTGGCAGGCTACTGGCACAGTATAAACATTGCTAATGCACAGGGAGGAGAAGGATCACCTACTCTGCCTGCAGTTTGTCTGCTGATTTAACTGAATATCCCAGCAGGCGGCTCTGAAAGTCTCTCTCCCTGCAGTTTGTAGAGGACTATGAACCTACCAAAGCCGACAGCTACAGGAAGAAAGTGGTTCTAGATGGGGAGGAGGTACAGATTGATATACTGGACACTGCCGGACAGGAGGACTATGCAGCCATTCGTGATAACTACTTCCGCAGTGGCGAGGGCTTCCTTCTTGTCTTTTCCATTACTGAGCATGAGTCTTTCACAGCCACCGCTGAGTTCAGGTTGGTACTACCCAGTGATTACAGATCTTGCTCTGCAATATGCATTGGAACAAACGGGGAATAATAATCTGATAATGATTATCATTAGAAAACTTGCCTCTGGGGCACAGCACTGTGCTTTAAAGGAAAACTAAACCCTAAAAATGAATAGGGCTTAAAATGCCATGTTTTCTATACTGAACTTATTGCACCAGCCTAACGTTTCAGCTTGTCAATAGCAGCAATGATCCAGGACTTCAAACTTGTCACAGGGGGTCACCATCTTGGAAAATGTCTGTGACACTCACATGCTCAATGGGCTCTGAGCAGCTGTTGAGAAGCTAAGCTTAGGGGTCGTCACTAATTATCCAGCAGAAAATGAGGTTCCCCTGTAATATAAGCTGATGCAACAGGGCTGATTATTAAACTCTGATGCTAGTTGCACTGGTTTATGTGCTGCCATGTAGTAACTATCTGTATTAATGACTAGCCTTATACTGTGATATTTCTTTACTATATGTACTGTATATTGTGAGTGGGTTCCTAAGCTCAGTAAGTGACAGCAGCACAGAGCATGTGAATCAGCAGAAAATAAGATGGGGAGCTACTGGGGCATCTTTGGAGACACAGATCTTTACTGTTAAAGAGCTGTGGTTGCCTTGGGCTGATACAGAAGCACAAAACAACATGTACAACATTTCTACCTACTTCTTTAGTTTAGCTTTCCTTGTCCTTTAACACCTGCAATAGGCAGAAAGTGAGAACAGGATTCCAGTGCTGTTTTGCCCTAATTTGGTGTGCACTAGCCTGTGTGTCCCCAAGGGAGTGTCCTTTTCTTTCCCTTATAAATAACTCAGGCAGAGCTGTTCCATATCAAATGCATAGGTCATTGTGCTTCTTTCACCCATGCAAACACCTGTATCTATCTATAGGCACTGAGCATGGGGCAGATGCAATGTGGAAGACCATGGAGCCAATTATAAACAAGACCTGCTGGCTGCTGTTGCATGTGCCTGGGAGCCAGCTATGTGGCACACATCCCCACCCCGTGTGGACTACTAAATCAAATCACCACGCATTGCAATACGTTCTAATTATCTTTTTACTTCCACTAAACACATTAGATAAGGGATGATTAAACAGAGTGTGTGATACACTCCCTGCACACGAGTTCTCATTACACATGCCCTGGCTTGGCATGACCTTAATACGTTATTATGTTTTCCTTTTCTCTCCGCCAAAGCCGTACAGCCCATAGCCATTTTGTTGTGCAGCACCAATATCTTCCTGTTACTGCACTTTCAGGGAACAAATCCTGCGAGTCAAAGCAGAAGAAGATAAAATCCCCCTGCTTTTGGTGGGGAACAAGTCTGATCTGGAAGACCGAAGACAGGTCCCTATGGATGAAGCCAGAGGCAAAGCAGAAGAGTGGGGGGTACAGTATGTGGAGACATCTGCAAAAACCAGAGCAAATGTGGACAAAGTGAGTCTCATGCAAGAAGCAATAGGGTTGCTTTGTGGCAGATGGAGTGGGAAGGAGGATTGAATGGGAAGGAGGCTAGGTGTTGAAGTATGTGCTGAGATCACGGCTGAATAGGCACTTTCTGTAGAATTAACATTTCCAATAAGTCCATGTGACTATGAATGCAAGACAGATATTTCCGTTCATTCCTACTGTCTTCTTTCTCTCTTCTTCCAGGTATTTTTTGACCTAATGAGGGAAGTCCGAACAAAGAAGATGTCTGAGAACAAGGATAAGAACGGAAAGAAGAGTGGGAAGAGCAAGAAGGGCTTCAAACAGCGCTGCTGTTTACTGTGATATCAGTGGGTAGCGAGATGCGTGGAGGCAGCAGCCAGACACACACACCTTGATCTCACTGGCTACCACAGCACTAAGGGGTAAACCCTCAGCTAAATCGGCTGTACCCTTAACTTGTCTTTTCATTTCACCATTTGTTTTTAATGCCTCAATAAAAACACTTCACAGCCACCATTACCTAATCTGCAGCAGCTTAACCAGTCCTGTCGGAGCTAACGCTGCCTTGTCCCTGCCTATATCAAGTGCCAAAGTCTGCTTTTTATGCATTTCAGTGTTTGGCTCAACTTCTTGAGGCAGCCGTGATGCATATGTGTCCAATGGGATTCCAGCTGTGCTTCTGTGATAGCCTGCCCAAACCCCATATAGAAACTCATAATCTCTGTGCCGTGTCAAACCTGAACAAAAAACTTCCCTTTAAGAGCTATATAAATAAATACATGAATTAAAGGGGCTACTAATTTCCCCCATCATTTTTATACGTAATGCTTGTATTTAGTATTCTGATTGGCAACTGCTTCATTCCCATTGAACCCATTATGTGCAAAGCATTTCCCTAGAGCCTGGCTATAAACCCATGGGCAGCTTGGCCCATTTTCTCCTACATCACTGCAGTAAGGTGAGGTTACAGATTATTTTTGCAATAGGGAAAAAGAAATCTAACAAAGAAAAGTTAATGAGGATACAACCGAGCAGTTGTAAAACTGAAAATGCCACTATAGTATTTTCTATTGAGTGCAATAACACCCCCCTTTCACGTTTAGCCTAGATATATATTTTGGGGGGGGGAGGGGGGAATAAGCAGCTTACTCTACCTAATAACCAGCAGGCAGCTACCAGTGTATTTCCCATATAGTAATGATATGTTTCACTAGTGAGCCCACATAAACTTGCTCCCCCACTCTCTCTTTAAGGGTCCAATGATTATTTTCAATGCGTTGTCCTAAAAGGGCAACATTTTTAGGGTTAATTTCTCATGCAGCCAATAAAGATGTTGAACCACTGAAATATCTGTATTGGTCACTTTGTCACAAGGCAGGTAGGGGATGACTTTCTGCCATAAGGGTGGGTGGCACACTGTACAGATTCCAATGGATGAGGGTAGGTGCAGTAAGTAGGGCAATAGGTACCAAATTGGTGAATCTCCACCCTGAATAATGGCAGCAGGTCCCATGAATATTCCAGGAAGGGCATTTTTTACACACACTGAGCCCACAAAGGACAGACCTGGTCCCTGGGGTAAATACATGATCTGTCACATACATATCCTTAATGGCCTTTGAAGGCTCTGCACATTCCCAAGTTTAGACAGATGCATGGGTGCTAGGGTACCATCAGCTAATTGCAATGTATTGATCTTTCCTTGGCTGCTGCATGATCTTCACCCTTAGGGCAAATATCATGAGGCATAGGTTCATACCTTGTCACGCTAACAAGGTTAGCTTATACTTTACCCCCGAGATTGCAAGCCAAAGCCTTTCTGGGGATGATGCTAGATGTAGTTGGAACAAAATGTAGGGTTTCACAACCCTTTCCTTTCCAACTGCCCTCCCCCCTTGTATTTTGTCTTATATTTCTAGTTCATACTTGAGATTCCTCTGATGAGTAATGTGCCCAGTGATACAATTACCTCATATGTCAGAGCTGCTGGATGTTACGCACGCACCTTTGTACCTTTCTGCTTCTTCCGCTCTGTTCTTAGATATGTTTTTTTTATAAACATAGACATTTTCAATGTCCGTGTGAGGTTGGTCAGTTTGGTTAGAGGAAATGTTAAGGCAATTAACTGCAGCACTAATTAAATTAAAGGATTATGGATGATCGGTTGCAGTACCACTCTGGGACCAGTGTTCCCTATAGAACTGCAACAGAAACCACTACCAATTCTTGTGCAGATAAGGGCAGTGTGTATGAGATGAAATAAAATCCCAGCTGCATCATCACTCTCTATACATGGTGTTATGACTTCAGAGAGATCTTTGCCGTTAACCCCATTTAACACAAAACTTTGTGCCAAATCCTACACGAGGGAGAATGAACCAATCTCCTTCCTTGCTTATTACTTACTTTTGCCTCCTTATTTAGTTGCACCAGATGAGCCACTGAGAATAACATTGATCCATAAAATTGATAGTGTGTCAGTGGGGGGGCAATAAACAGATCCCATGGTGTTGCTTTGACCCAAACATGGGGGATAAGGGTGGGGGTAATGATGACTTCTGTGTCAGGGTGGGTCTCCTTGCAGCAATGGGTCCTACCCCAGTTTTCCTAGAGAAAACAGTATTTTGAAGAGCATCTTTATTCATCCTGTGACTTACGGGTGGTTGGGGGCGATTTTATAAGTGTTTTTAAAGACTTATTTAGCCATTTTTTGTTCATTTGATTTTCATTTGTATTTCAACTGTATAATAAAATTTTTACATTTTACTTCACTTTCCCCCTTGGTTTTATTTTGTTTGTGTGTCTGTGTATTCATTTGTCTTTCTAGTCTTTAGATTGCAACTGAAACTCTGGTTGCTAAGGTCAGACTTTGGAAACCAAAAAATTTAGTGTAAGTAAATCCTGCAAGTGCAATGGGGCCCTGGAGAGTAGAGGTGGTGCACCCAGTGTACTGTTATATGTTTTAAAAAGAGATCATCTTCCTGGGGTGCTAAAATAAAAAAATAGCTGTATTAAAACCTTCTCAACAGTCCAAGGAGCCTATAAGATGCCTAATCGTCCACTATATACTTACCTACGATATGTGCATGGAAAGTTAAAACCTACGTAATGTTTAACCACTACTTTATCGTTTTATGCCAGTGCTCCTCTTCTTCTTCTCTTTTTTTTTTTTCTAATCCTTCTATACTAGTCCTCTGTATGTTATAACAAAATTTAATGTTGCTGTGGGGCTCACCATTTACATGCACATCAGGCTTGAAAGTAAGAAGTTCAGGTTGCTGTAGCCCAGCCAATTATGAGTATTCAGCTTGGCCAAATCTGTTCACACTGTTACATGTACAGTAGGGGGCAACCTAGGCTTGCACTGTGTTGTGACCCCTAGAGATGGAGATTTCATTTGTTTTAATGCCAAATGGTACAAAAACACTCTTACAAGCTAAAATGTGGGGTTTTTGGGTCAAGATCCAACCTGCCCGCTGAACATATTCAGGAAATGTCTAGGATTTTCCTATTGGAAAATTCCCTTTGTGGTGCAGCTGACTCTGACCATTACTTTTTGGCTTCTTGGAAATACTGCCTTTAATTCAGCAGCTCTTGGGGAAGTTCCTAATAATATATACATGTGCTACTCATAGGATCTGGGTGCAGAAGTAAATGGAAAAGATTTCCATCATTATGAATAGAATGACATAACAATCTGACATGTTCTGTGTGGGAAGAGTTGGATCCTGCCGTGGGGTGGGTGGGGAAGTAGGTGAGGTTCAGTGTGTAAAGGCACGCAACTAGAGCGTAGGTGCATGGAAAGTCTTGTAAAGGGTGTGAATTCAGTAACTGAGCAAAATTTGGGGAAGTAGAGGGCTAGTTTAGCAATTAGTGCTTGTAAATGCCAATAGGATGTTAGTGTGTATAAAGGGGAGTTTTTGCTCCTCTGTGTATGTGCGGGTATATAAAATTTCAGATAGTTTCTTGCGTATGAGATACCAGTATGGTTCCTTCTGATGAAAGGAGTGGAAAAAGGTCAGCGAGGGGCAATCGAATGAGGGGAGTGCACAACTTTGAGGAAGATCTTTATATGCTAAAGCTGAAGAAAGGCACCTGATAGGGAATCTGATCAACATGTACACATATACATAAATAAGGTTATAAGGTTATGGGCTTCCCTACCAAGAGAGTAAGAGGTTAGTGATTAATTGGTGTGGACATTTCACTATCAACATGGAAAGGATTTCTTTACTGTAAGGGCAGCTGGGGAATGTACGAAATAAGTTGGCGCTATAGAAATACATGTTAATAATAATAATATGTATCTGGGCAGGAAGGAAGGAGGGTGCTGGTTCTGCCATGAGGGGTGTTTGCTTTGCACTGAATCCGTTTCAAAGAGTTTTGAAAGGTCAGATCTGATGAATTTGCCTTTTTTTAACACCACTATATGACTATTTATAGCTCTGTCCAACTGATTAGATAGAGGTGCGACTCTTGCTTTCTAAAAGGTTCTTATTTAAGGACTAGAATTAATTAAGCACAGCTTTTTAACTCATTGTTAACCTAAATTTATTTCTACTGGAACTGGGCATTTAAAATGTCATCCTATGGCATTGTTTACGCTGTGTGTCTTTATTTTTATTCAGGATACTTTTTTTCATGTTACTTTCACCCTGTATTTACTCAGGTTGCTTAAGCTGGTCACAGATGCAAAGATAACTTTCATACAGTTGCTGTCTTTGAATTAATGTCCAGAATATCATCAGATTTTTTCTCTTTACTAATTTATTTAATCTGAATGGTTAGTGGTAGGTTGAGAGTTCTTTGGACATTAGGATATATTTACACGTCTATGGCTAGCTTAACACATGTAAGTTCGAATCAAGCAGGCGTTACGCAGTACTTTAGTCACCTTTATTTTGTGTAGTTCCACAACATTTTTCGGGAGCTAGTCGCTTTCTCAAGTGAACCGGTACCACATACACCACACACAAATAATCAAGGAGACCACACCCCTTCCGAATACCATGTGATAACTTTTGATTAACAATACTAACACTTTTTAACAATCAACGTGAAAAATGTACAATATATATCTTAGAACAATGTCCATTTAAACCAGTTATCTTCAGAATAATAGTCATTCCAATCACTATGGGGCAGATTTACTAAATTCACATATATTTGAATATTCGATCGAACCTGCATAGAACAAGGAAACATTTAAAGGAATTGTTCAGTATAAAAATAAAAACTGGGTAAATAGGCTGTGCAAAATAAAGAATGTTTCTAATATAGTTAGTTAGCCAAAAATGTAAT
>CM044447.1:52267031-52280204 GCA_024363595.1 Xenopus borealis
TCCCCAGTCGTAGGCCCCCATGCCCAGTCGCAGGACCCCCCTGCCAGCAAACCCTCCTCACAGCAAACCCTCCTCTGCCCTCTCCCGCCCCCGCTCGTGGCGCATACCTACGGCACGCACATATGTGTGCAGGCCAAGTGGGGAGAGCAAGAGACAAAGCAGGTGGGGCAGGGCCAGGCAACCAGGCGGAGGTCAGGAGAGGAAGGGGAGGAGCAGGGCTGGATTTACAAAGCAGGCGCCCCTAGGCCGACTGCAGTTTGTCGCCCCCCATACTCTGTCCTTTATTCCCAAATGTTCATCATCATGACTGGAGCAATGGGGATTGGTGCATGGGAAATTTAAAAAACTATTGTATCTCATGCGTATCCCCCCAGTGTTTCTGAACCAATGTGGGTGTGGCTGGGCAGCATGCCGCCCCCTAAAATCCTGTCACCCTAGGTCTTTCCACAAATCCTGAGGAGGAGGTCACACTATGTGGAACAGGTCTGGGCCAACTGGGCCCACCAGGTTTTTTTCTGGCATCCCACTGGACCAGTCTAACGCTGGTACCAGCAGCCAACAATTTCATGACATCATGGGCCCTGTAATATATGACCCCAGTATTATATGACAGGGTGACATCAGTAACATCAATATTTCATGATTTAGTGACACCATTTCATACACATACAGCGCCGGTTGCCACAGCATCAGCAGTGTAACTACCAGGGGTGCAGAGGGTGCAATTGCACCAGGGCCCCTACCCCATTGGGGCCCATCAGAGCCATGATAATGGTTATGGCAGACGGTTATCTAGGGAGAAATTTTACAGCACACATGCCATCAACACTCCAGCATGAGATTTATAGAGGTAAGGGCCCGACAGGGGGGCCCACCTAGGGTTGCCACCTTTTCTAGAAAAAAATACCGGCCTTCCGATATATTTTGTGTTTTTCCCTATTAATAACATTGGGATCAACCATCAAAAATACCGGCCAGGCCGGTAAAATACCGGCCAGGTGGCAACCCTAGGCCCACCAGGGGGTAGTTACGCCACTGCACAGCATATCGTAATGCACTGGCACAATGACTCCAGCAATATATGTCACAGTGACCCCAGCATTTCTTAACACCGTAGCCTGACCTTTTCCTGACTGGCCGTTTTCTGATCATAACTTAGATCCCTATTACTGACCCTGTGGCGCACAGGAGAGAGACAATATAGTATAATATAACTTAGTATTTATGCATATGGATGGAGATACGGCCTAACGGAAAGGCAGCTTTCTAAATACAAATGAACATAGAATGGAATTTTGCACAAAGGCCCGGAATGACATGAGAATTTAGAAGCAATAAAATCTCTGCATTTTCTCCTGTTCTTGCTATTCTTGATGAGAAGCTGATGGTAAATCTGAGCTGCCTGTTGGACAGATGATACGAATGTGACAAGGTCGAGCCTGTCTGACTGGTTTCTCCCATTACAAAGTCTTGTATTAGAACGAGTTGTAGGCCTTGCCGTATGTGATGCAGAGGCTCCAAGCTCACTCCTGGTATGTGCAAAGAATGTGCCCATTCCAGCTGATTTTTTTAAATGCATAGCTTTGCCATCACTGTCAGTAATGTTCTGCTTTCTCTTCTCGCTGGAACAAGGGGATCAGAATTCAGTCCTTAATCTTCACATTACAATATAATAGTGACACCCTATATTATAAATAGACATTACAGAACATTTTACTTACTCCTTAGAGAGACGATCAGTCTATACAAGTGCCCTAGTGCCAACAGTAGTTGTAATTATGCTACTGTGACATGGACCCAATATCAAGTTTTTCACTCAAATCCCCAATTTCAAGGTATTTAAGATAATTAGGGGCACCCACCTTCACTACACTAGATGCTAATTGCACTTTTGGTCCATAATCCCCTTGTTTCCTTGAAATGTAAGGCAGGGTACTGCAGTGTATTGGCACCATCATATGCCCATATGTAAGGGTTTGTGGGCACTTGCAACAGGCATTCCCGAAATGAGCAGCAAGGCAACTAATTTGATCCTACTGATATTCCATAGAGAGAGAATTGATCTGGATTATGATTCTAAAAATGCCCATACACAGAAAGATTAACCCCTTGTTTGATACGTCAAAGCACATGGATCCAAATATATAGCTGATAAGCCAATGTTTGGCACACAATAGGGCTCATAATAGGGGCTGGACTGCATCAGTAGTTCAACGTGGCTCTCACCTAATGCTATAAATATATCTGGGCAGGGCCTGGATATATATTGGTTGGGTAGGACCTGTTTATTACAAGCTATGCATGTATAAGAATTCAGTTAACCATTAAGTAATTGGTGGTGTTCTCATGGTTTTTAAGCTGCTGTGTGAAACGCAGCTTTTTCTTTCCAATGGTTCCTCCAATTAGGGCCCTATCTCACACTAACATCATATTTATGATCACAGAGTGCATTTTTAATTGTACCTGGTGTTACCAACATGGGGTGGGTGGCTTTTCCAATGACAGAGGATCTGGGTTACTTTTATAGTGAAATTTTTGTATTGCCCTTCCGACAACATTTTTGTATTTGTAGCAATTTCACATTTATCTGAGTGAGTATTTTCTGCACTGGAGGATATTTCTTCTCTATTTCTATGCAGAAATGTCTGTGTATTTATGGGAGAAGGTATTCATTCTTGTAAGCAATCTCTTTGTGCAATGAGTAGCCCTTCACTGTCTATTGACATTGTACAACCCAATGCAAACGGCAATCTGTCAATCAGTCTGGGAAAAATTCCTCTTATAGAAGCTGTTTTGGGGCAAAGATTGAAGCACCTGCCATATCTGCCCTGAGCAATCAGTCTGTCCTGCCCCAAACCAAACATTCCAGTGACGGCGAATGCGTAAGCACCGAGAGAAAATATATATAAATGTTCCAGTAGGAGACAAAACACTTGTCAGTTACAGCACGCTCTATAAATACCAGATATACAGCTGTAACGCATGGCCAGGGCCACACACCTTCTATGTCTCCATTAAAACCCCTCCCAGCTGGTGAGCCTAAAACATGGGTCAATAGTTCAGGAGCAGGCATGCCCTTATAATTATTATTATTGCAGCATGTGTCTCTATAGCTGCCATTGAACTACATCAATGGCACTACTATGGATCTAAACTGTTATGGGGGTACATCTAATTATACCCTAAGTTAGAGTCCTGTGCAGGTCCATTTTTTGGGATCCGACCTGACATCAGCGGGAGTAGCCGTGATCAGAAAAAAAGGAGTAAAACAGGAAGTGCTGTCATTGTAAACCAGAAGTGACATCATCGGAAGTAGATGTGCTCAGAAAAAAGGAGGAAAAATCGATATGGAGAAGATCCGCAGCCGACCCTCAACCTGCAAACTCACAGAACCACCGACACGCTTCTATAGCCACACCCGGAACTTCTACATCCAACCCACAGGGTACCGCAGGATTTGCGGGTAACCTGCAGGTACCTGCGGGTACCCGACCCGCTGCAGGACTCTACACTAAGTGGGTACATATTCTTGTCACTCAAAGGCAAATAGTTACATTGTCATACACATAAAAATTCTATACCTTGGTGTACCATGTAGCTGTGAAATACCTTTTTTTTTGTTTTTAGTTTAACCGTTCACCTTCTCTAAAATATAAACAGTCCTGTCCTGCTTTATGGCTGAGATTCTAGTTATCTGTATAACAGATATTCTGTTCCAGTGGCACAAATCCTATCTGATTGTAAGCAGCAGTCCTGTTCTGCTTTATGGCTGAGATTCTATCTATCTTTATAACAGAGCAGTCTGTCACAGTGGCACATATTCTTTCTCATATGCATTGTAAGCAGCAGCAGTCCTGCCCTGCTTTATAGCTGAGATTCTAGCTATCTGTATTGCAGCAGAAATAGCAGTGATAGGCTAAGAATAACATAATTTGCTTAAATAAAGAAAAACTCTAGTTATTTTTACAAGTTGGATCTGATAAAACCTGTATTTAAGGGATTTGTAGAACTCACACAATGAGGGTACATTACACAATGCGTGGGTGTACTTACGCACAGTTATATACAAGCGGCACCAAGTAGATGGTTTACGTAGTTACTAGACATTTTTCTATCTGACCGTGAGAATTGTTAAGATGTGTGTAGTTGGGACCTGACTCACCCCATAGTGGGTTGCCTGACTGCACTGATTTCTATTCTGTAATTTGTCTTTATATTTATGTTCTACTACTGACCCTTAAAGGAAAACAAAACCTTTTTTTAACAAAAGAATGTTTCAACCTTCAGTGAATATGGCCTCACAAATTAATGTTAGGATGATTGTCCCCTTCAGACTAGAATGAGGGTCAGAGTAGTAAATATGAATTCTCCTGAGAGTGGGGGCTTTTCAGTAACTGCAGGGGTCTTTGGCATTGGGTGTATAATTCCATTGAACAGAATGATTCCTAAGAAACCTTTGGGCTGAAATGACTAATTCTGTCCATAATCCCAATAACAAACAAACTCCCGGTGTGGTGTGCAGTTCAGCCTTTCCTTTGGGCTCAGTCACTGGAGCATTAACTGCCGCCTCAAGGTCATTATTTTTAGGTTATTATAAATGTGCCATTCCCTGTGAGCATATCATTATAAATTCCCCCAGTACAAAAGCCAACAATCCAAGATAATTAAAAATAAAACACGCTAATAACCCAGGCTTAGGAGTCACTGATGTCACCCAGGAAACCAGCACATTTTCTGCATTTTTTCTCCTTTTTTTTGAATTTCTCTTCATCTACCATTCATTCGACTCTTCACTGCTCCCATGACAGGTGATTGGGTGAAATAATCCTCCTGCCGTCTCTTTTATTGCAGGGGAGTAAGCCTTTGCCTTTTCTCTCACATTCATTTTGTATGTGCCTCACCTTCCCCTCTGTCTGGGCAGGGTCCATCTGTGGTTGGACAAGGGTCAACAGTCAAGGGGTAGGCTTGCTTGTGTAGGTGGTGCACATGGGTTGAAGCAGCGTGAGTGCATCCTTTTTCACTCATGCGCATCATCTACACACACCGGCCGGGCGACTGGCCGGTCTGGCCCAGCACTAGTCAACAGGGCAAGATGGAGGCAGAGGACAAGATGAAGACATAAGGACAAGATGCAGACATAAGGACAAGATGCAGACAGTAGGACAAGATGAAGTCAGTGGAGAAAGATGGAGACAGTAGGGCAAGATGCAGAGGTTAGGGCAAGATGGAGACAGTAAGGCAAGAGGGATAAAATAGGACATGTTAGAGATAGCAGGGCAAGATGGAGACAGTAGGGCAATCTGTTGGTTCTGGCAAATGCCAGATGGGCTGCTGTAAGTTGCCATAGAATGTGACCATTAAGTGGGCTGGTGGGGTCTGTTTGGGCCTCTTTGTAGCAAGAATGGTAGGGCCTATTTTGAATCCCAGTCCAGACTTGGTAGGGTAATATGGAGACAGTTGGGCAAAACAAGCAGAAGTTTGATTATTTAATATAGTCAGTCCTCAATTTTACATTTCTCTCATTCAAACAAATTTGGGTGCATTTCCCAGATTTTATGTATTTATTTCTTAAAAACACCAGGGTTTTACAGTGGAGTTCCACAAAGTCCCTTTAGTTGCTGGCAATGGTGCTGCTCAATATGCCCCTGTATCCAGTTCTGTTTCTCACCCCCCTTTTTTTCTGGAAGGAATTGTCAAAGGCAACAGTTTATTTTGAGCACAATGGGAGTTGTGAAGACCATGTGTATGCGTGGGGTGGGGTTGTGAATTCAGATAGGGAACAAGTTGCCTATTATGTACTAGGCCATGCAGGACCCCTCTGTACTCCCCTTCCCACCCACACATAAACCTTGTCCTGCTGGTCCCTGAATAGGTCTCAAATAGAACTCTGTCTCACTGTGGGGGCTCCTAATTAGATATAAATACATTTAACCCTTACAGCCAAGGGGCTTGGAGAATGGTGGCCCACCAGGAATTTAAGATGCTGCCCATTCTCCCATTAACGCCAAACATTTAGCCCAACCCCCAACAAAAACTCAAGGACTGAACCAAAGCTCCGGTGCTTGCAGGTTGGTGTGCGTTGATGGAGACAGCATTGAAGAAGGTTCTATGAACCAATAAATAGGCCATGTTCTTGCTCATCAGGAAAGTATGTGCATGTCTATGCATTAGTGTGCATGTGTGTCCATGCGTTAGTGTGAATATGTGTGCATGTGTGTCCATGTGTTAGTGTGTGTGTGCATGATTGTCCATGCATTAGTGTGAATATGTGTGTCCATGTGTTAGTGTGAATATGTGTGTGTGTGCATGTGTCCATGCATTATTGTGCATGTGTGTGCATGTGTCCATGCATTAGTGTGCATGTGTCCATGCATTAGTGTGCATGTGTCCATGCATTGTTGTGCATAAGTGTTCATGTGTGTCCATGCGCTAGTGTGCATGCTGTATGTGTGCATGTGTAGATGTACATGTATGTATGTGTATCACACCAAGATCTAATAGGTAACTGTGCATGAACTGTCTGTGTGGAAACAACTCTGCTGGCCATACATAGGCTGATATTAGCTGCCAACAGACCAAGTTGGCAGCTTATTGGGCAGTGTATGGGGCCCTCTGACTGAGCTTCCCCCCATGGTCATCTGGCCAAAAATCAGTCCGAAGTTAATTGGCCAGGCCCCCCCCCGGCGCATTTTCACCATTGTGATCCGATCATTGGGCCCTCAATCGGATCAACCTGATATCTCCCACCTCAAGGTGGGCATATGGGTGACAGATCTGCTCATTTGGCACCTTGCAGTGTCAGACTGGCCTGTAGCCAATCCCAGACTGTTCCCGGGACTAGAGCAACCTGGAGCCACGTAGATCATCAGCGACATAACATAATATAAATGATCCACACACGGTCCCTGATATGTGAATCAGATTCATGGTATCAGTGGTGCGGAGGATGGGTGGGGGTCAGTACTCCTATCAGATGTCTGTTACAGGGCACAGACTACAGGAACCTGCTTTCCTTATTAAATACTAATAAAAGCCATCAAGATAACAGGAAATACCTTACATGTTTCGCATTTCTGCCGAATCTGTCATTGACCCACCAGAACTTATATTATTAGCTGCTGGGCTTGGGCAAATGTCATGCATACCAAGTGCATACCGAAGCCTATTGCCTGAGAATGCCTGCCAGCATGAGTATAGGTAATTGGCTTCATATGTATTTGAGTGCCAGCTGGCCATGTGGTAATATTGCTGCATTTCCTCCCTGAGGGGCATGTTATATCCAGGGCCGGATTTACATAGGCCTGCTGTCGTTTATCACCCCTATCCCCTCCCTTTTACTTGCTCAAATTTTCCTCATCAGAACAGAGCAATGAGAATTGGCACACAGTTGAACCAATGTGGGTGTGGTTGGACAGAATGCTGCCCCCTAAAATCCTGCCGCCCTAGGCCTGGGCCTAGGTGGCCTCTCCACAAATTTGGGCCTGGTTATATCTGCAGATACTGTCACCTCCTACTGTAGGCACATCTCTCCCTATTATACTGTACCTGATATCCCTCAGTCCCTTCTCTGTGGCTATTATTCCCCCAGCTACAATAGGTACCATCTCTCCCTACTATACCTGCTATCCCACAGTCACAGTCCCTTCCCAGGGGCTATTATTCCCCACAGCTACTATTGGAACCATCTCTCCCTACTGCTATCCAGGTCCAGACTGAGAATTAAAATAGGCTCTGGCATTTCAGGTATTGGCATTTCAGGTATACAGAGGCCCAATCAGCCCACATAGAGGCCCAAACAGCCCCCACCAGCCCACTAAATACTGACTTTCTAAGGGACCTTACAGCAACCCCTCTGCCATTTGCCAGAACCCACAGATTGCCAGTCCGGGCCTGCTGCTATCCCACAGTCACAGTCCCTTCCCAGAGACTATTATTCCACTGCTATTAAAGACACAGCCTCTCCCTACTATACCTGCTATACCAAAGCCACAGACCCTTCCCAGAGGCTCAGGGGCGGCAAAAAAGCTGCTACTGGTAACTAAGAGCCATTTCTTCTAGTGCAGAGCGGGCTTGCGCACTCTGCACTAGCGCTGTGGACCCCCCCCCCTTCCCCTCTCCGGCGCTGAAAAAGTGAGCGCTGTGGGGAAGGGGGGGGCAGCATAGTGAAGGCCGCCTCAGGTGGCGGTAAGATCTGAATCGCCCCTGCAGAGGCTATTATCCCTACTTCTACTATAGGCACCATTTCTCCCTACTATACCTGCTATCCAACAGCCACAGTCCCTTCCCAGAGACTATTATCCCACTGCAACTATAGGCACCATCTCTCCCTATTATACCTGATATCCCTCAGTCTTTTCCCAGAGGCTATTATCCCACTGTTACTATAGGGCAGGCACTATCTTTCCCTACTATACCTGCTATCTCACAGCCACAGTCCCTTCCCAGAGGCTATTTTCCCACTGCTATATGTTGTAGACATATATCATCAGGGTTGGACTGTGAGACAAAATAGGCCCTGGCAAGTGCAAAGCCCCTCACCAGCCCAATAAATATGCAGTTTATTCCATCTTACAGAAGCCCCTCTGGCATTTAACAGAATTCACAGATTGTCAGTCCAGGCCTGTATCACATAGTCTTCCTACCACTTGCTGGTTTTTACTATGACAACCCAAGTGAGGGGCCTATGATATTAACCCCCAGCTTGGATCTTTACTAAAGATACATCTGTTCTCTTTCTTTATCAGTCTCTGTTCATCACATAATGGAATTGCTACAATTGCTCAGTGGTCATGTTATGACCCGTTTGTCATTTTATAGTTTATTTGTTGACTTAAGGAATGTGTTGAAAACCAAAAAACAGCTGACAAACCGTTGGACAAGATCACCTGATTTATGGGCTACATATCCCCTTGGTCTCAAACCAGATGGGTGCTGGGTGTGTAGTCACAACTGTATGGCAAAAGCGCCAGGTAATGACCAGGCAACAGATCTTAGAGATGAGAGAGAACACTTGATTTTTCTCAAAATAACCAGCAAAGATCAGCCCTGAGGCCCTGAAGAAATAGCTAAGGTGCTGCAGGTTGATCCACCCTGTCAGCTGCATGTTGGGAGGGACGAACTGTTTGCAGTCATTCTTGTGTTTACACCCTACGCTGGAATCACCAGCCTGTACTTACAGTAGTTCTGCTGAAGGCAAGCTGCAATGAGTTAGAGCTGACATGGAACTGGCATGGAACTGTGTAGATACCCCCAGGCACCTAAATACTGTTGTGACTTTTATATAACCTCAACCCAAAACCTGCCAGCAAGAATCCCCTGTGCCCCTGTAGGCTTGCTTGTGCCAATGTGGCACCATAGCTGTATACAACAGAAAACTGCCAGTTGCAGGGTTGAACTAGATTGACAAGTGTCATTATTAACTACATATCTGTGTCAGTGATCTGTTGGGTGATTACTACAGAAGCCTTATGACAGCAGATGTTGCAACATGAGTATTTCCCATGATTCTCGTTTTGGGGTTCTAGACAGTGGGTGCAGCACGAGGAGGCGTGGCAACACCTTCCAGCTTTAAGAGGGTTTTTACTATATTTTCTTACAGTGCTGGGCTTTCTGGCTCTGTTTAGCCCGCCTCTCTATAACCTCTCAGGCCTGTCCATCAACCACAAAGCTATGTGCAGCAGCAGATTCACATAGAGCATTGGTGAAATGTTTATTGTGCAAACGTGCGTCATACACACAGGTGGTTTCACAACTGAACATAGGAATTGGTATGAGCAGAGCGCATCAGAATATTTGAAGACCGCAAAATAGGCCCTGATTTGTGCACTTGCACAACTGCCACCCACAAGTATCAGAGGGGGAACACTGTAAGCACACTTGGCTCTTGTACCAGCATATAACTGGGGGGAGTCATTGGTGGTCTAGAGTAGGCAGTAACCATTCCTATACACTCTTACTGGTATTTAAACCGTGTATGTCAGTGGACTGTGACAGTATTTGTGCAACCTGCTTGTTGGGGATGTGGTGTCAGTACATGCCATGTTTGTTTCCCTTGTCTCAGGTTCATGGCTCCCAGACTCTCTAGTGCCCTGTAGTGAATGCACTGGGGTTGCACAGGCAGTGCCAGGTCCTGGTTACCGTGACACAGGGTTATGTATCTCCTATTGAATGTTATACAATTCTGTGCACACAAAGCACAAAAGAATCACCGACAAAGGTGCCTTTCTGCTCACATTTCTCAGTTCTTTGTTGGTGCATAAGAGAAAGGCCGCACTCCTGTAATTTACACGAGGAATGTTGTGAGTTTGTGATGCACGTCAGGAATGCTGCAGCTCAGCGGGGTTCCTGCAGGTCAAACTGCACATAGGAACAATAGTGGATGGAGGCATGCGCCGTGCCAGTCCCCATGCCTTATACCAAGCCACACAGCTAAAAAACATCACCACTTACTGGTGCTAAGGAGATATTGTGTGAGGATCAGCAGAAGGAATGTCAGTTCTTGAGGAAAGGGACTATTATAAAAACACAGCTTTAGCCTTTGGGCAGCCACCAGCCAAGCAAGTAAAAGAGATATTTAACACCTGTGTAATAAAAAGGGAGTCAGGGGCATTTTACCCCTTAGAGACCATACAGAAATCACTGGAACCCCTACCTACTGTATATTGCAGCAAGAGCGCCTTGCATTTGGCCCATAAACAAATCTTACCCATTGCCACCCTTTCTGTACAGACTCAGACTGGGAATTTGTGGGTTCTGACAAATGCCAAAGGGGCTGCTGTAAGTTGCCATAGATGGTCCCTGTTTCTTGAGCTGATGGGGAACTCTTCGGCCCTCTTTGGCATACCTCCCAACTGTCCCTTTTTCGCAGGACAGTCCCAATTATGACAGTTCAACCTGCAGTCCTGGTTTGTTAATGAAAAGGTGATAAACTTTAAAGTGTCTTAGGCAACGTTTTGGGCTATTCAGGCCCTTTGTCAAGCCTGTCTTGACAAAGGGCCTGCTTAACAAATGGCCTGAGTAGCCCGAAACTATACTTTTGTTACAATCTAAGATTGTAGGTCTCTTGGGAGAACTTAGACTCACAGTTTAAAGGGCAATTCACCTTCATTATCAAAACTGTAATATAAAAAAAACACAGAAATGTGTTCAAACTTTTGTAGCCTGCCAAAATTCTGTAAAATTTACATTTTATTTAGGATGTGTGGCCACAAAATGGGCATGGTCAAAAAATATTGCCATGCTCCACAGCAAATCCTTTTGTCCCTCTTTCTATTTCCAAAATGTTGGGAGGTATGCTTTGGGTTGTACATAAAATGCCAGAGCCTATTTTGATTCTCAGTCCAGACATGCTTCTTCAGGGAGTTCAGAGAATATATATATATATATTATGTAACCCTTCTCGGTGAAGTGGAAGCATTTCCTACCTAGAGTGTTTGTCCTTTGGTTTCTTTTCCCCAGTCCCCATGGAGGTTAATCAATGGCAGTTCAGCCTCTCTTTTACCCCCCTGGAGGTCTCCAAGCAGATAAAAGTACTATTGGGCTGGTACATGACTACAAGATCGTATCATATATAGCCAGCACCCTCTCTGGACAGAGACACCTACACAGAATTGTAGACAGGTGGCGCTGTTTGCTCGTCTACAACTGCTCTCCCTATACCAATACAATGAGAAGGCCGTGGGGCTGCGGCTAATGGGACGCAATCAAATCGCTTGTTATCTGGACTGGGGGTAATAATGTGCAGCGATAAGCGAAGCAGATTCTGCAGAGAATGCGACCGTTTCACCCGAACTATCAGCTCCGATCCCTGAATAGTACCCAAGCAGCTCATGCAACTCCAGTATAATTCATTCCCATTGCCTCAGTGTGTTCCCTGGCACCGGTAATCTTAGTGTGATTATGGGAAAGCAGAGAATATTGGCACATGGCCCCTAATCATGTGTGAACCGTGTAACTATAATGTGACCATCACACCCAATGATGAACTATAATGGAACAATCACACATATTCATTTCTGTATTTACACACTCACTTACAAACATGGTTATACCCACATGGTCCTGTCATATTCCCATCAATCCCTACCCCCCCTGAAATTCCCGTTCTAAGGTTTCTATCACATTTCCATCTGTCGTTGCCCCAGTGAGTTTACAATCTAAGGTCCCTATAACATTCCATCAGTCCCTGCTCCAGTGAGATTACAAGATAAAATCACTATCACATGCCTATCAGTCCCTGTCCCAGTGAGCTTACAATCTAAGGTCCCTATAACATTCCATCAGTCCCTGCTCCAGTGAGATTACAAGCTAAAATCACTATCACATGCCTATCAGTCTCTGTCCCAGTGAGCTCACAATCTTAGGTCCCTATCACATTCCCATCCATCAGTCCCTGTCCCAATGAGCTTACAATCTAATATCCATATCACATTCCCATCATCAGTCCTTGCCACATGAGCTAATACTGGTACTGGCAGACCGGGATATTTGTGATTTGTTTAACTGTGAGCAACAAATTTCCCAGAAATGCTTTCCCAAAGGCAATAAAGTGAATTGCAAGTTGGAAAACATTTTCCAAAGTTTTGCCATCTACAATTCACTTTATGGCCAGTGGGAGAGTATTTCGTTCAGATCACTTGTGGTGGCACAAATTTAAATGCCAGCGACAAATCTCTTTGTGTGCCTGTACCTTAAAATCTAAGTCCCCTATTACACTCGCACACACTAAAGTTGACGTTTACCGGGACGTGGGGAAGCCATGCAGTAATGCCCCAGCAGGGATTGAACTACCTAGGGTTAAAAGATTTGGGAATCCCTTCCTGCATTCCAATGAACCCCTCTCATGGCAATGCAATTTCTGTCCTCCTGCAACCATGGCAGCTAAAGGGTTAATCCCAGAAACCTGAGACAAGAACTGTCAGGGCCTCTGCCTCCTCCTGCCCAGTGCAGGTCAGGCCCTTCCAAGCTGTCAGTTTGCCTCCCCATGGCAAGTAAAGGGTTATCTATTAGAGTTCAAAGTGCAACAAGGCTTGCCCCTAAGGGATTAAACTCCCCCTCGCCTTGCCCTGCTATGGCACAGAAAGGGTTAGAGGCTTTGAGTTCAGAGGGCAACATGGTAAGACCATTAATGATTTTGGGTGTGGGGCAGATATATGTGGGTCAGTTACCATTGAG
>CM044447.1:52281279-52293558 GCA_024363595.1 Xenopus borealis
CACACATGGTGCCCCGGGCCGCCATGGTCTCTGCCTTGAGGAAACTACACGCCGGCCGGGTCAGGGAAGATGGGAACCTGGAGATCCCTGATCTGGATGGGCACAGCCTCCCGCCCCCCGGGCACAGCACTGAGAACAGCGCCGAGATCATCAGCTTCGCCGAAACAGGTGAGTCCTGCCCTCAGGTGCTCCAGCCCGGGGCAGAAACACAGGGGAACTCCAACTGAGCAGTTAACTAGGGGACACTTTTTACCCGCAGGTATTAAACCCACAACGACTCACTCTCTGCTCCTACTCGAGGACTTTACTGGTAAAGAAACTTTAGCTCCGGCTGCTCATATATAAGCGATATAAATCGTACAGACGCGGGGGAACCTTTGTGTAGGTGTTTATATGAGCTGGGATTTCGGGTAGGTAGGTGGAAGTGTGGGTGTAGAGGTGAGTTGTAGGGTGCGAAGATGATGGTGTTTGGGGGTTCTGGTGAGTATTGGGTGAATAATTGCCTGTACCCATAGATGCCCATAGAGAGAGCTGTTGCTGGATCAGAGACAGAAGATTTAGGAGGTACAAAGCTGTAATAAGGCTCAACATGTTACTGTTCTTCCAGTGTGTAATTGTGTGGCTCTTGGGGCTTTAGCATTGTGCTTGGTGCTAGTGTAAAAAGAGCTCAGCTTTTTTTTTTGTGAAAGTGCAAAGATCATTACTGGGCAGTTGTGCAAGGTGTGTGAGGATCAGTGCTGAATAGGCATATAGAGGCTTATAACATTTGTACACAAGGCTCATCCATGTATAGGTGTGCAAGGTCTGGGGCAGGTGTTGTGCAGGTATCAATGGAAGTATATAAGGGTTATAGCTGTGCACCTGCATAGAGATCAGCATGTGCTGCACAGGTTTTAGGGCTCAGTATTGTGTGTGCCAGGATTAGTGCTGGGCAGGTGTTGCAGGATTGTGGCAATTTGGGTATTTGTTCCTGGGTATCACTGGCACACAGGGGCACATGCCCTGGATACTCAGCCAGTCACAGTGGTAGAAAGATACCCTGGTACATTGGCACAGGGCCCTGGCTGTTATTGTGTTTTTTTCTCTGTGCCACATGGAGCCCAGTTATATTTGTTTATCTTCAGTTCCACATGAGCACTGGTGCCTTGAAGCCCCCAAACATGAACAACAGCTTTTGAAACAACAGATTTTGGCAAGGACAGGTTGTGTTGGATCAAAATAATGACAGTAGGACAACTTCGTTTTTGTGGGTAAAGATGAAGAAAGCAGGGCAAGATAGTGGCAGTAACACTTATTTATATATTTATGTTGTCAAGCATGTGGCCTCAAGATATTGTTAAATTGCAACTCCCAGCACTTCCTGACTGACAGTAACTATTGGCTGATGGTGGGTGTTGGGATTTGTAAAAGCCAAAGGCCCATAGTTTGTTGAGTCCTAATTTATAAAAAATATTGTGGCCAACTAGTTGTTTGTGTCTCTGTGCCTTGCAATTATTTGGTGATGAAAATGCCACAGGGGCAAGTTCCCCTTTATTGTTTATTTTCTTCTGTTGGTTTGTGGGTTTTATTGCATGAGAGAATAAATGTGTTGTTGCTTTCATTTTCTTTTAGTCTGCAGAAGATACCACCACCCCCATGACTGGCTCCTGTTTATCCAGTGTGATATTTGGGTGCATATTCTGTCACTTCTATGGACTATTTATCAATGAAATGACCAATCCAAGATAAAGCCATTGTCGCGTTTACCCTGTCTCTATTGCCCCTTCTTTGGGTGTATAAATCCGGCTTTTATCAGGAAATAATAGAATGAAGTCTTTTAGGTAGCAAATTCCCTCAGATCTCTGCCGGGGAGCAAGTCAGGGAATGGGAGAGTTTAACATAGAATCTGACAGTTATGGATGGTGTAGAGCAGACGGGTGTATTTATTTAGCATTTAAAGAGACACCGCTTGTTCTAAGGCTTGAGAGCGTCTGAGGCCAATGTTTCACTCTTTGTCCATTTCAGTTCTGCAGTTTGCAGAGCTTTCAGTTACCATACTTATAATACACAAGTGATACTCAGAATTCCCTGTATAAATCAGCCTGTAGCCTTGTGCTTTAATATAGTCACAGAACCCATCAGTGACTTCTAATATTCTTATAATTTACAGTAGGGGTACATTATCCCTTATAATACACAAGTAATAATCAGGGTCCCCTGTATAACTCAGCCTGTAGCCTTGTGCCTTTATATAGTCACAGAGTCCCTCAGTCACTTATAATACTGTATAATGCATGGAAGAGGCTACATTATTCCTTATAATACTTAAGAGTTCCCTCTATAACTCAGACTGCAGCCTTGTGTGCTGCTCATAATTTGCATTGCTTGGTATATTGTCCGCTTTAGACTAAATATGACATGAGGGGTGCAGGGCACAAACTTCTAAGCGGTGACAGATTCCAGAGGCTTGCAACACAAAGCCTCACAATAGGAGCTCTGATTATGAGGCTCAGGCTCTCTCTCCCTGTAAGAACATTGTAGGTCTTAGTATAAACAGGAGGCGACAGTCAGATCGGCAAGAATCACAGATCCTGTGTGCTTGTTTATACTTACTGTCAGCCCCTGTGAAGCTCGCAGTCTGTCTGTTCGTGCCTTCGTCTGTCTCAGGTTCAGTTCCTCTCTATGTCAGTGTCGGAGGGTGGGGGGGGGATCTAAGCATTCGGTTCTGAGCTGAGGGGGCTAGAAAAGTGAGTTCACACCCAGCATTCGTTTGTGATTTTGGTAGTTTTAATTGCCATTATTTATCATTTGAACTTACAGAATGTTTTTGACTTTGCAGATGATGTGACGGCTTCCAGGGTCCGCCTCTCCTTCACTATCGCCAATGAGGGGAACCAGAATTTATTTGTGTTCCAGTCCAACCTGTGGCTGTACCTGAAGCTCCCTGAGGTGATGGATAAAAGCAGGCGTAAAATCCGCATAAAAGTACATTTCCAGGATGCATTAAATCCAGAGAAAATGAACATGGTAGAGAAAAAGGTAGACATCCGAAGAAGTGGCTGGCACACCTTCCCCCTGACGGAGGCCATCCAGTCTCTCTTTGAGGAAGGGGAACGGAGGTTGAACCTAGAGGTCCAGTGTGATGGCTGTGGGGAATATTCAGTTATCCCTGTCTATGTCGACCCTGGAGAAGAATCACATCGCCCCTTTCTGGTGGTTCACGCCCGTCTTGCTGACAACAAGCACCGGATCCGTAAAAGAGGCCTTGAGTGCGATGGACGCACAAATCTATGCTGCAGGCAACAGTTCTACATTGACTTTCGCCTTATTGGCTGGAATGATTGGATAATAGCCCCTGCTGGTTATTATGGGAATTACTGTGAAGGCAGTTGCCCGGCCTACTTGGCCGGAGTCCCTGGGTCTGCATCATCCTTTCACACAGCAGTGGTGAATCAGTACAGGATGAGAGGGCTTAACCCTGGGACAGTGAACTCATGCTGCATTCCCACCAAGCTCAGTACTATGTCCATGCTTTACTTTGACGATGAGTACAATATCGTCAAGAGGGACGTGCCCAACATGATTGTGGACGAGTGCGGCTGTGCATGATGGGAAAGTTAAGGACAGAACAAAGTTCATTGTGATCCCTCATGCCCGTGGGATCTCTGGAGGTCGACGTCTCACACTTGAGAGCAGTGGGGTCTGTGAGCCTCCCATCGCAGACTTGTTCCAATACCTAAATAATAATATCTCATGGGACTGTCAGTGCCAGCGGCCAACTTGGCGGGTCACTAGCGATCAGCAACTGTGTTCATTTGATTCCAACGAGTCCTGGCAAATGGAAAGAAGCAAAGAGGGTTTCACCTGCCTTAGGAGGGAGTAGGGCAACCACAAGGGTACTACATTCCTTCATTCTCAAGTGACCAACCAAAACCTTCTACCAGGTGACAGCTGCCTCAGCCTCTCCATGTAATTCGCCTATAGCACTTTTTATAGAGGAATGTAGTTACATTGTAGTGGAACTAAAGGGGACCATTTCACCTGCATTGTTTGATGATGATGGTGGGACTTGGCAAGCACTTGGCTGAACCTTCAGGGCACCGCTTACTCCAGCCTAGCTGCAGTAGGGCACGGCACTTCCATTCTCCAGCCGTACAGCCGCAAGTGACTCTTATACAAATAGTACTGTAACCCGCAGCCCTTATCTCACAACCCTCTGAGCTGCCTCTTGCACCACAACTAGAAGGGCCAGGGCTTCTTTGATTGACATGCCTTATTATTGACCCATAGCCTCACAGAGGGTGGAGAAGTTTGTGAGTGACTTAATAGACAGAATGATCCTTCTGCCGGAAAATCCAAGGTCCTTTACCTTAAAAGCATAGCACTTGCAACTGCTGAGGACACATTTCAAAACAATTTGCACTTCTCACTGCCTTGAATAGATGGCACTTGACAGTGCACTTAGCATGACTCACCATCCAGTCATCAGTGGGTCATCCTGCACCCAACGTGGGCTTTAAAAACAGCCCGTGTCCCCAGAAAGGTGGGATGTACTCTATCTGGGGCTCTGGGGGCCATAAGAATCTACCTGTGCTAGGGCTGTGGCATATGATATCGGCCATAATATACTGTGCCTGTATGTGGTTCCATCATCTTCAGGGCACGCATATCATTTCATTCAGTTCAAGGTGGTGCGGGATCATCAACTCAAACCCTCAGAGACAGCAATTGCTTTGGCCCTCTGGCACTTAAATGGTTAAGCAGGGGGGGTCCTCTTGGTTCCCTTGCAAAATCTCACGGTGACTGGACTGATCCCTATCAGTCCCCCCAAGGGTTGTGTGCCTGAGCTATGCATTTCACATACACTGGACAGGAAAGACTTCACGGCAAACTTTTTTTTTGTTAATATATAAATATCTATATTTTTGATACTTGAAAATGAATTTTGTTGGCTTAATTGTGTTCTTCTCTGAAGCGAAGGAATGCCTGTGATGTTTTGCACTGAGTCCGCGCATTATTCAACACAAAAAGAAAAAAACCTGCCATTTGTAAGGGAAATTAAAAAAAAAGAAAATCACTATTTTTATAGAGACGGAATAAACTTTATACTGTATTATAAAACATTTTGGAACCAAAGAGGCCAATTTGTCATTCCGAGGCGACCGCTGTATTTTATTTGTACATTTCATCTCGTCTTTTCTACTGCGATTGAATGTAGAACCGGGGAATCCGGCCTGTTTAGTATCAAATTTGCCTGTTCCTAAACCTTCTCTTATTTAATATGGCATTTCCTTAGTAACGTTACTTATTCATAATAATTTAAATACCAAACGTTGCATTTAGAAGCAAATTCCTGTACTGTACAGTTACAATAAAGAAGAATATGTAAAAGAGAATCTTCATGTTTTTGACTAAAATTAACCAAAATGCCTGATGTGTTATCATGCATCCCTACTTTTTGAAAGTAAAAACAGGGACAAAAAATGTTTTTTGCATGTTGCGTTGCAATTTGTTGACCACACCCATTTTTGTAGCCACACCCCTAATTACCATGTTCATTTTGCAAAATTTGGCAGGTTATAAACGTTTGAAAATATTTCTCCTTATCTAAAATTACTTATTTTCTTATCTCAAAATTGTTACAAAGTATCTTATTTGCACCTGTTAGCTGTTCTGGGCTCTCTGTTAAAAGTCAATCAAGTTAGAAATTTTGTTTCTTTTTCTGGCTGTTCAGTGCAGAGAAAAAGGACTTTCCAGTACAAATGAGGGACTGTGGGTTGAGCTGTCAAAAAAGGGTCTGTCTTTCTGAAAAACGGACAGTATGATTTAATATAATAAATACAGAGGAGGAATATCCTGTCAAAAGCAAAAAAAATAAAAATAGTTTGAAATGGTTTCCTTTGCTTTATCTTATCTCAATCCCTCTACTAATTAATTCCTGTAACAACTACTGTTATATAAACAATGATAGAGAACTATCTCTGCAAAGTGTATTGTGTGCCCAGAACATTCCTTCTCTGTATATTGTACTATACATATGGAAGGAATGCCATAATGTTTCCCTTAGACAGTACAGTATGAGAATATAATTAATTGTGTGCCCAGAACATTCCTTTTATGTATATATGTATTTATAGATGGGGTAGGACTTGCCATATTTACCCCTCTCCCTCTATGGATACTGGTTGTCTTAGGGCAGAACTACACGGCCGACTTACCTTAGTTTTCTGCAGATCTGATGCTGTGCGCAAAAACGGATGTGACAGGAACAAGGTAAAGTAATAGGAAGTCAGATGGTGTCACAAGGTTGGTCCAACACAACACGATTGTCAGATGAAAACGCTGCAAGCTGCATCTTCATCCGACTGTTGCATCAGATTAACCTAGCGACACCATCCGACTTCCTATTACTTGTTCCTGTTGCATCCGACTTCTCACGTCCATTTTTGTGCACAGCGTCGGATCCGCCGAAAACGCAGGTAAGTCGGCCGGGTAGTTCTGCCTTTAGGTGTAGCTGTGTGAGAATGCTTGGTCCAATGGACAAAAGTCAGTGCATGCCGCCATAAATACTTCATGATAAATGATTCCATTATTAAATTAATAGTATAGGGAAGAACAATAGTATATTGTATTTCTGGGCAAAATCTGGGTAAAATCTATTTACTGATACTAATGTATAAAAGTGGGTCTGCCATACAGCTTGCTGAGACTGCCTGTATAGAGGTGTGAACATGATAAGAACACGTGATTTTGGTCACTAGAAGTTAACACTCTTTTCATGTCTAACTTGAATGTGTAGAACTAGAACCTATATATTTAAAGGGGAACTCCTGCTTCCGGCCCTCATAATACAGAAATCCCTAATATACCCATCACAGGTACCTGTTTCTTATAAAAGTATGAATAAATGCCATTTTCTATGCTGAAATCCAGCTGTTTGACAGTTCTTCTCAGTAACATAACTAGAGGGGGTTGGGCCCTGGTGCGCAGCCCCCTCCGTACGTGATTGTCAGCCCAGATTCAGGGGCTTGCAAGCTGCGAGGGGCCCTGACAGGGTGCGGACCCAGGCCCAATCACTCCCCTGCACCCCCAGTAGTTCCGCCACTGGTTCTTCTCTTTCTGCATCATTTGAAATCCTGGCAGGGAAGGATGGACAAAAACACTGATGTTACAAATTGTAACAACTTCTCCATAGCTTATAGACATCGTGCAGGAACTACATAACCCACAATGCATTGCACTGTAATTTTCCTATCCTTACTGAAATCCTGTGTGCAGGGCATTGTGGATGTTGGAGGATGCAAGTTGAGGACAGCTGGCTGCTGATTCAATGGAACAGTAGTCGGCCAGCTCAGCAAAGTAGTCAGGCAGATCAGCAGGAGAGCAGGGGGCTAGGCTTAGGGAACTGTCAGAAACCATAAAAAAACCATGAAAAGTCTGCATATTTTTAAGTTGTTTGAAGTTATGTTAACTTTTCAAAAAGCTTGTTATGTTTTTGTGGAGTTCACCAAATGTATCATGTCCCCTTTAACTGCCACTTCTGCAGTGTAACTAGGGTTGCCACCTTTTCCAGAAAAAAATACCGGCCATCCTATATGTTTAAGTTTTTTCCCTATTAATAACATTGGGATCAACCATCAAAAATACCGGCCAGGCCGGTAAAATACCGGCCAGGTGGCAACCCTAAGTGTAACCAATCCCAACTTGGCCCTTCCATTTCCTTTATCAGCTTAGTTTCTCTTCTCTTTACTTTCTCTATTTCATTATTGCCCCATATATACATACATATATATATATATATATATATTGATGATACCCCACTAAACCTCTTCTCCAGTGTAACCAACCCAACTTGGACAGCCTGCCCCCATAACTGAGCCCTTCCATTCCTTTTATTAGGATAGTGACTCTTCTCTGTACTTTCTCTATTTTATTACTGCCCCTTATTTATTTATATATAGTGATCATATTCCCCATTAACATCCTCTTCTTCAGTGTAACCAATCCCAATATGACCAGCCTTTCCCCATAACTAAGCCCTTCCACTCCCATAATCAGTGTAGTCACTCTTCTCTTTAATTTATCTATTTCATTACTGCTCCATATATAGTTATATATAGTGACCATACCCCCTGAACTGCCTCTTCTCCACTATAACCAATCCTAACTTGGCCAGCTTTTTCTCATAACTGAGCCCTCCTGTTACCTTTACCAGCTTAGTCTCTCTTCTCTTTGCTTTGTCTATTTCATTACTGCCTGTTATATATTTATCTATAGCGATCCTTAATTGCCTCTTCTCCGGTGTAACAAATTCCAGCTTGGACAGTCTTTCCTTATAACAGAATCCTTTCATTCCCTTTATCAGCTTAGTTGCTCTTCTCTGTACTTTCTCTATATCATTAATTCCCATTTGAGCACTGGATTCCAAAACTACATGGCATATTCTAGATCATGGGGCATTACCAATGTTGTGTAAAGGGGAAGAATGTCCCTCTCTCCTGTGAATATATACCCCCTTTAAAAAGACAACATACTTCCCTTTTCAACATGAGCTCACTGAATAGGGAATGTGGCAAACATACTTTTTTTTGCCATTAATGGCTCTTGCTGCTGCTGACTGGTATTGCTTTCTACAGCTCAGTTTATTGCTCACAAGTACCCCCATGCCATTCTCCATGAAGGAATTGGCAAATACAGGCCTATTAACATGAAAAAAAGAAAGTGTTTTAAAGTAATTACAATGTAATGTACTCTTGCCCTGCATTGGTAAAACTGGTATGCTTTCACAAGTGACATAGCAGATAAGTTCTGAAGAATACAATATTCGTGCGTAAGAACAAAACCTATTGTATTCTATACATTTTATCGGTGATATGGAAGCTACCCTGTGCATTAAGATCTATAAATAGCTGCCCTCAGCAGCATATTTTTTAAATTATAGCAGTGTTTCTGGGGCAAACACGCCAGTTTTAACAACACAGGGGAAAACTACATTATATTTATAGGTATAAGGGGGGCACATATGATTATATCCTAGGTGCATGATCTTACATTTAACAAAACTGAATCCCATCTGACACTTAGCTACCCAGATGCCAGTTTGCCCAGATCCTGCTACATCCTTGATGGAATTCATTGACCTGCTGTGATTTTGACAAACCCAGATACAATGCTTTCAAAGTAAACCCAGTACAGAACTGTGTGGGACACTAATTAGAACCCTGCTCCTGTTAGAGACTGTACCAGTGATAACTACTATGTGCAAGTGACACTTTAGCCAATTCTCTTCCTATGAACAAACCAATATATATTATACACTAACAACCTATTTTTCAGATTAGTCTTTGCAAGTGGATCAATCATGGTTCTATCTTTTCTTCTTGATTTCTGCTGTACTCTACATATAATACTTATACAGATCAAAAGATGTGTCTGGACCCTGGGAAGTCATAACTGCAATCTTGCCCTACTTTCAATTTTGGGAGGACTGTGGAATTTTTCCCCAGTTCCTTTTAGAGGTACATTAAGTTGGCTAATGTCAGTTCCATCTCATATCACTAACTACAAAAGTGCACAGCAAGCACTGTTACAATTAAAACTGTGCAGTATTATTCAGTCAAATTATCTCCCACCCCTTCCCAATACCCCCATTAAATGTGGGGGAATAGTTCGCTACCTCTGAGTAAACTGTTGTGAGAGTCTAGAAACACCCCGCACAATGTATTTTTTATAGTCAATCCCTGATTGAGAGAAGGAGGCTGTCAATGATTAGGTATTACTAGTAACCCTTTCCCATTGTGCCTATATATTAGGTACAAATCTAATGCTACCAATCCCTATTTCTGTAGGGACATATGAGCACAGCAGGCAGTAACCCTTACAACACTTTCCCCACGTTTCTATATATTAGGCACCTATCTAGTGTTACCATCCCTATTTGTGTAGGGACATGAGCGCAAATCAGACAACATGCGCCCTTAAATAAATATAGTCCAAGTCCTGTGCATTTGTGTGACTATGCTATACATTACATTATAAATATTTGACTTGAGTCCATTCACAGACATGTCCCAAATAGCTGGCAGGGAGTGTATACAGCTGGGATAATCCATAGTGCTGCAGAGTATTAAATTCCTTGCTCATTGCTACATTTGGATACTTTATCATGGGAAAACTCCTTTGCCTTGAGGCTCACACATTAGATGTCAGTGCATTTGCTCACTGAGATCTCTGTTACAGTTCGGAAGAAAACAATAAATGTGAACAGACAATAAGGTTCTGGGCACTGTTTCATCACACACAGACACGTGCAAGCACACACTTACTGCTCTATCTGGGCAGATAATTGTGCTGTAGGTAGGAAAAGGGGTTATAATTCATATATCGGAGGATGGGGCCAGTAGGACAAGATGGAAGCAATAGCTCAAGATGGAAACAGTAGGACAAGAATAGAAAGGATGCCAAACACAAAAGCCGGTGTAGCGGGGAGAACCCATGCACCTTTAATCAGTCACTGTCCAGTAGGGCAAGGGCAGTATGGCAAGATGGAGACAGTGGGATAAAGTTGAATAAGATGAAGATTAGGGCAAAATGAAGAAAGTAAGACAAAGTGTAGACATAAAGAATAAGATGGTGACAGTGTGAACTATAACAAACAAGGGAAAGTTGTGCTCACCACTAATTTTTAAAAACATTAAGCAGGAGTACATTGAGCTGGTGACCACAAAATTCACACAGACAAATAAATACAAGAGGTCCTCTGCACTCAACCCATTATCAATATATTAAGGATATTTAAACATGTAGTGCCTTAAGCTACTAAAATGCCTTACCTTTAAGCAAAACAGGGGTTGTTTGTCCATTATTTGCAATATATTTAAGCTGGCCAACTACGTAATCCCAGATATGGCGAGTCCTACACTCAACTTTCATCTGATTCAGTTAAAACTCTATTGCTTCATTATACATTTTACAAAGGGACTAGATTTTTACCTGCTGCTTACTTGTTTCTTTCAAAGTAAAACTCCCAAACTTGGTTGCCCTTTTATTAACCACCTGTGGGATCACCTGACAATAGCTGGAAAGGGTGGGAGCTACACCAGGAGCTGGTCACCTATATAAACTATAAAAAACAAGGGAAAGTTGTGCTCACCACTAATTCTTAAAAATATCAAGTGAGGCTGCAGAGGTTGTGACCACAAAATTCCCATAGACAAATACAAGAGATCCTCTGCACTCAACCCATAATCAGTATATTAAAGAAATTTAAACATTTTGTGCCTTAAGGTACTAAAAATGCCTTAGTGGTGAGCACAACTTTCCCTTGTTTGTTATAGTTCACATAGGAGTGACCAGCTCCCTATTGTAGCTATCTCAAAATGGAGACAGTAACACAATGTGGAGACAGTAGATGGAGACAGAATGGCAAAGTGGCCTGAACCCCCTAATATTATTTGGTTGTCTTGGGTACTAGAGATTTAGTGCAACAAACCCCATCTTGTTTGACCTGTGATACAAAACTAATGACAGCTTAACACACCTACTACAGTCCATGCATAAGGACAGTTTTCTCTTTAAACAAAATCATGTTTAATATAGTGGCACAGCAGGAAATCCCCCCAAATGGGCGCCCTGCAGGAATATTACTCATTCTCCTGTATATTTAATGTCACCTTAAATAATTGAGCACTTACTGTAGGTCAGCAGACTGGGCATAAAAGGCTCTATTATAGCTGCGTGTGAGCCACACCTCATGTCACTGTTACAGGCAGCGATGAGTCTATCCAGACTGTTGCATTAGTGCAGCATCATCTCACTGCTTATACATTGCCTTGGTACACCCCAACTTCATCATCTTACTTCCCCACCTCAACACCATGCAGATTAAATGGCCGATATGTGAGACCAGGGCACAGTTGTACAAAAGGCTATTGTTAAGGCACAGATTCCATCTGTACAATCCCAGGTATTACATTAATGTCAATTTATGTTAAAAATACTTGCTTGGGTAATTACAGCCTTCCAAAAACCTGACAGTACATATATCAGGCTGGCTGGTCAGTCACTGGTTGTTGCATTGCCATGTATGTCCGTGAGTGACAGTCCATTCATCAATCATAATGGCTGACTGGGGGCTATAGAAAGGCATAGTATCTGAAATCTGATTGGAGAAGACGGTCAACCTGGATTTGAGAGACTGGCTCTCATAGGAGGGATGTGTCTCCATTTCAAACATACGTTCAATTGGTGGCACACATGCTACCTTTCAGGCCCGGACTGGCAATCTGTGGATTCGGGCAA
>CM044447.1:52340749-52359040 GCA_024363595.1 Xenopus borealis
GTGCGCTGTTTATTCGCCAATATAAAGGCTTAACGCTTCTGGCTTCCAGTAATCCCCCGTCCTACAGTTTCCCTGTTGTTACCCCCGGCTCCAATAACGGAACCTTACTTCTTCCTGCCAGGTCCCTATTGGCAGTTTATTGCTCTGGCTGTTTTTACAAGGTGTGAAGTCTCTTTCAAAGGCGAAGTTTATCACACCTTTTGGCTTTAATTTAGGGGAGGCCAGTTATTCCACAGGCTGCGCTGCTGCTTGACGTCTCTGCCCGCAGGGAAACATATGTATTTGTGTTTATTCTCTATGAGAAGATTGTATTTAATCTCTGCAATGGCAGCTGCAGGTAGCAGGGGCCTCGCTCTGTGTAGCAAGGAGCCATGCTTTCAGTGGTGTTAAAAACAGTATTACTGTTGACGGAGGCCCTGCCAGCATGTTAACTTATTCGCTACCGTAGGGTTGCCACCTGGCCGGTATTTTACCGGCCTAGCCAGTATTTTTGATAGTCGATCCCAATGTTATTAATAGGAAAAAAAGATAAATATATAGGAAGGCCGGTATTTTTTTCAAGAAAAGGTGGCAACCTTACAAGAGACATTACCACCCCAAGCAAGGTTTCTTTTTGGTACATTTTCAGCTATCAATTTCCTTTTAATAAATAACTTTCATTCTTAAGCCCTTCTTATTGAAAGAGATGAGCGAATCTGCTCCATTTTGCTTAGCTCAAAATTTGCGAAACTCCTTAAAAGGACTATGAGCATCATTTTTATGATGCAATTTTTGTATAGCAAAATTAGAGTCTATGGACAATTGTGTTTCTCACTCCAATTACATTAAAGTCAGTGGTTGTTTTTTTGCAGCAAATTTTGTTGCAGTTCCACGAAAAATCAGCTGATGGCGAAATGCGGAATTTCCCTGCAAATCGATGCATGTATATATTTCTGTTATTTCATAGGCTCTAGACCAATTAGATGTACCTCCCCCTGCCTCATTATTGGTGATAAAATCACCTTAGTCTCCCACATCCTTACTCTTCTGTTCTATATTTTTTATCCCCATCCCATCTGTGTCTCTATTCCCTAACCTCCGTTTCCTTATCCTTTTTCCTTCTGTCTCTCATCCCATCTCCTTTCATTTCTATTCTTAGTGAAATTTTCATTCTCACTCACCCCATCCTCCCTCCTCTCTCCCCTTCTATATTTCTCATCTCCTCCCAATTGTCTATCTACTCCCTAACCCCATTCCCCTTCTCCTCTCTCATTCTGTCTCTCATCCCCTCTCCTTTCCTTTTCTCCCCTACTATTTGACCTTATTCTCCCCATTCTTCACTTTCCTTTCTATATTTCTCACCTCCTCCCCATTTGTCTTTCCTTCCCAATCCCTTTCCCTTCTCTCCTTCTGTCTCCCCATTTCTATCCTCCCCAACTGTTTGACCTAACTCTCCCTATTCTCCCTTTTCTCTCCCCTTCTATATTTCTCATCTCCTCCCCATTTGTCTCTCTACTCCCAAACTCGCTTTCCCTTCTCCGCTCTTCTTCTGCCTCTCATATCCTCTCTTTTCCATTTCTATTTTCCCCTAACTGTTTGACCTTAAAGTCCCCCATTTATCCCCCTTTTTTTCTCTCCCATTTCCCCCCAATTTTTATACTTAAGGAACAGAGCAGCCAAGAGGTGGTTTATGTGCTTACTAATGTACACAGTACAGAAGGTGTGAGGGGTATGGGGTATAATATAAACCTGGGCATCTCTGAGTTATTTCCAAGTGCAATGATCTGATACATCGTATTAGTGGGTGGTTTAATTCAGGAGGGGTCCCATTGAATAGAGAGCTTTAATGCTGGATATCAGAGCGACATTTTAAATGCCCCTGTTTATTAATAAATAAGTGTGTGCTATTAAGCCATTAGGGACAAGAATATTTGTATTTTTATATGATGGCCAAGCTTCAGGGTGTCACTACATAGAGAAGTATTTCCCTTGTGTTCAGTGGAAGTTGGGGAAAGGGGAGCTGCATTTTTAGCTTAATTGTTGGAAAAGTCCTTATCCCATAATGCTTGGCAGAAAAAGAACAATGGTGAGGATTTAGGTCATGAAGATTGTAGCTTGAGGGCACAGGACACAGATCTTTTATGTCCATAAACATGTTTCATTTTGGAACAAGCTACAGAGACGGAGTCTTGTAGAAACTCCAAGAGCTATTACACAGGGCCAAAGAAAATGCTTCTAACTGTCAGTCATGAGAAGATTAACAGCTTCATCTGTTGATATTGACTCTGTGTTGCCTGGGAACATGTTTAGCACCAGAGCACTGGGCTACGCAGGGACATCAGGAACACAGAAGCTGAACATGCCAGGACTTGATCAATTAATTCTGGACACACACAAGCTGGGCTACCAGTGGCCACAGTCTGCTCCAGCAGAGCTTACATTCTCAATCCCCAAACACACACTTATCCACACAGTTTGGGGTTATTTCATTTAAAGTCAGTTAAATTACCTGCAGTTTTGGGGCTGAAAGAGGAAAGTGTACCCCTCTCAAACATACAGACTGCATTCAACAATTTGAGCAGCAGCCTCTAGTACAGGGATCCCCAACCTTTTGAACCCATGAGCAGCATTCAGAAGTAAAATGAGTTGGGGAGCAAAAAACACATGAAAAATGTTCTTGGGGTGCCAAATAACTGCTGTGATTAGCCATTTGGTAGCCCTTATGTGCACTGGCAGTCTACAGGAGACTCTGTTTGGCAGTGCACCTGGCTTTTATAGAACCAAAACTTGCCTCCAAGCCTGGAATTCAAAAAAGCACCTGCTTTGCGGCCACTGAGAGCAACATTCAAGGAGTTGGAGAGCAACATGTTGCTCACGAGCTACTGGTTGGGGATCACTGCTCTAGTAGTATCTAGTGCCTGTCATCTAATGGAAGTGCTCTTCATAAGACTGAGACTGTCTTTGTCCCATTGTCATTCTATACATCAGGATATTTGGCCAGTGGTCTAGTGGGGGAGGGGGGTTTGGTTCTGTATGAGTGTAATGTTATTGTAATGTTAGTCTAAATAAAGTTCATATTATGTTGTAATGTTTTCAATAAAAAAATAAAAACTTAGTGACTTAAAGGAAGAGTAACGCTAAAAAATGAAAGTGTTTTAAAGTAATAAAAATATTATGCAGCATTGCCCTGCACTGGTGTTTGCTACAGAAACACTACTATTGTTTATATAAATAAGCGCTGTATAGCAATGGGGGCAGCCATTCAAGGGAGAAAAGGCTCAGTACAGCAGTACATTGGTTGGAATTGAATTTGAGACCTACACTGTGGCCACCATGCTGAGTGTGCACATATAATGAGGGGCAATGAGTGTTCCTGAGGCTACAATGTGTGTATTCATTGCTCTCAGTCTAACATGAATTATAAAGGAAAAACTTTGTCGTAATATTGTGAGCAGTTTCCAACTGCTTATCATCCTCATTATTACTCTGTACAATTAATCTGCTTTGTACTTTTTTCTATGGATTATGTTCTGCTCTCATGTACAAGAGAAGGTATGTTGCAGTGATGGGGAGAGATAGAGAAACCCAGAATGTCTCCTTCCCGGGCCCTTGGGAAAGTAAGAAAGTGCCAGTCCCCTGTGAGAGGGAAGAGGAAAGAATGGGATCATCAGTGATACAATGTCACAATGTTTTTATCACAGCAGTGTTACATTATTTTTTACACAGTCAGGTCTCATTTAATTCCAGGTTGTTTCCCAACATTAGAAGTGAATTAAGCTGAACAAATACAACCCAGAACCCTCATATGGAGATATTAGCAAGCCCTATTGTAATAAAGTTTCTTTCTTTTACCCCCTTCCCCCAAGTATTCGAGCCGAGTGTGGGGCTGCAAAAACAAAGAACCTTTGGGTCAAGCCAAATATTTTATGGAAGAAATATGTGAGAAATGAATATTAAAGGTTCTTTTACACTGAGAACTTTCTATGGAATAAACAGAATTAGGGAAATTGTGTCAATTAATCTGAATGGGTAATAATTACAGTATATCAAAATATTCAGTCATCAGACCTGTTTCATTTGTATCGCAGATGTCAAGAAATAATATTTATCACTAACCTCCCATCACAGGAATTTGCAGACTGTGTTTAGGTGTAAATGCAATATAGCAGGCTTTATTCTTATGAAAATTCCAGCCACTTACAGAAAGGCATGACGGATTGTACAGCATTTCCCTTGCTTGCAGTTGAAATGTTGGATCAGGGTGGCAGGCCAATGGGAACTGAAACAGAGTTAAAAAGAAAACCATGTAACACTATGTCAATTTTGTATAAAACTAAATTAAAGTCTGAGAATAATGCGTGCTGAAATAAATGAGACACTGATACTGGGACTGCTCACTGACATCTTTGGGCTGTACTTGAGGTTACTGTCTGCTCGCTCCGTAGGCTGATATCTATACTGTACAACCCGTACTTTTGTACCATCTTTATATAGGAGCTTTACGATATAATAAATGCATGGCACATGGCTGCACAGAATTCATTGTAGTTGGCATCTGTATGGAATGTAAGGACATAATAATATAGAGACAAACTTCCCATTGGTTTTGAAAATATAACATTATCTGCAAGGTCTGGGGGGGATTTGTCTGTACAGTAACGTTTAAAAAGGCCATATATGTAAAGAACCTCTATTTGGAGAAGTCGCCGAAAGCGTGAATCTTTTACCGATATGCCCACCTTGAGGTGGGTGATATCAGGCTGGACCAAATGATTGCATCACAATGCAGTACAAGAAGGCCATCAGGGCGAGGACCACATTTACAAGCCAATGTAAAGGTTTATGCCCTGAAACCTGCCTGATCAATATCTGGCTAACTTGGTCCATCTGCAGTTGTTATTGGGCCATATATATCCCACTGTAACTTTTTCACAAAAAAGGGCAAGTTAGCTTTTCAGCTGATGGATTTTATATCCCCAGTATAATGGGGTGTACTGTGGGGTGGGGGCTAGCACTATGGCGGAAGAGGTTTCCTATTAATAGGATTTTAGTTCGAATGTATGTATCCAATCACAGAGAGTTCAGGTTTGTTTCCCTAAAGACGTTAATCATCCAGGGGCTTCCATGGATTCTAGGGGTGTCTGTTTAATGGAGAAGATGTACAGGATTCAACAGGTTGGTGGGGCTGCGGCTGAAGGAGAAGTAAAAGGGCAGGGGAGGACACGCATTGATATTCCAGCCCCAACTCCAATTTTGTTTGTTTTCCTCCCCAAACGTATCAGTGTTTCACTGAGCGAGCCCCCCAGCTCCTTCTCAATGAATGTAGCGCCTTTACATGATAGGAATTAGAAAGCAAAAGGCTTTTGTTCCTTAACATAAGAAAAAAGAGAGCTGAGTGCTCAAATGGTCAATAAAGATTTGTCTTGATTTGTGCCCAATGTAAAGGAAAAGCATCCCCCCACCCCCAGTGCCCTGACTCCCTTACAGGGAATTGTATGTGCAGCTGATGCCTTGAATGGCTCCTCTCTACACTCGGGTGGATCCAAGCAAGGCCTGAAGAGTTGCCCAGCTCTCTACAGAGTGAGAGGTGGACCCTTGGCCGGGACACTGTGTACAGTAAAAACAACTACAATAAAGTCTAAGTTTGTCCTGAGCTCAAAGGAGGCACAGTGTTAGCTCCCCCCATTGGATTTAACACCGGCCAATACCAGATACTCCCAATCCCAAGTGCTGCTACTATACCTTACACACCTGTGTACTTACATACTTATACCTAAATGTTTATTATTTGTACAGTCTGATATACAGTATAAGATATGACAACCACAGTGGAGTTTTAAGCTTTTCTGTTTAAATGACTGCCTGGGTCTCATTGGTTGACAGGGTGGTACAAGTGGTGCAAGCACAAGTGTGTGGCCTCCACTTCCTTTGTCTTTCATGATGCTCATGTAACTGTCTCTACTTCCTTTACTCTCCTGATATTCATGTACTTCCTTTGCACAGGGGAGTGTATATCCTGATACTAATGTGACTGTTGCTACTTCCTTCGCATGGGGGCAGGCCCGACTGGCAATCTGTGATGTCTGACAAATGCCCAAGAGGCTGATGAATATATATATTGCTTTAAGATACATACAGTTTAATTGTTACTGTATATATATTTGTCCAAATGCTTTCCTACTATAGGGGGAATATGTGGTGTTTATACAAATGGCCTGCAGGTGGCACTGTGCATACATTGGACTTTCTGTACATAGGACTTTCTGTACAACTTGAAAGTGAAAGTAAGACTTACTGCTGTTATGTAATGGCTGCATGAACCTGCTATCCTCGGCTACCAAACACAACAGCTGCAATAATGTGCCATAGAAATTCAATATTTAGTGGGCTGGTGGGGGCTGTTTGGGCCTCCATGTGGGCTGATTGGGCCTCTGTGTACCTGAAATGCCAGGGCCTGCATGGAGGGTAAGGTTGGCACCTGGCTGTTTTTTTACCGTTTTTTTATTTTTGATGCTTGATCCCAATGTTATTAATAGGAAAATCAGATGAATATATAGGAAGGCTGGTATTTTTTTTAAGAAAATGTTGGGTAGGGTTGCCACCTGGCCGGTATTTTACCGGACTGGCCGGTATTTTTGATGGTAGATCCCGATCCTGTCACTGCTCCCTTTGAATGGAGGAGTTTATTACATGATTAGGTTCGACACCTGTCTGGTCTTGATCCAGACAGTCTGTTTTTTAAAGGGATACTGTCATGGGAAAACATGTTTTTTTCAAAACGCATCAGTTAATAGTGCTGCTCCAGTAGACTTCTACACTGAAATCCATTTCTCAAAAGAGCAAACAGATTTTTTAATATTGGGGCTAGACATTTTGTCAATTTCCCAGCCGCCCTGGTCATGACAGTATCCTTTTAAAAGTCTAACAAGTTCAAAACCTCTTCCCCAGTTTTTAAAAACTGGGCATATATTAGCCATGCCCCCAACATCAAAGATCCCAACCCCAACATCACAGATCCTGATCCAAATGTCACCAGGACCGCCACCAACATCACAAACTCCCTTTATCTTTAGTAATGGGAGTGGAAGATCATATAAAGAATTGAATATTAAAATTTAACAATATAGCAAATGGGCAGAAAACATTAACCATTACAGCTTGTGTAAAAATATTAAATGGATTTACCAACTACTTTTGGTTATTAGGGTCCTTACCCCCAGCAACCAAGCAGTTGTTTGGATAGCATACTTAGGTCACTATTTGCTTTCCCAATACTTCTGGCTGGGCCGGGCGCTGACATTTGTGCTGTGGGAGAGAAGGGCACTGGAGAATGACTTTTATAAAAATAATCTCAAATGTTTGGCATCTTTCCAAAAAATATTTGCATGATCGCATAATTTTGCCCCCGCTGGTGAGTATGTTATACTCCCTATTGATTTCCTCATCAGCCTCATTTCCAGATCAATACATTCCTGCCACTTTTCACCCAGGCTTTAGATAAAGAGGGAAGCAATGAAATACCATGTAGATAACATCTACAACTATAAAGTTGGCTCTTCACTTGATCTTTCACTGAAATGTCCACCCTGAGGTAAGAAATATCGGGCTGAGCGTTTGGTCCTTCAACCAATGATTGGATCATAATTTCTGTTATTCCAGTGGGCATATTGAGGGCTGACCTCTATCCAAGGGGAAAATCAAGCCTGTTGGTTTGACATCTAGCTGAATTTCAGACATAGGATTGCATGGTCAGTGAGGACATCAGAGTGCCCCATACACAAGCAGATAAGCTGCACAGTTAGTCTGAAGGGTCTGAATCAGCATCTTAAATATGCCCTTGTATGGCCACCGTAATTCCGGATTTCTATTGTTTCCAGCCTGTATAGAGTCATTCCCGTGTATAGGAAGATGCAACTATAGCGCTCGGCCAAATGGAAATGTTCACTTACATAAAAGATTGGACTTAAATGAATGAGCATCCGGCCCAGAGCACAAAAACCTGGCACATTCTGTGTTTTGTGACTCACTCTGGGGTGCTCCGTGCCGCCCTTGTGCTCTTTTAAATCTTCCCCTAAAAGCATATAAATAGTACCCAGAACTCACAGGAAAACATCAACAACAGGATCAGTGGCGACAAAAACAAATTCTTGTATCCAGGGTTTTCTCACAGTTTTGTAGTCTGCACTGAGCCCTGGCAACCGGAAAGTATGCATAGCTAACGCGCCCGCCTGCCCCTGTGCCATTGTGTGTGCCACAGGCTCTGCAAGAGATATCAATTACTGATGCGCTTTGGGTACCAGGGGCAATCAAAAGACTGTCATGGGGGGGTGCACTTCCACTTTCTGTCATGCACATCTTTCCCCCAACAACTATCACAGTGTAACCCCCATATAATATATGCACATAATGTAACTGTATAGGTACAGATATACCCCCATCTTTCCCCCAATCACTGTCACAGTGTAACCCCCATATCATATATGCACATAATGTAACTGTATAATATATAGGCACAGATACACCACCTTCTTTGCTCGGACTGTTTATTGTTTAATTTGGGGGTTCATTGAGAAAAGGTTCCCAGAAAAATACTTCCCAGCTTATTTGAGCTCCAGGCGAGTGCACAGCATAGTAGAATTCTTCTCTGTTTAATAGAGGAATGAATATGAATCTACTCTCAGGGTTACAAACAAGAAGTAATCATGGGATTAATAGAAATTAAATAGCGCCATTAAGTCACTAGATAATGAATACATCAAGAAGTGCCTATTATTCGCCCATCAGGTGGTGGCACTGTCGTGGGGCTTGACAGAATTTGGCAATATTCCAGTTAACCCGACCCTAGGGGGAGTCACACTGATGCAACTTTGTATCCATCTGTTATTCCCTTTCAGCTAATAAGCATAGTTAGAGGAATGAATGGCACGGTGCTCCGTTCACATCAATAACACCCAGGCTCCATACGTATGGACAAGCTGGAAGGGAGTAGCTAGAGACTGGGTAGATTATTTTCCCAAACCTTGGGATTCATGCACCCTGGTTATAAAAAAATGCCATTGTTGGTTTTATCAGTTATGTGTCATTAATTCCAGGGTCATAATTGTAGCAAGGAGACCAGAATCATTGCCAGCATTGTATTATACTACTATTTGATATGGCCCCGAAGTCCTGGTCTGGGAAACCAGTGAAATTAGAGGTTCTATTAGTGCGGTGCAAGATGGCATGATATTATTTATTCTGATACCAACATAATTTTGTCTTTTGGGGGAACTTGTAACACTTTGTATCAGCACTGTCCAAACTGCAGCATGTGTTGGCCTGTCAGGAGTACTGGGAATTGCAGTTTATCACCAGCTGGATAGCTGCAAATTTGATATTAACAAAGTGGTGCCACATTATAATTTGCCACTTGATGGACCAGTAGGTTCTTATGGTGCAGCGTGGCCCAACCAAATTTCATATAGTGAATTGGGTTGAATGTATGACCCCATAAATTGGCCAAAAGCAGTGGAAGGGGCCCAGCTGGAAGGCAAATTATAGAGAAATTTGGGGTGAGTGCTTATTTGTGTCCTGGGTACCCCTGGAACTATAGCAGAGTGACTGTTACCCCAATGTGTCTATATATCTGTAACCTTGTTATGAGCTAAAGCTAAAGGGTACTGCCTGAAGGCCAGTTATTGTGATGTTGGTATATGTGCTTATTTGTGACCTTGGAGTCCCTTGTATTATAGCAGTGTGAATGTCACCCGATTGTTTCTATATATATATATATATATATATATATCTGTAACCTACTGTATACATGACCATTGACCCATCTGGAGGGCAATAGGTTAGATAATGTGTCTTGCCTGCACAGCACAAGGCATTAACCCTGTAGTGGCTGAAGATTTTGAGTGTATATTATGAGCTGCACATTTAGGTGGGTAGTAAACACACACACAAGGACCCCCATCTCAGAAAGACCCTCAGCCACAGGGAACATCTTTGAGGCTGGGATAATCCCATGGAATATATATTGTGTATCTCCGGTGGTTGAGGTCTACTTATCTCAAAATTATCTTCTTACCCATGCTTGCCCGCTCCCCAGCCTGTGTGGCACATTCGAAACGTAGACATACACATAGAGCCCGAACCCAGTTCTGTTTGGGCCACCCCAAGGCCGCAGTCAAACACCCGCCCCCCTCCCCTCGCAGGTGTTTCTTACCTTCCCCCATGCAAGCACACGCATGCACAGGCTCCCTCCGGAGCATTGGAAAATACATTGGCGGTGCTTCTAATTAAACTGGAAAGCGGCTGTCGCCCCAAAAGTCTTGATGCCCTAGGCCTGGGCCTTTGTGGCCTCACCACAAATCCGGGCCTGCCGGAACCCACCCGACCCAAGTGTATCGGTCCATCCCGCACATCATTATCTACCAGTGTCGGACTGGCCCGCTGGGAAACCAGGAAAAAAACCCAGTGGGTCCCGACCCTCATGGGCCCCCGCCAGGCCAGACCTCCCCTTCCTAATTTTAAATAAAAAATATGCCGACGTGCGGTGCTTAGCTCACACGCACGTGCCTGGCTTGCATGCGCAGTGATGCATGTAGGGTTTAAAAAAAATAAAAAATACTGCTAGTGTTGGGGGGGTGGAAGAAAGTGGCAGGGAGCGATGTAAAGAGGGCGGAGTCATGGAAATGACACGCAAAAGGGGCAGGCTGTGACGCTTAAGGGGGCGGGGCCACCTCAGCGTTGGGGAACAAATACTTTAAGTGAAGGGCCGAGGCCTTTTTGTAAGGGTATTACAAATGACCGACAACTACATTGCGGGTAAATTTGTAGTACCGGCCCTTGCAGGTATTTTACCAGGTAGGCCGGTAAAATACCGGCTGGGTGGCAACCCTAGATCATGCACGGCGCCCTGCTATCTGCCAGTGTCTTCCTGGTTACAATAGGTTCCAACAGCACTGTGTATGCTGGGCAATACTCCAGAGGAACATGGGAAGTTTGGCTGTTAGGAGTCATAGGTGGAATAATATTTAAAAGGGAACTATTCCCAATAAATGCATCTGCTGTGCTTCTTACAACTCTGCCATAGCAAATCAGATGAGAGCATCAAATGAGAGTGTACTGCCGTGCTGTGGAAGTTGGATTAAGATACAATGTCCTACTAGTCCCAGTTCCAGTTAGGGAAGAAGCACACCATTCAATCCAGCAATGCCTTTAACACATTTATTTGCAAACATGACAGTGTGAGACTAATTCAGTAACACAAGGGATCAGCACTCACTGGTGAGTCCCTGTAACCTTTGCCCAGTCCTGCTGCCCCACCCATTAATGTGTCACCACTAATTTCATAGAGCAGGTCACCGGCCGAGCACTTATTCAGGCCATTACAAACTCTGGTTAAAAGACCCCCAAATGAAGGGGCTTCATGTAAATAGCACTCCTATGATATTTCTGACAGATGCCTTATGATAGATTAACATGGACTGGATTCTGCTTTTTTGGAGTCTATTGTAAAGTCTTACCCAGCCCCTATGAGGGGCATATTCCCAGTGAGATATAAAAGGTCCTGTAGCTCCTAAAACACAGAGCTGAATAGATATGGCCCCAGACAATAGCCAATCACCTTATGGAGGGCTGAAAATTTCCAGACGAGCCACACTGCCTGCCAGTGGGTATTTAGCACCTATATATATATCCATAGAGATGCCAGTGAGATCAGTACAGATATTTGGTTCAGAGCATTGCATCAACCCCAGACATGCCATTAAGGTCACTGTATAAAATGAATTCAGAGGATTGCAAGTGAGATCACTTACAAAAATAAATTCAGAATGGAAAGTCTTTGTAACAGTCCCAATTTTAGCGAAATGTATAAGAAATCCCGTGACTTTGGCTACTGATAAACAAGAGAGATGGCCCAGCACGAAGGCAGCATGGCGTTAATATTACACTAATATTGTAACAAGCACATTAATAGCCGAGTTTTGCAGAAAGAAACAGAAGATCAGAGAGTCACAAGAGTTTACACTGGGAAACCCAGAAAGGGTTCTGCACAACAGATTTGTATGGTGTATAGCATGACTAGTGAATCTTTAACTCCATCAATAATCATGAAATATATAGACAAGTAACGGTAGGTATAGGCAGCTCCTATGAGCTATAACCCCACTGTGCACTAAATAGAACAATATGACAGCTCCCACCCATATACTGTACATATAAATACAAATATACAGTGAAGGAATGTTCTGGGCACACAATAAGCTATACTCACATACTCTACTAAGGGAAACGATATGGCACCTTCTACCCAGGTGTATAAAATAAATACAAATATACAGAGAAGGAATGTTCTGGGCACACAATTAGCTATACTCACATACTCTACTAAGGGAAACGATATGGCACCTTCTACCCATGTGTATAAAATAAATACAAATATACAGAGAAGGAATGTTCTGGGCACACAATAAGCTATACTCACTAGTGATGGGCAAATTCGCTGCGAATTCCCGCGATTCGCCGCTGGCGAATAAATTTGCGAAACGCCAGTGAAAATTCGCTTAAAAAAAACCGAGTCGCATGTTGTTTTTTACGCGACGCGACAAAAGCGACAAATTTTTTTGCGAAGCGAAACTGGGTAGATTCGCCCATCACTAATACTCACATACTCTACTAAGGGAAACGATATGGCACCTTCTACCCATGTGTATAAAATAAATACAAATATACAAAGAAGGAATGTTCTAGGCACAGTAAGTGCAGTATCTGCCGGTGGTGTTTCGGCATGGGGAGCTATGATAGTTCTTTTTTTCTCTGTCCCACCTCAGTATTGATATGAAGGTCACTTCCTACTCAGCATGGCAGCTGTTGCACACTGTGTGAGGTATTTATCAATTTATGAGGCCGATCCAATAATAAGAGCTTATTGCATGGCAAGGAGTCGATCCTAATCAGGAATTACCCTCCTCTAAGAAGGGGAAATAAGACCAAGACTCTAGCAGACTTATGCCGAATAGATAAGAATGTAATTGCATAATGTTGCCTTTAATCTGATAAGAGCACGTCCCTTTATCTGATTTAACCTACGGAACGCGCTGCTTTACGTAAGGAATTTAAATTAATCCTGTGAAATTCTCCTTTATCACAAATGGGATAATATTCTGATAAAAGATCTATTGTCACAAGCCCCTGATGCTCATATCAATATCAGTCAATGCTTTGTCCCTTGCTCATAACCTCTCTAATAACCTGCGCTGCTCTGAGAAGATAAATGTTATTAAACCACATTCCTTTAGAAAAACTGGCAAATGTCGTCATCTGGCCGCCGACAGCCCCCCGTGGGGGGGGGAAGCAACTCCGTCTCTTTTATTTACATTGAATATTAAAGGGACACAGGAAATTGAAATAGGCTTATTCATATTCAGTCAGCTTGCCCTTTAAACATTGTTGAATATTTTAATTAACACAGTTATCACTGTTGGTTTGCCGGCATGTGGGGGAAGGAAGAAAATAAGAGGATTTATGGGGAGGTTGGAGTACAAGATACGTGGCTCCAAATTGGGAATCAAACCAGTCCCTGGATCAACTTTGCACTATATCAGTCACTCTTGCTAAAAAGGCATCTGAGAATTTCTTAATGATACCTAATGTATATGCCAGTACAGACACTTCAGGAAGAGAATTCCACATGTTCCAGCTCTCACTTTAAAAAAGATAGAACTCAACTTCTTCAAATCTATAGAGATTCCTTTTAGATTTATTTCAGAGTTCCTCCATACCATGCCGGGTCAGTTTACCCATTTTGTGCAAAGTCATCCCACATCACAGACATCAGCAGTGATTTCAGTGAGCTCTATTTACAGGGCTGAGCTGGGCTGTACCTGTCTCCTCCTCAGAGGTAATGGCTATCAGTTGTATTTGATAGGGGTGAGCATACCTCCCAACTATCCCTTTTTCAGAGGGACAGACCCTCTTTTGAAAGCTCAGCCAGCAGTCCCTCATTTGTACTGGAAAGTCCCTATTTTCTCTGCACTGAACAGCCAGAAAAAGAAACAAAGTTTCTAACTTAATTGGCTTTTGGCAGAGAGCCCAAAACAACTACCAGGTGCAAATAAGCTACATTGTAACAATTTTGAGATAAGAAAATAAGTAATTGTAACAGTTTAGATAAGGAGAAATATTTTCAAACTTTTATAACCTGCTAAATTTTGTAAATTGAACATGGTAAGTAGGGGGTGTGGCCACCAATTTTTTACTTCCAAAATGTTGGGAGTTATGGGTGAGGACAGTGAGAGTTTTTATGTTTTTTATTTTATTGAAAACTTTACAACAAAATATAAACATAATTTACACTTGCATTACTGTATTACATTCTTACAGGACCAAAATCCCCAACAACAAACAAAATAAGCGTGGCAAATGTGCTCACTGTAATCATGGAATGGGAACAAGAAGCTTGGTCAGCTCAATTACTATTGCCCTTACTACACTGTCTATGGGTATAATTGGATGACCCATTGAGAGAGGGAGAGGAAAGGGGAGTTCAGGAGTGGAACACGGCTCACGTTGTCATGCAGAGCCAGGCTGGGGAGATACACATAATAAATCAGCACCAGGTAACTAGTTCACTAACAGAGGTCTGATTAAAGGGGAACTATCACAGACGTAAATTTAATAGACTGTAAGATCAATTAAATATTCAGCATAATTTCTGAAATAATTAAGTTTTCCTTCACTTTCCCCTCTCTCAGCATCTGTTTATCTTCATTCTGTCTTTATGCAGGAGTTGGGTGGCAGAAATCCATTGACAGTAAAGCTGGCCATACACAGGCTGACAAAAGCTGCTGACAGACCGAGTTGGCAGCTTATTGGCCGGTGTGTGTGGGGCCCTCCAACAGGCTTCCCCGATCGATATCTGGGCGAGAGTCAGGGGTAAAAATCCCATTGGATCGTGGACTGCATCTGTTCGTTGATGAGATACCGCAAACTGACCACCAGTTATGATCTGATTGTTGGGCCCTTGAGCCCACAATCAGATCAGCCCAATATCCTCCATTTCAAAGTGGGTATGTCAGGGAGAGATCTACTTGTCTGGTGGAATTGCCAAACGAGTGGATATCTATATGTATGGCTACCTTTACTATCTTATAAGAGGGCTTCCTTTCCTAGCAATTGTATTAGAGCTCATTCAGATAACTGATTCCAGTACAAAAAAATCTAACAAAATAAGAGCCTTTTGCACAAATCCTGCATGTAGAGAGACATGATGTCTGGTGATTTTAATAGTGAGCTCTAATACATGTTCTAAGCAAAAGGAGCCCCCGAAAAGATGTATTGGATTGGCATGTCTCTGCATAATTCAGTGCTCCAAATTTTCTGGCAGGTCTGGAGTCAATACAATGCTTTGAATCTATTTTCTGCCATTATCTACAGGCATGTCTGGGGTTAATGCAATGCTCTGAATACATTTTCTGAAATGACCTTAGTGACATGTTCGTGGTTAATATAATGCTTTGCATTATTTTCTGAAGTAATCTCACTGGTATGTAAGTGGTTCATACAAATCATGTAATGATCTCACTGGAATGTCAGGAGTTAATACAATGCTCTGAATCATTTGTTTGCAATAATTTTACTGTCATGTCATGCAAAGCTCTGAATATATTTTCTGCAATTATCTCACTTGATTGCCCTTATTATTGCAGGTTCTGGGTTAATTCCATGCTGATGTCTGGGGGAAGAGTTTATGCAGTGCTTTGAATCTGTTTCTGTAGTTAACCCACTGGCATGTCTGGGCTTAATGCAATGCTCTGAATTTATTTTCTGAAGTATTCTCAATGCTCTGAATAAATTATTTGGGATGATCTTTCAGACATCACAAAACAATCATGGTGATTTTGTTTTCTTTTTCATTTCACTAACAATGATGTTACCACAAATCCTATCTAGCATACTATGTAGGCACACGGTCTTTACTTAAAGATGAAAAATATGTATTGTACTATGTACAGTGACACAATGCCATTGCTTCTCTTACAATCTGTCTGTGTGAACAGGCAGGGTCGGACTGGGGGCCCACCAGGGCTGCTATCACAGGACCCCCACAGGTTCCCCCACCGAGCTGCCACCCTATCACTGCACATGTGGCACATATTTGCCCAGGGAACAGTACTTCTCAGGGCCCCCCTCTGGGTCCCCTGGTGCCGAGTTCTCCTGTCAAGCCACCACTCCCTTCCACACATGTGTGTGTGCATGCAGGCCCGGACTGGCCATTTGTGGGTTAGGGCAAATGCCAGAGGGGCTGCTATAAGGTCCTATAGAAAGTCAGTATTTAGTGGGCTGGTGGGGGCTGTTTGGGCCTCTATGTGGGCTGATGGGCCTCTTGTGTACCTGAAATGCCAGGGCCTATTTTAATTCTCAGTCCAGTCCTGTGTGCATGCATGCACACACACAGCTTTTATTTGCTGCGATGTGCGCCAAGAACATAAGTGCAGGGAACAGGACTGGGCCTGGCAGGGCCCATAAGAGCCGGGGGGCCTCCTTTCCCGGTGCCCTGCCGGCCCAGTCCGACCCTGTGAACAGGTGAACAATGTGGGCACTGATAGTCGTAGATGTGATCATTGCAGGGTCTTAGAGGTGTGAACTCTACAGGGTCTTAAAGGGCTTTTAGGCTGGTGGCAGATTCAGGGAAGATTAGTTGCCCAATGACAAATCATCTCTTGTTCGTGCGACTAATCTCCCCACGACTTCAGAAAACGAAGCACTACATATGCCACCCCACTGTCAATTCGTATTCTTGCCGGCAGGAAGGCATTTCGAGGAGATTAGTAGCTCGAAGAAGAGAAGATTTGTCGATGGGTGGCTAATCTCCAATGAACCTGAACATGTGTCACCAGCCTTACAGTCTGAATATGAGGTGTAAACCATGCAGGGGTCAATTAATCTCAGTACTGATACCTATTTAAGCATACAGAAAGATAAGCAATCAAGGTAACCAGGCTTTATTGGAGAGCCTCACTAGGAGGGGGCTCTGGGCCGGCAGTTAGACAGCACTGTACTAGGACATAATGACCTACTCTACTCATGGCATACATTGCTGGTGCCAGGTGGGCTCTGCTCGTAAGCACTTCTAGCAGATTGAGAGAAGGGTCCTTATTATCGCATCTCGTGCCTGTGCAATTGTATCCGTCATTGTGCAGCTGTGCCTGTGTCATTGTGCCCATCATGATTCCACCCTAAATAAGTCCGTTCCCTAGGATTCCTTATCCAATCCATCACCAGTCATAAAGGTTTTTCCTGAACTTCTGCAGTGGGTGATATTAGTCCCTCACACTCCAGAGCATCCAATCAGAAAGGGGAATTGGCAGCAAAGTGAGTACATGAAGTATCAGACCCGGGCACCTGATTATTGGCTTGTAAAATAAACTGCAGGGCCCAATCAGGCATTTTATAAGAGCTCAGCCAATAAAACTTTAAAGGCTCATTTCTTACACCAGCAATAAAAATAATTCTCTCCCCACTCCCCCACTTGTAAAGTTTGGTATAAATGCATCCCAGGAGCCTTCATTCAGAACAGCGAGTCTTCTCCACAACAGCCCGTGCTGTACCCAGGGGGGGCCGAATGTTTGGGCTAAGTTACATTACACCCAGGAGACACAGTAAATTTCTGAACTGAGAGGGAATGTCAATCCTGCAGCTCCCCACAAGCTAAAAATACTATAGTTCCCATCACTGTATGTGGCCTCATACTGTACTGGAACCATACGGCAGCTCCTATAGCCTCTAATTATTCTCTCTTGTGAAAGGCAAGTAAATGGCATATTAACATCTCAGTCTTCATAAAAAGAAGATAAAGAGGTTCCTGTAACCACATGAAAAGAAATAGCAATACAAGCTGTGCATGGGAAATTCTCTCTCTAAATATATATATATGGAACAATAAGTTAGATACTGTATGACTGAACAAGGTGAAATGCCAAATCAGATAATGTGGTATACCTAATAATGGGTTGTGTTTGAAATGTCCCACTACAGGACTCTATGTGGGAAAAACAGGACAAACAATGAATTCCCACAGGTTTAACATCAAGCATGGCAACACAGATGTCCCAGTGGCAGCACACTTCTGCCGCAATACCCACCGCATCAAAGATCTTTGGGTCACAGTTTTAAAGGGTAACTTCAAGACACAACAGGTGCAGAAGGAGTGGGAATTCAATCTCATGAGTAAGTTTAACTCCCTAGAATGTGGCCTGAACAGATACAGGAGTTTTATGTCCAGATATGACTAAGGGATAAGAAACCTAGAAGAAAACACAGCTA
>CM044447.1:52366802-52380284 GCA_024363595.1 Xenopus borealis
TGCCCTATTCTGCCTGCTCTACTCTGTCTGTGGAAAGTGAGCCTGATGGGTGTCTACTCTGAAGGTTTGTAGCATTTGGAAACAGTTTTTAGGGGGTCCCCAAGTTTTTTAATTAAATGCTGAGGGGTTTTGTGCTATTCTGGGGGCTTTGGGAATATGACTTTAGACGATCAAAAAAACTGTGCGTTGAATTAGCATTTTACTCAGAGACCAACAACACAATTTCCTTTACACATTTAGGCCAATACAGACCATCAATACAATGTGTGTGACTTGTGTGCATTATTCCCTGCATTATGTCTATTACCCACAAAATACATAGCTCAAATACTGAGGGATGATCTGTGGGGCCGCCAGATGACCTCCTGGCCCCTCCATCTGAGGCAGTCTATTGCTGCAACCCCCCTACGAAGTTGGTGGAGGGCTCCAGGACGCTAGCGAAGAGAACACAAATCTATGGTAGAAGAACCTAATTTCCATCTTAAAAACTGGCGACGCATTTTGTTGCCCCTGGTACCCAGTGGTGCTCTGACGACTGAGGCAAGTTTCTGCACTCACCTCATTGGGCAGCGCCCCTGGGGGCCACATTTAGGACTTTTTATGCATTCCTATAAACACTGCACCTCAGACACATGGTACCTGGTTAAGAGGCAGTTGCCATGAATCTACGCATTTGTTTTTGTTTTCCCTTCGCAGTGTACAATGCACGGCGTTTTCTCAGATGTCTCATTGATGTGGGATTTTTATGCTGTGTTTTCATTAATCCTACCAGGAAACTAAACTAAAGAAACTATTATGAAGAATAAAATCCCAGAATAAAGCCCTGTTGTGTTTGTCGATTTGTGCACCACGCCTTCGCTCTTACTGAACCCTCGGTTTGGCACCAAACTCAGTGTTCACGTCCGTTTGTTTGGCTATTATATGATAACGCACTCATGTTGTGCCAGTATTGCATCACCTGTGGCATTGTGCCAGGCTGAGAGTTTGGAAACATTGTCTTCAAATTACTAGATAATTACAGGTATTGGACCTCTTATCTGGGAGCCTTGAGACCCAGTGCATGCCACATGAGGCTTGTCCCAGAATTCATTGCCACAATGTTCTGCACTTTATTTAGTAGGAGGGATAGCAATAACATAAATATAATTCTAACTTCCTTTTACCCCCCCTGTTTCAGCAGGTTGGGGGACGGGTGGAGGTGACATAGTGTAATCTGTACCCAAGACCAGTTAGGGTAAGATTTGGGGTGAGTACTTATTTGTGCCATGGGTACCCCTGGAACTATAGCAGAGTGACTGTTACCCCAATTTTTTTATGTATCTGTAACCTTGTTATGAGCTAAGGGGCAGGGGCGGACTAGGGCCCCCCTCCGGAACTCCTGGCCCCACAACAGAGGCGCACATGTGCAGAAGGAGCCGCGGGCCGTGCATATGCAGAATATGCTGTATGGCACTGCAAATTGTTTTTTTTAGTAGGCCCAGAAGATTGGGAGAGGGGGTCTGGCCCGGCAGAGTTTTATCCTGGTATCCTGCCGGGCCAGTGCGACCCTGCTAAGGGGACCCAGCCTGAGGGCCAGTTAAGGTGAGATTTGGTGTGTTTATTTGTGCCCTGCATACCCTTATAGTGAAGTACCTGCTGCTTGTCTATTTTGCCTGCAGTTTCCCAGATGACATATTACAGCCCATTTTCTGCAGTGCAGTAGTGAAACTAATGAATGATTTGACCCCCTGTCTGAATGTGAAGAATAAACGATCTGCTGAAAGTAAAACACTGTGTGCCTTGGGGCAAGAGAGAAGGAACCTTGGCCTTGATTAACCCCCAGTAACAGTCATAGGATTCTGGGAGGTGACATGTTACTGTTTCCAGGATTCAGGCAGGTAAACAAACCTGAGGTTGTCATTTTCTATCCTGTCTATCCAACATGGCATTTGGAAACCCAAAAATTGTTCCAAGATGTATTATCCGTGATTAGGTTAGGTAGATTATGAGTATGTACTGAAGGACCACATCAACTCACAAATGTAGTCCTCAACTGATTGGAGCATCAAACATGCCAGAATGGTATCTTTTGAAAACCAAAGTTGGCAGCTTTTATCAGCTGTGTATGGCAACCTTTACAGTTTAAATGTCAGGACTGGGACTGCCAAACCCTATTTCCCCTAAATAAAGAGGGATTGATAGGTACTTAATATATATAACGTTTTTTTTTTTTGGTTTTTTATTAGGAAACTTTACAAAATATGATAAACGAATGGTTACTGCCTGCTCTGCTCTCATTTGCCCTACAGAAGCACTAGATAGGTGGCTAATATACAAGGACAAATTCAAGGGGAATGAGTTGGAAGGGTTAATGCCTTCTCCGCTCTTTTTTTGAATAATGGTTGACTCATATTGTTGTTCATGTTGTGAAGTATTATGGTAGATATACAGTTTGAGTATAACTTACAACTGTTTCTCTATTTTGAATAACAAACTATAATTATGATGAAATTTGCAATAAAGAAACTGCATTTTGCTCTCTCGGGCTCTACCAAAAACCCAACTGTGCCGGACTGTGTAAACATCTGTTCCAAGTGAGATTCTCTCCCAGCAGATATTAAGGCCCGAGTTTCAAACCTTTTACCTTCCCTATTGTGTCAGGAGTTGCATCTGAATGGCAGGGCAATTCTTTATCTATTAACTCCTTCTCACGCCTCCCACACTTTCCATGGATCAATGGGGTCTTGGCTTTTTTTGAGAAATATTTTTTGTCTTTTTTCAAAGGCAGATTCTTCCCCAAGCGGCGCATTTCAGAGCGTGTCGTTCCGATTCCTCAGTGGGAAAATTCAGGAGTATCCCCCATTTGAGAGAGAGAGAATTAGACAATGCGCTTGTGCCTCCCCACCCAGAGCTTCTCTAGTCCAGGGCTGAAGAGGTGGGAAATTGGCTGATTAGAGAAGGGAATTAGGCACATTACATGCTCATAAAGGAAAACCTGTGAGTTTTCGTTCCACATGAACTTCAGGCGAGAAAAGGGGGTCTTGGGGGCCAACGGGCACGTCACTGGCACGATTTCCATGCATCTTTGTATATTCAGGGCTCAGTGCTTCCATCTCGCAGGATACACCTCCATTTCTATCGTTTCTTATCTACGATTAAGGATGCATTCCACTGTCTGCCCTACCCTGGGAAAAATATAGTAAGAGGTATTAATCCCAACCCCCACCTCGATTAATCCCAAACTGCCAGGGAGAAGGGAAAATACCTTCAGTTTCAAAAAGATTGTGCCTGCTTGGGTAAATTTAAAGTGGTTGTCAACCCCCCACGGAAAAAAATTCAACGAAATCAAAGTAAATGTAAATCTTAGCAATTTGCCAATTTCTACGCTGATTCTAGAAACAATGTAGCAGAATACAGTTATCCTTCAGACAAGGCTCCAGTTTCCAGAATGCCTTGCTACGTCTTTAACGGGCTGCTTATCAACTGGATTCTGCTGCATTGTTTCAAGTCAGAAACAGAGGTGCAGAGAAAGGGCAACACAGAAATTGCTTTCAATAGCAATGAAATTCCCAAATAACTTTTAACCAATTGAAGAGTTAGTGGGGATATTTGGATTTCACTGTAGAAGTATGCATACAAGCGCACACAGTGCCTAGTGTATAACCTACTCTTTCACCAGAAAACTGCGTGTTACCTACTGACTGGATACACCCCTCATAATGGACAGCACCCCCAGATCAGCACCAGTTCTCACTTTTCTTATAAGAATGATATATTTATACGGGTATGTTCTTCCTACATTGTATTATAGAAATAAATATTTCTTTCAGTGTGAACTTTCATTAAACAAATGGGTTTTATTTGTTATAATTATTAATTTTATAATTAGATTTTTAATATATTTCTGTAAAAAATGTTAGATCCCTTAGGCCCTTAAAGCCCAAGATTAGCTAATGTAAAGAAATGTAACTATTAGAAATGTAAACTACAAAAGTCATCTGATTTCATTTATAACCACTCCCAAAAATGTACCCATAAGTAGGCTGCAGCCACTCCCTATAATGTTTTAATTAACCACTCACCACGCTTCACTCATAGCGCCTACTACTTTTTAGTTGTTGCCCCTAAAAATGTACCTAAAAATAGCACCTTCACTAGGAGTGGGAAGGAACTGTGGCTGTAGAATAGCATGGGGACATCGGCTGGGAAGGGACTGTGGCTGTGGGATAGCAGGTATGGTAGGGAGAGATGGTGTCTATAGAAGCAGTAGATAATAGTCTCTGGGAAGGGACTGTGGCTGTGGGATAGCAGGTATAGTAGGGAGAGATGGTGTCTATAGTTGCAGTGGATAATAGTCTCTGGGAAGGGACTGTGGCTGTGGGATAGCAGGTATAGTAGGGACAGATGGTGCCTATAGTAACAGTGGGATAATAGTCTCTGGGAAGGGACTGTGACTGTTGGATAGCAGGTGTAGTAGGGAGAGATGGTGCCTGAAGTAGCAGTGGGAATAATAGCCACTGGGAAGGGACTGTTGGATAGCAAGTATAGTAGGGAGTGGTTGTACCTCTGGGAAGGAACTGTGGCTGTAGCAGGTATAGTAGAGAGAGATGGTGTCTATAGCAGCAGTGGGATAATAGCCTCTGGGAAGGGAAAGGGGTAGGTATAGGACAATATGGAATCAGTAAAAGTGCAGACAAGAAACACCCTTAATCTGTATATATTATGAATCATGGGGCTCCAAAAAGTTTATTTGACTCAGGACCCTGGAATCACAGATGTGTTTGTCTTGTTAATGCGTTTAACTGACTTTACAGTGCTGTGTACACTGTGTGTGTGGGATGTAAGCCAAAAAAAAAACATTAAGTATTAAAATACTCAAACTCATACATAAAACAATACAGCAGCAGTTACAGGTACATAATGGAGTGCTGTTATGAATATAATGAAAAATGATCAAATTAGTGCAAGAGAATATGTGAGTTGCACATGAAATGTTATTGGGATCTTTTGGATTCTAAGTGCAGGGGCAAATGGTCACCCGAAGTTGTCTCACGTGGAAACTTCGTGACTCGGAAAGCGAAGCGCCGTGAGTGATATTGCGCTGGCGTTTTCTCATTAAAGCAGGTGGAAGGCAGTGGGAATGCAGTTCGTGGAGATTGTCGCCCTGAGGCGATTAGTCTCCAGGCAACTAAATCTCCCCGAATCTGCCCGTGAGTAGCTTAAGCTGGCTATAGACGTAAAGATTTTTGAAAGATCCAATGGTTATCGTGAGACCACGATTGTCTCAAAACGATCGTTTAAATGTCCAATGTGTCCATCAACTAAAAAGACCATTTCAGGCGATATTGCAGCAAAACTGAAGGATCGCAGCCTGCTTGACCCTGCAAACATAGGTAGATTGCATGGGGACCGATAAAGATTTTCTAACCTGGCTGATCAATCATCAGACCAATGTCGGATGAAAAATCATAAGATGAATGATCGTTTGTATCCCACTAACCGCACAATAATTTGACAGATTGGTCGGACTTCCCTACGATCGGTCGTTCTCTGGGGAAAGATCGTTGCATCTATGGGGAGCTTAAGTCTCTTTAAAAATGATAAAAGCAGCAAGAGACACAGACCAGGAGATAGTGCCAGCATATTTCCAAGAGCTGAGCCTGAGAGGGAAATACATAAATAGTCCTGTAAAATATATATTGCTTTATGTAAACTGATAAACTGTGAAATCTTTGACCAGTGCCTTATCACTGTACTTAATATATTTATTGCTATTGTATATATAATTTGGCTTGTCTCAGAATGATCTGACAAAGGGTGACCCCCATTTACAGGGAAATACCAATGCTGAAATAAGCATTGTATTGGCCTATACAGGCTGTTTCTGCTGGAGCTATGCTTGTACAGTTACATTTCATTTGCTGTCAGAACTGCAAGTTGAGCCCTTCGTGTCTTTTCAAAAACTGGGGAAAGCATTATGTATCCACCACCATTATTTATACTAGAATAATATAGATAGAATATAAAATGTGACGTTATATAGACCCTTTAGACACATGCAGATATTTTCCTAATAAAGGATGCATTGTATAGGTCCTGGGTACCTTCTGTTGCTCAATGGCAGGCAATATCTACTGTAGTAGCTTGCCTTTAGTCCTAATGATGAGCCAAGCATTCTATTCTGCCCCCTGCTAATAACAGTCTTCATAAATGCCCTTTTCCCAGGGAAGCTTTTTACAAACACTGCACTGACTCCAAACAGCATGGAGATGTTTATTAGGAGCAAAACAGGCTCAGCCTCCAGAAACATCCTGGTTTCTGCCTCTGTTTAATGACTTGCGGGACAATTCATATTGGCTGTCACTCACAGGCTGCACTGCTGTGCGGGATAAGGGATCTTTCTTGTGTTCGAACCCCATAAGGGGTCTGACTGATCAATGGCTCTGCAATTCCATTCTCCTTTCCCCACCAGGCTGTGACCTCTGTTCTATGGTCCTGTCTTCTGCCACTGCTTGTCTTATCTTCCCCTGTGCACTGGATTTCATTAGTGGGGACAAAGGCTGTGAGACTTGCTTTCTGGCTTAGGGATCCTGCAGGTACATTGTGTTTAGGTAGGAGCAGGCCCATCCCCATGTAAGGGAAAGGTGCTACAAATCAGCTTGATAGGTGGCTCTAAGCAAACAGGATAAGTGTTTTTATATGAAATCATCTTCAGAATGTTAATTGTGGATTAAGGATTTCATTTTGTAATTGAATTGGCTCAAATGTTCAGTCGAATGCTCACACCCAATGTGCCCAAATATTGACAGGTTACAGGTTTTAATCTCCTTAAAAATCATTCCAAAATGTGCCATGGCTTGTTAATCTTTTGTAGTGCCTCAATCGCTGTCATTGCTCCAGTCCCACCATTGTCTAGGTGCTTATATGAATTCCCAGGTCACGGGGAACACAAGAGAAATACACATACTATTGTCCTGCCAACACTTCATTATTTCATAAAAACCATGTGATCTGGAGGAATGTTCTTATTATTTATGGATTTCTCATTGTTCAAATGTAACCGCCTCTTATACCTTCAGAACCACCTGAGAATTCAGGTTTTCTCCAACAGAAAAGATACATTGTATCAGCCAACTTCAATCTTGATTCTTTATACAGAATTATTACTGGACTTTGCTATTGACATGTGTAACATTGGGGAAGTATTGGGGAAGTGGTGTAATGCATTGTGTCTAGTCTGACCTGGTGTACAATAATGGTGTGTCCTTCTAGGAGTAAAGGGGAGTAAATAAAAATACCCCCTTATTCTCTTCGTTTTATGGACAGAATTTATTTTGTGCTCTCTGGATTCAGCGGATTTAAAAGTATTTATGTGAAGCAAGATTTTATAAATTCCCTCCCACTGATAGGAAAGAGGGTAAATAGGTTCCTTCTGTGCAATAAGGAAGTGAAGAGAATTTGATTTATTGGAGGGGGCATATTGGATGAATTTATTAGAGGAAATGCAAATAGTATTTGCATTTCTGCAATAGTTTATGATGAATACTTTGTACATTTATCTTTTTCTGTAACCAAGAGTGACACAGTCTAATCCAATAATCTCAGGTTTCTACAGAAGTTCTTTCTTTTAATAAAAAAAGATGATATATCTTAGTGTGCAGAGCATTTCCTCTCTGTATATTTGTATTTATTCATATGGGTAGGAGGTGCCGTAGTGTTTCCCTTAGACAGTACAGTATGAGGATTCAGCTTATTGTGTGCCCGAAACAGTCCTTCTCTGTATATTTGCATTTATACATATAGGTAGGAATTTTGTATATTGATAAAATACTGTAACAAAGTAACAGATCAATACATAATAAACATAGCACAGAACTCAGAATAATCAAAAATAAGAAACAATAGTTTAACTTTCCCTTCCTCATTTGATTTAGTTTTAGGGTTTCAGAGATTTAGCTACTGATGTTTCCTCTTCTTCCGATCTTTCCCCTGAACTTCACTTATACCTGGGGATCTCTCATCCTCTTCTAGGAAGACACTTTGCCCCTCGTTTAAAACCTCCAACTTTCCCTTCCGTTTCTTCCCAGAGTCCCTTTCCAACTTCTTACAGCCACCTGAGACCTGTTGTTTTACAGGGGAGTTTACAGAACCTCAACCCCCTATCTCCCTTTCTTTCCTCCTCAGAAGCCCCCACCTCTTTCTCTCTGCTTTCCCCTCTCTCCAAACTATTTAGTTCCTCTTCCTCCTGTTCTACTGTCTCCCCATAGCCTTTCCTGATGAATAAAACAAATCTGTTGGATGTCTCCAGCTTTTCCTTGTATGTAAATCTCCTCCTTCTCTTCCTTTGGTTTCTTACCTGCTGCAACTCCATCTAGTTGGTTTCACCCTGACCTCTTTCCTCTCTGTGCCACATTCCTCTCTCCTCCCTAGGGGTTTCCTGTTCTCTGTGCACAGTGTCGGACTGGGACACCAGGGGCCCACCCAAAAACCTTAGACCAGGGGCCCACCATAAAACCTTAGACCAGGGGCCCACCATAAAACCTTAGACCAGGGGCCCACTCTCAGTACTAATATTCTTCATCTCCTCAATCAACCTCTATTCTCCTAGTTTGTTTTCTTTACATACTTTAATCAATTATTCCATCTATTTAGCCTCTTTGTTCTCATAGAAATAGAGAATTGCCATGAAATAGGCCAAAAGTTTAGCAGCATGAGGGCCCACTGACACCGTGGCCCACCGGGAGTTTTCTTGGTATTCTGGTGGGCCAGTCCGACACTGTCTGTGCACCACACTAACTTCCTCTGGCCCCTCCTGAGCATTGGGAACTTGCTGCTGTGACTCCTGTTCCACCATGGGACAAGCATTGAGGATATTGTGCCATGCCTCAGGAGTGAGTAGCGCAAGGCCACATGTTTAATGTTACAGTCGGTTGTCAAATGCTCCATTGAGCAGCATCTGAAGGACTTGCGAGGTTGCCCAGGGTAAAAACAGGAGCCCTGAATAGGGAATTAGGGTGATGCCTGGTGAATTTATTATGTATCTGCAGCCTCACCTGCACCTGCCCCCCAATAACCTTCCTCATCAAACACCATTCTCAGGGAGTGCAGCACAGTTTCCTAAGCCAGACCAGAACATGTTGGGGTGGGACGGACCCATGCTTGAACATTACAGTGATCAGCTTTGTGTCAAGCTTAGGGTGAGACCTGGAGATAGGAACTGTTTAGAACCCCATTCCGACTCTCCTTTCTTCTGACAATACAGAACCAAGAACCCCTCCAGCTCCTGGCTGTAAGGGGGGCCGAAATATTCAAATTTTGCGCTGGGCACATGATGTCATTGCGCTGGCATCGGACTGTGTGGGTCATGGGTGCCGCCATCTTGGATGCAGCGCCGAAGAGGAGCGGAGTGTCATCAGGCGCGCCTCCTGACACTGGGGCAGTTTGAAATTGACATCAAATTCTATGTCAGACTGGGCAATAAAGACAAAGAAGTGTTGAGAAGTAAAGCCCATGTTTAATGAGATTCATCTCAACAAAACTCCTGCCTGGTATCTTGTCCCCTTCCCAATGGATCCTGACCACATTCCTCCTTTTGAATACTGTGCCACCCTGTGCCACACTGTCCTGCCTCTCACTCACAAAGAACATTCTCCTTTCCCAATAGCTTTGGCTTTTCGGCACATTCTCTCCAGACATCTCGTGCTTAGTGATGGGCGAATTTATTCACCAGCTGCAAATTTGCAGCTAATTTCCAAATTTCGCAGCCGGCGAATACATTTGTGAAACTACCGCAAAAATTCCAATCAGCCACGCCCATCAGCCACAACAAAACTTTCTTTCTTTTTAAATTATTTTTATTGAATTTTCATTAAAATACATTAAATTGACCATATGATAATAAGACAACAAGTCTTCAAAGAAAAAAAAATTCATATGAACAATGTTCAAAAATGTTTTCATGTAAATAATAAACAATAAACATAAAATAAAAAACCAAATAATCCTGTTGATTCCATTTAAATTAAAGCATGGAAAAAAAACGAGTAGAAACAAAAGAATTCATGTGTATATAGCAATTAATTCACTACAAAAACATCAAATTCACTCATCAGCTATCTTCTTGCCCCATAAGTCTCAGAATAAATTTCTTTCTATCCTCATAGAATATAAAGGGAATATAAAGGGACCACCTACACCTAATTTTATTTCTCTGAAGAAAATCCTCAATTCTAAATCTAATGACCTCTTGAGTACATAGACTATACAAGTAAGAGAACTTGGGGGATCTTCCCTAGTCCAGAACACAAATATTGATTTTCGGGTAGCTGCCATAATAAACCAACAAAAAGAAACCATCTCCGCTGAGATATTTGCCAAAGAGCTATTACATGACAGCTGAAACGAATCTCTCATGTCCAATAATGCAAACTGTGGGTTCAGTACTAATTCTAAATTAATAGAATCTTTGATAAAACAAATAATTTTCTCCCATAAATTCTTAATATATGGACATACCCAGATATAATGAAAAAAATCAATATTTTGCTCTTTACATTTTGGACAATAAGAAATCTTCCGAGAATCTGTATCACTCTGAAACAATAACCCATAGCTAAAAAGGAATTGTTGATCTCTCCACTACAAAACTTTCTTCCTCTTTCATCTCTACTTCTCCACGACTCTCATCTGTTTGTTGATGCGGTACTGTGATCCGACTGCCCGTATCTCCTCTATTGTGATCCGATCGTTGGGCCCTAGGGCCCATGATCGGATCACCCCCATATCGCCCACCTCAAAGTGGGCATATCGGGAAGAGATCCGCTCGTTTGGCAACATCTCTCTGTGTATGGCCACCTTTAGAGTCCCACTTGGCAGTTCTTTAATACCCCCCCATAGAATTCCTCCCAGGGCTTTATCTGCTCCATTGTCTCCTTTATCTCCAGCTCAATGTCCTCCAGCTCTTTATTTAAATCCACAGCCTTCCTGATGCCCCGGGCCCTTGTATCAGCACTTGCAACAGTCACACTCTTTATCTGCCTCATGTGACACTTTCCTGCTTTGCAGCGACTCCATTAATGCTCCTTAATGCAGTAATGATCTTATCAGTCACCAGTACACTGTCCTGAGGATTTGCCTGAACTGGGGCACCAGTCTTTATACTGAGATCAGCAGGGCTGTGATGAGAGATCATACCCTGCCCCATGTGTAGGGCTGCCACCTGGCCGGTATTTTACCGGGCTGCCTGGTATTTTTGATGGTTGATCCCAATGTTATTAATAGGAAAAAAAGATAAATATATAGGAAGAACAGGTGGTAACTCTACCCATATGTGATGTACAAAGCAAACCATTCCCTTTAAGAAACATGTAATTAGCAGCAGTAGATGGTAAATAATAAGTAATAAGTATACCTTTAAGGCCCATCATATCGGAAATTGGAATTATTAGCAGTGGAAGGAAAAGCAATGCCTTTAAGCACAATAACGTCGCGTGCAGCAGAGCCAGAAGGAGTTACATTGCTTTGCCCCTCAATCACAGTTTCAGTGGGAAAACTTCCCCCCCCCCTGTGAGAAGGTTTGTAAATCACAGGGCACAGCAGCTGTGCCAGTATAATGCCCTTGCACAGACATACCTGCTCTGGCAGCTCTCCATGTTCCCCCCCGCACTCCCTCTGCTCCATCAGCAGCCAGTAAGCCCAAGTCCCAGTGAGAGTCCATTCTATGTGCCCTCTTCCCCTCAGCATACCTGGTTACTACTCTCCAGTGCAGCAATCACCTATCCCACCGCCGGGTGGCAATCCTACTGGGGAATTGCAGAGACTTCTAGCTGGGCCTGGGGAATCCATAGTTATGTCTTCCTCACTCTGGGGCTACTCAGGGCCTGTAACAGGTAACTTTCTGATTCATTCGCATTTGGGGCTGCACATGGCTGACATGGCTTTAATCAGGGCCAGGTTTACACAGTGGGTGCCCCTAGGCCCGCTGTTGTTTGTCACCCCGTCACCTCTCTTTTATTTGCTCAAATTTTTATCATTGGAACAGAGCAATGGGAATTGGCACACAGGAAATAAAAATTTCTGAACCAATGTTGGTGTGGTTGGGCAGCATGCCGCCCCCTAAAATCCTGCCGCCCTAAGCCCGGGCCTTGGTGGCCTCTCCACAAATCCAGGCTTGGCTTTAATCTTCCCACAAAGTAAGCTTCTCTCTCCAGGCTTCTCTGCACTCTTCCTTGCACCCAGCAAAGTTCTGGGCCCACTGGCTATAGCCTCCTTAACCTTCGAGGCTGGAATTGACTTTTTCCTCATTTTAATGAAAAAGTAAAACAAAAACAGAAAATAAAAACTCTCACAAGGTTTTACCCTGATAAACTGAAACCAACCCCTAGATAGGGTTGCCAACTTTTACAGAAGAAAATACCGCCCTTCCTATATATTCAGCACGTTTCCCTATTAAAAACATTGGGATCAACCATCATTTTTACCGGCCAGGTGGGAACCCTACCCCCAGACCCTCTAGGGGCCTGGAGAAATCTCACACTGCAGCAGCACATTCCTCACAACCTATCAATATGAAGGTAGAGCTTATTGTGTGCCCAAAACATTCCTTCTCTGTGTATTTGTGTTTATATATATATATATATTCTGCTATCTGTCTCCTGTGCTCCTTGGTACTATAGGGCTCTGCAGATATTCCCATATATATATGTATATATATATATATATATATATATATATATATATATATATATATATATACATATATATATGGGAATATCTGCAGAGCCCTATAGTACCAAGGAGCACAAGAGACAGATAGCAGAAGTGACTGATCCATCACTTGGGAAGCAGAATACCAGTAGATGGCTCCATATGATTCAGGTCACTGTCATTCTGAACTGCCGAGGGGCACTTGTACATGCAACGTGCAGTACTAACAAATGTGACTTGTGCAGAGCATTTACAGCTTGTGGGATTTTCCATGAACCAACAGCTATCTCCCACGCAGTACCTGTTTCCTCTCACGTAATCGCTTCAGGTGATGCATTCATCCCAAAATTTTACTTTAAATGTTTCTTTTTACTCATTTCTAATTCGTGTTCACATATATAACAACAGTGAGAGGGATGGAACTGAAGGAACTGAGAGCAGATTCACGCATTTTTGGAATCTGTTGATTGCACTTGCTGGTATTCTGTAATAAAAAATATAAAACTTTTATGGCATTGTTTCCACTGACTTGCAAAGCTTTGTTAGGTCGGTTATTCTGATGATTAATTCTGTTAATGCAGAAAATCCTGTAGGGCAGGACTGCTGCTTACAATGGATATCCAGATCTGTACCTCTGTGACAGAATGCTCTGTTATACAGATAGCTAGAATCTCAGTACTAAAGCAGGGGATGATTGCTGCTTACAATGGTTAAATTATGTTACTCCCCAGAGCAGCAAGAGTATCCTACAGACTCCCAACATGAGAGTATCCTACAGACTCCAACATGAGAGTATCC
>CM044447.1:52431895-52441954 GCA_024363595.1 Xenopus borealis
GGGGGTTGAATTCCCCTTTAACTTTTAGTATGTTACTAACAGTTCTAAGCAACTTTTTAATTGGTCTTCATTTTTTATAGTTTGTGAATTAGTTGCCTTCTTCTGACTCTTTCCAGCATTCAAATGAGGATCACTGACCCCATCTAAAAAACTAATGCTGTGTAGGGCCACAGAGCATTGCTTTTTTTTATTACTAATTTTTCTATTCAAGCCTCTCCTATTCATATTCCAGTCTCTTACTCAAAGTAATGCATGGCTGCTAGGGTAATTTGGACCCTAGCAACCAGATTGCTAGAATTGCAAACTGAAGAGCTGCTGCATAAAAAGCTAAATAACTCAAAAAACGCAAATAATAAAATGAAAACCAATTGAAAATTGTCTCGATATATCATACTAAAAGTTCATTTGATGGTGAACAACCACTTTAAATGCTGTATTAGAAAATATGGAAAGTGATGCTGATTGCATTCATCACAGCTGGCATTTAAAGGCTTAAACATCATTTGCAAAGGATCTGTACTGTTAATTTTATTATGTGGGTGTCTGAAGCTTCAATTTAGTAATATACTGACTTTGATTGCTAGGGTCATTGACCCCGACAGCCAGTGGAAAGGTAAGTAAGGAAAGATTTATAGAAAGGAAACAATAAATACAAATATAAAATGGATGAGCCCATGATGATGCCATATATGATATCATCCACCACTCCATAACCAGTGCACTGTTTATACATAACCACAGCAATAGAGTAAGCCTGTACCCCCTCTGTAGGTGTTGGTCTGATTTTAATGGACTAAATAAACTTGTATTTTTTATGGAGCGCAGTGTTGCTGTTCCAATTTTATTTTTTTTAGATCTGTGGATCATGAGAAACCAGGAAGCATGCACCTGTAAAAAAAAGACCAAATGTTACATATAGTAATAATAGTAAGAATAAAGTCTATTTTGTGACAGACTACAGTACGGAAGCAATAGATATAAAAAAGATACTATTGAAACATTGGCATATAATAAGCTCAGATCGAACATTAAAAGTAGACAGACCCTGGTTTACTTATAGGAAAACTAGATCTATTGCAAGCTATGTATCCCCAAGTATGCTCCCTGATAAGTGAGATCAAAAAAAATCCACTTGGTTAAAGTATGTCGGAACATACAAATGTGGAGCAAGAGTTTGTAAAGCATGTAGTTATATAAATGTTTCAAAAAAATTTAGTAGTACGGTGACAGGAAAAGAATATGAGTGTAGAACATACATCAACTGTAAAACTACAAATGTTATATATTTAGCTACATGTAGTTGTGGATGCCAGTATGTTGGAAGAACTATGAGGAAAATGAAAGACAGAATTTTGGAACATTTGGCCTGTGTAGGGAGAAAGGATATATCATCCTCTATAGCTGATCATATCCTGAATGTACATAATGGAAACGACAGCTGTATATCCTTTCAAGGCATAGAGCATGTCCGTTTAGATAAGAGGAAAGGTGATCTAGAAAAGTTAATGAATAAGAGAGAAGCATGGTGGATGTTTACTTTAGAAACGGAAAAGACTTTGGGTCTCAATAAAGATTGTGAAATTAAATTTTATATTGAATAAGAGAAATAAGTAAATTTAAATCTAAATGGGATAACTTGTAACTTGCAATAGTGAGAAGTACTATGTAAGAGTGTATGTAAAGTATCCCTGTAATCAAAATATTACCCTGAACTGCATACATGGATCCACAATTAGTGATGGGCGAATTTATTCGCCTAGGTCGAATTCGCGGCGAATTCCCGCGATTCGCGAATCACCAGCGAAATTTTGCTTGGCGAAAATTCGCCCAAAAACGAGTCGCGCGTCAGTTGCGCGTCGTTTTTGACGCGACGAAAACGATGCGACGCGTCAAAGTTGAATTTTTCGCCTTCCTTTTGTTCTTAAATGTTTTTAAAAGACTGTAAAAAATTGGTATAAGAACTAGGGTATATCCCTTTAAGATAACGAGTGTGATATTTGTCTGTAATCAAGGTTAGCTATAAAGTTGTGTATTGTGTGAAAAAAATGTATACTCTGAGGAAGTACCGTGAGGTACGAAACCGGTCAGTAGTAACGTTATTGTGCACTGTGTCAAGGCTGACATGCAAATAATATAACATGAAATAAAGAAGCTTTTATTATATCACGAAAAACGAGCCATGGAAATCCATTTTTGAAAGCATGCACCTGTACTCTGATGCAGGAGCGCATACGGAACTGTGAGCGGGCTCTATTTATATCGTAGCCCCCTATATGCCCCATGCCCCTGTATACCTCTCAGGATAATCAGCTTTAAGTTAATCTGGAGGTCACAGCATCTGGTACATCAAACAGCCCTTTGTGAGTCGCTTGGGGTGAAGATGCCGGGGCCCCATCTAAACAGGACAATAGTATATAAGGATGGAGGGGTCACGCTGGGATGAAACCTCCACCCCCACTTAGTTATCTTCTCCCCGGGGCACAGAGCATTCTGGGAGCAGCAAAGTTACATTGTATCGAGGCACAGATTGTGATACAAAATATATATACAGGATTCCAGCTGTGAAACCTTGAAGTACCTACCTTGCCCTGCTGTGGGTTGGTATATCAGTATTCCATCACTGCCAGTAGAATTCATTAAAGGCAGAGACAAACAAGCAGATTCTGGGAGATGAGTCGCCCAGCAACAAATCTCCTCTTCTTCAGGGGGCAAATAATCTCCCCAAACTGCCTTACCGCTAGCTAGAATGGCAATCGGAGTGCTTCATTTTCAGAAGTGGCCCCAAAGGTTCCTCATGAGGCAACTTCAGAAAACAAAGTTCTCCGAGTGCCATCCCACCGGTGATTTCCATTCTAGCTGGCAGAAGGCAGGGGAAGGCAGTACGGGGAGGTAAGTTGCTCTGAAGAAGAGGAGATTTGTCTCCCCAAATCATGTGGGTCTGCCCTAAGGAGGGGCACCAAAACTCGAAGCAGCGTCCCAAAATATATTAATTGCACATTATTAATGATTCTAGGCTATTTCCAATTGCTATTGTAAGCAATTTCTGTCTTTGCTTTACTGCGCTGATCGTCTACATGAACCAGAAAAACAATCAGCTCTCTTCCTGCCAACACTCCAAGTCTCACAATGCTCTGCACTGCATTTCATTTAAGCACACTCTTTCTTGCACATGAGCAAATGTTAAACTATAACTTCCAGTGTCTGTTGGAGGTAGGCTTGTCACTGGGCCTGTATTTTACCGGCCTGGCCAGTAAATAGGAAAAAATTGAAAGAATATAGGAAGACCGGTATTTTTTTCCAATAAAGGTGGCAACCCTAGTTGGAGGGTTCTGAGACTTGTAGTTCATAAACAGATAAAGGTGTGCACTGCTCCAGTTCCACAGAATAAATATCCCAGTCTGAGTTGTTAGTGTGGGATCTAGGCTCTAGGTGCAATACAAGGGGGGTTGAGTAGCAGATGGAGGACCACTATAACCTTTGCCCCCAGGAGAGATACTGATGGCGCCTGATATGACGTGACAAATTCTCATGGTTGAAGCTACAAAGTATTATTATGTCCCCATTAAACAAGTGTGAGAAAGGCATTGCATCTGCCCTGGGAACCTGCAGCAAATTGCCCTTTAACATCATTAGAGTCTGTCCTGTGGAGCTGGCCACTTAATATGGCCCCCATGGAATATTGATGAGCCCGGCTCACCCTAAGATGAGGACAGTTGACTTTGTTTTCCTCCGAGTGATGGCCCCGGGTTCCAAAGGCCGAAGAGGACAGTGAAAAGGAATGTGCAGGGTCGAGAAGGTCAGTGATATCCAATTGCCAATTGTTGGGAGCGGCACAATGGCAGCAGCCGATGATTCGGTTACAGAAGCTCATTAATACTTGGACGTGGACTTGACTTCATTTTCCTGCAGAACAAAGGGAAGAATGTAATATATTGTACGTGGGATTGAGGAGAAGAGCTTGGTTTGTGCACCACGGAATGTGACCTTAAGCAACAAGGCCACGCAGGTGCAACCAAGCATTTCCCCATTTAGCTCCTGCCAGGATACCCCATTTATTATCCTTGCTCTGCGTTATCTCCTAGCCGGTGCTGTGCAATTATGGAAGTTGCAGTTCAGCAACTAGGGTTGACACCAGGCCAGTATTTTACCGGCCTGGCCAGTAAAGATGATGGTTGAGCCCAATGTTATTAATAGGGAAAAAAGATAAATATATAGGAAGGCCGGTATTTTTTTCAAGAAAAGGTGGCAACCCTATCAGCAACAGCTGGAGGGCTGACACCCAATGTATCCAATTGTTTGATACAACATGATTTTGTCCCAGCTGATACCCTTTGCGCTTACCCATGCTCTAGTTTTAGGGTAGGGACAGACAGGGAGATTCGGGGAGATTTTGTCGCCTGGCGTTTTTAGCAGGCGACAATCTCCCCGAATTTCCTTCTCCCTGTCTGCCGATCGTAAAGGCACAAAGCGCCAGTGCCTGTGCAGACGCGGCGCGCGATTTCCGGAATCGCCGAAGATACCTCGTGAGGAAACTTCTGTGCTATTATTGTGTAGGGGCAGTGAAAGGGTGTGTGTGTAGGGGGGGGGTTGGTTCCTTCTCACAATATCCTGTTTCACCAGCTCTGAAAAATTTAAGCAATACAAAAATATCAAGGTGCCTGGGGGAGGAGACGGTGCCAGATTCACCTCACTGTGTAGGGAATAGCTATGCATAGGTCAGTTTCTCAGCAGGACTATTTTTTTTTAAAGGGGAAGTTGCCTGTTTGTGTAGAACAGAGACTTAAGGTGAGAGGTTTCTGCTCCCTAGTAATTTTTGTAATGCTGCATTTAAATTACCCCATTGTAAAAAGCATTAATATCCAATACAGTGTTGCCTTAACTAGGGATGCACCGAATCCACTATTTTGGATTCGGCCAAATACCGAACCCAAACCATAATTTGCATATGCAAATTAGCAAGAGGAAGGGAAAAGCCAGCCGTGTACTTCATGAAGTCCGTGGCGAAAATTTTTTTTACTTCCTTGTTTTGTGATGAAAAGTCACATGATTTTAAGGATTTGGATTTGGTTCGGCCAGGCACAAGGATTCGGCCGAATCTGAATCCTGCTGAAAATGGCCGAATACCGAACCGAATCCTGGATTCGGTGCATCCCTAGCCTTAACTAAGATCAGGTAGGTTGCACTCATACTGCTAACCTTCCCTTTCCCTATCCAGGGTCAGACTGGTCATAGAGAGTATTGAGGAATCTTCATATAAACATCAGGTCTAGTGGGACAACTCTGAGCCTTTCTGATTCTCCCCACAGCTCTAGATCAGTGATCCCCAACCAGTGGTTCGTGAGCAGCATGTCACTCTCCGACCCCTTGAACGTTGCTCTCAGTGGCCCCAAAGCAGATGCTTCTTTTTAAATTTTGGGCTTGAAGGCAAGTTCTGGTTGCATAGAAAAAAACAGGTATACTACCAAACAGAGTCTCCTGTAGGCTGCCAGTCTACATCGAGGCTTCCAATTGCCAATCCCATGTTGTGCACCCCTAGGAACATTTTGCATACTTACTGTATGTTGCTCTCCAACTTTTTCTCCCTTTAAAGGGGTATAACTTTTAATATGACGTTGAGAGTGATATTTGGAGACAATTTCCAATTGGTTTTCATTTTTTATTATTTGTGGTTTGAGTTATTTAGCTTCTTATTCAGCAGCTCTCCAGCCTGCAATTTTAGCAATCTGGTTGCTAGGGAGTAAGTTACCCAAGCAACCATTTATTGGTGTGAAAACAAGGCTGAAATATGAGTAGGAGAGGGCATCAATTGAAAGACGAGTAATAAAAATTAACAATGATAATACATTTGTAGCCTTACAGAGCATTTGTTTTTAGATGGGGGTGATTTTGAAAGAGTCAAAAGTCGGCAAATAATTCAAAAGCTATAAAAAAGAAATAATTAAGACCAATTGAAAAGTTGCTTAGAACTGGCCATTCTGTAACATTCTTAAACTTAACTTAAAAGTGAACACCCCTTTAAATGTGGCTCACAGGTAAAAAAAACAGTTGGGGATCCCATGTCTAGATGAAACCTATTAGGGCCGTTACACAGGGGCGTTTTAACCTGCGCTCCCCTGCGTTCAGTTTTGCCTCATTCAGGTAAAAACACCCGTGTGTAAGGGCCCTTACATTTAGCTTGATCTACATGGTACTGATGTGAGAGTGGGCCCTTGAGAGAACAGGTTCTAGGAGAAGGTTCAAAATGAATGACTGATTGGTCCAGCAGGTGAGAGGTGTCAGTCAGACTGTCTCAGTGGGACTGTATGGACCCTACTTGCTGCTGATGAATCATTTACAATGCTAGTGGGACTGTATGGGCATAGCAAAGTACCCAGGGTTAGGAGGGTACCCAGAGATAATGCAGCTCTTGTGGGAAACACAGCGCTGTTTCTCCTGTATTCACATCACACCCATAGGAAACGCCTCATTTCACATCAAACCTTTGATAAATGTTAAATAATTGGGCTTTCCAATTGCTTCCAAAAAAAAACAAACATTGGTGTGAGAGGCAAATGTGTAGCCGGGGGGCACAATACCTGTGCCTCAGCCCTTTCTTTCTGCTCTCTCTTTGATATTCCTTTCCCCATTGTGGCCCTATTGTCAGTTGTGTTTGCCTCTCAGGAACTAATGAGGTGCAACGGACGATGAAAATTGTTACTCTTAAATCTAACATTTCAACACCCCGGTTATTCCCTGTGTCACTGGGGGCAGAAGCTGAGGCAGATATCAAAGCTTTTCCCATGAATGCCAACAATCTCTGCACCCCCGTGTTTTCTTGTGGTATATTCTCTTCAGAGTCGTGTTTATTTTAGCCAAGATCTTCAAAGTTGTCCATTGACGCACAGTTTTGTCTTCATTCACTCTCAGCTGTTTGGGGGAAATTCTTTCATAGAAAATCTCTGGCAGTATAACCAAAGCTTACACTCAGATATAATACCATGATAAGGTAAATGTAAATGTTAGGGAATATTAATGAATATGTCCATGTTTATAAGTCCGTTGCCCCCAAACAGTCTGGAAGAATAACAGTGCCACCATCTCTAATATTCCCACTTGCACCAAACCTATAGCCTTAGCAAGCTTCCCCTAACTGTAAGGCTGGCCCATGGGGCCCTATTGCTAAAGGCAGTGACGTTAAGATTTAGGGTGAATGCTGATTTGCTGAAGGTTATTGGGCTGGAGGGATTGCCAGATAAGGCAGGATTGTGGGGGATCACCAAGTGAGACAGGGCTGGGGGGGGGATCACTAGATGAGATATAGACGGGTTGCTAGGCAAAAAAAGAGCTGGGGTGGGGGGTGATTGCCATACACATGTGAGCTGGGGCATCACTAGGTGAGCCAGGGCTCTTATAGTGCAGTTATTACCCAGCGACATGGCCTGATGCTCTTATGTCAGTACATGAATCTAGTACACCATCTGGTCATGAACTCTGTCTGAGAGCAGGACACTGGGGTGGGAATGTGAGGCCAATGTAGCCCAGATTCCTGTAGCCCCTGACCACTCCTCTCTCCTCTGGGCCCCTTTGATGTGCCTTGTGCCTGCTGCTCCAGTCAGGTGAATAATGGCGAGCTGACCTGAGCTTGCTCTATCATGTTTATTGGTGATGGCCCCTTTCATAGGGAACAGGGTGAAGACAGGATCACCAGTGATGTATGAAGCCGTGACGCCCCGGCCAGCAGCCTTCATTAAGTGCCTGACTGGGAGTGAAGGATCAATTTCAGCGTAGTATGGGGCAAGCGCTCACTGTCTGCAAATTTGTCTGCTGTGAGTCATTGTCTCATTATACCCGCTAAACTCCCAGAATGCCTTAGTTTTCCAAAGTTGCCTCACATGGAAACTCCGGGAGACTTCGGAATACGAAGCGCTGCTAGTGCCATGCCGCAGGTGATTCTTCATTCTAGCAAGCGGAAGCAGTACGGGGAGATAAGTCGCCCCAAAGAAGAGGCGATTAGTCGTCGTGTGACTAAATCTCCCAGAATTGTGACCTTACCCTTAGAATTTTGTTTTCTGTGTATCATTGGGACATTATTTATGGTGTGTCATAACCTGTAAAACAGCACTTAATAAATGATACCTGTTTTTTTTTTATAATGTGGCATTAGCCCATTTTTGACTACTTTTACTTCTTTACTTTTTAAATCCTCAGTAGATACAGATTCAACAAAAACCAGTAGAGCAGCCTATGCTTAGTTAGTTAAAGGGGTTGTTCACCTTCCAAAACTTTTTATCAGTTCAGTTGTTGTCAGATTGTTCACCAGAAATAAAGACTTTTTCTAATTGCTTTACCGTTCTTCCTATTTCGCTTTTTACGCTGCAGCTCTCCAGTTTGCAAGTTCAGCCATCGGGTTGCTAGCGTCCAAATTACCCTAGCAACCATGCATTGATTTGAATGAGAGACTGGGATATGACTAGGCAAGGGGCTGAATACAAAGATGAGCAATAAATAGTATTGATAACAATAAATTTGTAGCTTTACAGAGCATTTGTTTTTTAGATGGGGTCAGTGGCACCCCCATTTGAAAGCAGGAAAGAATCAAAAGAAGAAGGGAAATAATGAAAAGAAACTATAAAAAATTCATATTAAAGAGCAATTAGACCTGGTCATTCTAGAACATACTCAAAGTTAACTTAAAAGTGAACCAACCCCTTCAATGTTCCTGTCTCTGGTGTTTCAGTCTGGCAGCTCTGTAATCCAGGATACATTTCTCAGCAACATCTGTAGAGTATTAGCAACTCCTGTGTCAAATATAACAGCTGCCTTTAATGAAACACATGGATTCATTTTGGTGAAGTATCTGAATAGAACAGAAGTGAAAAAAAGTGTTAGAAGGTAAACACCATCTTTAGGATATAGCTATTGCAATAAAGGTTTAATAAAGGTTATTTTTAATAATAAAGTCTACTTTGTGCTACAGGACTCCTTCCCTATGTATATGTATATATATATATATATAGCAGGAGTGGTCACAGTATGAGGGTACAGTTTACTGGGTGCAAGTGAATGTTGATAGTAAGGGAGCGTGGTACAATGCCCATTTGCCTGGAGCAGATCAGAGCTGCTCATTGGAGCGCGAGGCCCCTCAGTTGCTATGTCTGCATAACCAGAGACTACAGAATGCAGTAGCTGGACAATTGGCGGGGGAGGGGGGGTCTGATGTAAAACTGGTACCCCAAACAGTTCAGCTGAGGACAAATTCATCTGCATTTAGCAGGGAAGTGACAAGTCACCTTCATTATTCATGTTTAACTCTCTCTGTGCCAGGGAGTCTCAGGCTTGCTGGGGAGGGGCGGGGGGCAATTCTGCAGTTTCCCAGGAATCAATAAATAAATAAAACCCATTGCAATAAAATTAAACCCATTACAGTAAAATAAATAATATTTCTATATACTGTTTCTTTTAAAAAAAAAATTTTTTTTTAGTTTTCACAAATTATCTTGCTCAGCATTATCCCAGTTTCTCTATTAGGGGCTTTGGGGGGTATTTGTACCCTTTATTGTATTATGACTGGAAGAAGTTGGCCAATTCCCACGCGTTCGCGCACAAAACCAATAAACCTGTTACATTGAACTTGTAGGCATTGAAGGATGTGCTTTAATACTGGCAAAGTGCTGCAGCGCTCCCTTGTGGACAAATGTAGAATTGCCTTTACTTTCACATGGTAAGCAGTGTTGGAAAAGCTACAGAAGAACATCATAGCTGATGGGAATGTGGACCATTTTCCTGATTTCATTGCAGGAAATAACATTGTGCCTCACAAATGTATCTATTTTTTGAGGAGTGGACTATATTACTGTAGGACATTGTATATAGTAAGGCAAGATGGTGCTGCAGAAGAAATTTCAGGATAGGGTGAATGGAAGTCATACCTCCCAAGACTTTGGAAATATAAAGAAGGACAAAATAATTCACCATGCTCCATTGCTGACCACGCCTGGTATTGTGGCCACACCCCCTATTACCATGTTCATGGTACAAAATGTGGCAGGTTCTGAAAGTCTGAACATATTTCTGTGTTTT
>CM044447.1:52453791-52465750 GCA_024363595.1 Xenopus borealis
ATATTAAAAACAATTAAAAATAATTGATGAATTGTGATCTGGTATAGGAGTGTTCAGGGACATTCAGTGTCTACATCTAGTTAACTGACACCACCATGATCATCCATCAGAAGCCTTTGAAAATGTATCTGGAGATTATTTGTTATATGATGGTATCACTTCGATCCCTGGTGGTATTTAATATAATTAATATGATCAGACATAGGAGCAATGCAGTCGCTTAATCTGTTTAATTCAGGCAAAACACAGGCGAATGATTACAAAAAGAAAATAATGTTAGACAAGGAAAACCAAGTTTGGTGTGTAAATGAGTTCTCCTATCGATGTGTCTTCTCAAAGGCACCTATGTAGTGTGGCCTATTCCCTATTACTAGTGCCTAGGAAACATCACTAAACAAATTTTGCATAGCTCACTTATTTAGTATAAACAAATTGCCTGATAACCCGGGCAAATCTCGTAGTGCCGCTGAGCACTACCATTAGGGACTTACCATCACCCTTTTCTCACCACGTGAGAAAACACTCCTATACCAGATCACAATTCATCAATTCTTTTGAATTGTTTTTAATATAATGAATTATCCCTCATGATTTTAACAAAGAGTTATTAAATGTTATGTTTTAAATAAGAATCCATATAACCAGTGTATACGAGTGAAATATGAACTGCTTTTCACATCACTTTTTGGCACTTAAGCACTTTATATTTATCTAATTAAATTGTACTATTAATTAATTTCTACCAAATGAATTTGCACAAATGACTGAATTAATTATACACAAAATGTTTTTGTATCACATATAGAGTTTATTGCCACACAAACAGGGGAACAATAATTTTCAATTGTCATACTAATAATATTCATTATTCACTAAATTGGGATGGTGCGACGCTTAGAACTCTCAGTAGTTTCTTTTTGAAATTCTAATTTTGTAGAGTTGTCAGCACAGCCACAAGACTTGGACTATACGATATTAGTACCAGATTAGGAGGTGCGGATACTGGAAAAGGGAAACTTTTTCCTTTTCTTATGGTAAAAAATTTTTTTGTTACCCTTAAGAACCCTAAGATATTCCCCCCACTTGGGATCCCTGAAATCATACCAACTGCCAGTTCCATCTGATAGCTTGCTCCCTTCGGTATAGTTTAGTAATCATGTCAGCAATCAGGAAGTTGGATGCAAGTTTTTGAGGTTCCCTCTTGATCTATACATATTCAATTATACCTAATGTCAATTTAAACCCAAATTCTACTATACATTTAATGTCAACTGCAACTCAAATTCATCTATACTGAACCATCAGCAGAACCACTGCTGAATCACAAACCATATTGAGAGGTTGCATTGGTCCTTAATTCATCAGTTAGATCCCAAGGGTGACCTGCAGAACATTAAATCCCAAAGTTTCTAAAATGCCAATAGCTGCTGTAATACCTTTAGCCTGAACATTAGGGGGCACTGTGGCACTTCAAGACAGAAGCACCTTCTCCAATCAATGCCTGAAATAGGCAGTTTAGATGGTTCTAAAAAGGTTTAGCAATAAACTTTATTTACTCATAAAATGCCATTAAAACAGCATGCTCGCACGGCACGAGAAGCTGCACTGAAGCAAACAAGTTAGAATATCGGGAGTTCAATTAAGCACACTTAATCTTTGTATTTTTTTTATTTAAAGGCAAATTCTAGTTTTAATTAAGTTGTAGATAGCAACAGTGTAACAAAAATAGCTTTGTCTTGTCCCTCTACAACATTCCATGTGCAAAATGATAACAGACACACGACACCAGGTTACTCCTGTCCCCCTGTTCCTGACAAATTCAGGGCAGCAAAACAATAGCATCATAACCAGGGTGCCACTGCAATGTGGCATTCGCTGTATGGAGAAAAACATACACTGATTTACAAATACATGATGAATAAAAAAATACTCAGTGTGACTGCCAGTTGCAAATCAATAGCAGAGAGTTACATAGACTGCCTGGGGATTTATACACTTCACACCACAGCTGAGAGCCCCAGACAGACAGACACTTGTAGCTGCTCACGCACAAAGAAAATATCAGTACATTTAGCTGATGTGACACACAAGAGACAAGAGGGAAATGAAATAGCAACTCTTTTAGCTGATGTGACATATCACAGACAGAAGGGATAGAGCACCTACCTGCAGCAGACTTTCTATAGCGTGAAATCCCCGGATTAGGTTCAGTCCAGCACACAGCAGGGTGAGTAGCAAAGAGATAATGCCAGCCAGGGTCAGAGGCTCAAGTCTCTGGTGAGAAGCTGAGTTTGGTGGGTGAAGAGTAAAGGAGATTTAGTGCACAAAGCTTACCACTATTGCTAAATGTAGCATCTATAAATGACTACCTATACCATTGTTGTGTGATGTGCTACTGATTCCCAGAAGTAGCATAAAAGCATTTAATACAATTTATTTCTGTTTATTTATATCATGGTTAAATCCCTACTTTATTTACAGTAGGGGTTACTATTCTATTATTATTATATCACCTTCCAGTAAGTCAGTTTACTACCAACTAAAAGACAAGCACACAAAGCAACCAATAACAGCTCAGGTCACAAAAGGTTCAGTTACCCATGGGAAATTGCTTTGTGTTTTATCAAGGAAGTGGAGAGACTGAAATAATACAGTTAATGAGCCATAAGGGCAATAATGGGAGGGATAGGGCACAGGGGATGATAGGAGGGAGCAGTTGGGGGGCTGTGGAATAATAAGAGTACATACCTACGAAGGAAGAGGGATGCAGGGATTGGTGAATAGATATTTTTTGTTAAGCTCCATTAAAGGCCATATACAGCATGAAATAGAAAGTTAGTCTTCCATCATTCTGCTTTGTAACACTGTAAGCCCCTTTGACATAATGCCAGGAGCCAGGCCTGGAACTAGGGGTAGGCAGAAGAGGAGGCCTAGTCTGGGTTTGCATGCTGGTTGCCAGGTTCGCTGCGCTTCCCCCTCCATGTTTGATGTCACTGCTTGCATGGGTACATAGAGGGGAGCTCAGTGGATGGCTGGGTTCCTAGGGCACCTGGATGGATTGGCCTGCCCCTGCCACGAGCAAACATTGTGCATAGCCACAAATACTTACCTATTATTCCAGGTGCTTCCAGTGGTTAAGATCATTTGCCAGGCCGGCCTCCTGCAATGACACCTGGTAAGGAGGTCTAAGTTGGATCTCCGTTTGCATGTCAGCGAGATTCATCTTTGTAGAAAGGGACCGAGGATTATTAAATCTCTGCTTGTTTTTTTTAATGAAATTATCTGATGTAGAACAGAAAAACATGTTTCAGGAATCGCCGCCATGAAATGAAACAATTCCCTGTGTACCAAGCACAAACCAAATGATCTCTGCAGAGGCCTGACAGCACCGAGCGATCCAGGGCCGATTTATCGCACACCAATCTTTCCGCTGCACAAAAACTAATTTACCGTCGGCTCAGCTTGGGTACTTATCTGCGGGCAACCTTGATAATTTGTAGCCGCGTGTTATCCCCTGGTTTATTTATTGCCCTTACTCCGCAGTCTGTTACCTTTAAAAAGAGCAGTAATGCACTGGGCCGACGCGACTATCCATCTGAGAGAGGAGACAGGGCATAAATTACATTAACATTTTATCTTTAGTGTGAAGCTGCTACTAACATGGATTTAAAGTGCCCACCTGCTTTATTAGGGTTGTAAGAGAACCCTGTGCAGCTGGAGCAGGCAATCTGTTACCTTCCTAAATCCTGCTGATGATATACACTCCTCCTCTCTGTATAGGAATGACAGTGGGATTTCATATATATCTGCTTGTGTTAAGCTGATATATGTGTATTGTATTGTATTAAGCGGCTTCATTTGTATCTAAAAAAATAGCAGTAAGAATATCAAAGCCACGACCAACAAGTAGACACTATATAACCATCTCTGCTTTGTATAGATACACATAGCTGTCAGGGCTACAAAAAGAGAAATGGACCCACAGGAGCCATAGTTGAACTGATGGCAGAAATGGAATGTTTCAGCACTTACCAAATTCAATGAAAGAGTAAGGCCTGATGGCAGTGTTAATATGGGACATCTCATAGGTGGTTATAAATTCCTTCTGTAATTCGTCCAGGAAGCAAAAGGCCAAGACGGTGGGGTAATTCTCTGAGCAGAGCATCATGTACCCGACCCCAAGGGAGCTGATGAAACTGCAAGAGAATAAATACATGTATGCAGATTGTACTGTGTGGCTTCACTGGTTTTATGGGGACCCATTAAAAGCCCTATCTCCTGGTTAAGTGAATAGAAGAACCTCTACCAACCCAGGAATAGAACTCTGATACTATGTCCTTCCTGCTGCTGTGCTTCTCGTTTTCCCATGGTCCAGCAGGAACCGCCTCTCCCCCACAAATAATTCAAATCCCCTCTGTACTCAGGTTCAGAGTTTTGATTCTGTACTTCCTGGGCATGTTCTGCTGATCTGCTCTATTCCTACACATTTAACCTCCCTATAGCTGCATGAATTAAGTGTCAGTTTACGTACTTAGGGTGAGGTTCCTGCCTGATAATGGGAAATAGAGCAGCCCAGTATAACTGGGGTGTAAAATCCAACTCACAATCAGAGACTCCCACCAGCCATAGAAGTGCACATTAGTTTAATATTATAGTAAAATGTTTTTGATCAGGATCTGTTTAATAAGCAAAAAAGAACACAAAATCTTACTCACCACATGCTTAATCTGTAATTCCCACTGATTATTATTTCACACTGCGGGAAATACATTCAAATCCCAATATCTCCCAGAAAAATACATGTTGATCTTAATTAAATGAGCAAAGCCAGTAAGGGACGATAATGAAATTACTGTTTTGAAGCAGCATGGACTCATTGTGAAATCAATATTTTTTAAGAAAAAAAAAGAAACTACAGATCTTATCAGAGGTCATCGGGAGTTGGCATATTACAACCAGTGTATTACAGTATTGCAATAACTGAAAATTTTTGGGAAAGGACAGAGACCAAATGCAGATTATACATAAGTGAATCACTCTCAGATTGTGGCTAAATTCTTGTAAAGAGCATCTCATGCCATCATAAGGAGGATAGGTCCATTACAACGATTTAAAGGCAAAGTGTACTGTAAAAATAGACAAGGATAAAGGTAGCTACTAGTGTTTATTTAGTACAGCGGTTCTCAACCTGGGGGTCGGGACCCCTTTGGGGGTCGAACGACCCTTTCACAGGGGTCGCTTAAGGGGTTCCAGGAGCAGGTTCATCTCTCTCCCCACTAGCCCTGGGCCAAGGTTGTAGCTCTCCGGGTGTTGGTGCTGGGAGTTGTAGTTCAGTAACCTGTGTAGGGAAGCCAGTTGCACTACAACTTTCTATATCCCCTTAGAAGGGACTGCCATACAGCTCTCCCTGTTCATTTAAAGCGTGCAGTCATATTTGTAAAAAGAACATGGTAAATGGGGGTGTGGCCACAAATTTTGTTGCACTACGCACGGAAACAATCCCCTTATGCAGCCACGCTGCCTTCTGTTTTTTCTTCCTCTTTGGGCTGGCAACGAAAATAATTTTATGGTTGGGGGTCACCACAACATGAGGAACTGTATTAAAGTGTCGCAGCATTAGGAAGGTTGAGAACCACCTATTTAGTACATACATATGGTTGATAGGATACCATACCCTAGCAACAATGCAGACTTTTATTGACATCCTGCATAGGAGAGGGACTGAACAAAAAATACAATGGCAATATAAATTTGTTGTCTGGTTATTGGCAACACTGCCCCTAGCAACAAAATCGCATTTTTAATTTCAGAAAGAAAGCGAGAAAGAAAAGGCAAATTATTTAGAAATAAAAATAGTTACAGGGCTGCTCAGGATATTCCCATTTACATAATAACAAAAGTTGCTGACCTCCTCCTTAACCTGTTCCAGGAACCCATTAGAACCCTTTCCAATGAGAAATATTTTTATTCCAGGATATTGTTGTGGAAGGAGAAACGGCACATACACGATGTCAGATTCACCATCTGCTCTTCATCACGGGAACATGAATGCGTGTGTATTCTAAACACAATGTCACCAGAATAACACAACTTTCTCTGGCTGCTGTGCAAGCTAAAATGTACACCTATCTCCTGTTCTACATCTATCACACAGAGAATAAGGTTGGCTGATTGCTGTGATCACTTTATTAAAGATAGAGAGCTAATGTGCCTTTGCAAAGCAGTAATTGGAAGTATTGTCATGAATTCAAATACTTTAATTTATCAGTTTCTTTTTATGTTTTTACAGACAAGTAAACAACAAGCAGTCTCTATAGAAAGACAGGTACTTTCTCAGCATAGCTTGCTGGCAGTAGCTAGATCCTGCCATGACTCTATATGGTTTGTGCTTATGCATTGGAACACCCACAATGAGGGGTAACAGGTTCCACTCTGACAATGTATAAAGTGTCATACATGATGACTAAATAAAGGGGGTCGAGTAAGTATGACTGTTACACAAACAGACAATGAACAGTGATGTTAAATTGAACACTATACATAATCATGGAATCCCATGCTACAGCAGAGAACCCCAATTATTAGACCTGTCAGCAAATGGACAGCAGGCATTGCCAACAACAGAGACTCTGTGAAAATAAAAATGAATGGTCATGCCCAAAGCTGTAACTAAGCGAGTGAATTTCCATGCATTCTTTGAGAAATTAAAAGATACCTAAACCTTTAAAATAAGCGAATGTAAAATTGATCAGGGTGCAATTCTAGCATTTTAATTCCAAGATATTAAAGGATACATGTATACTATTAACATGAATGTATTCTGTTGCAATAGTGCCACCTGCTGGTCATTTTCTGACCATTCTGACCACCAAGTAGTCAAGGAAGTTGTCAGCAAAAAGAGGCTGCTCTAATTTTCTTCCGAAAGATTTGAGAAAGGTTTCTCATTTTTTTCCTAACCAAAAGAACATCAGACCAGCCCTCTTCTCTCTATTAGACAACTTCCTTGACTACTTGGTGGTCAGAAAATGATCAGCAGGTGGCACTGTTGTAACAAAACATCAACACTACATGTATCCTTTAATATCTTGGAAATAAATAATAAATGTAAATTGCAAAAGTGCTTAGACTAGCAACCTCATCAATTTTACATTAACTTATTTTAAAGGGGTTGTCCACCTTCCAAACACTTTTTTGTTCAGTGGTTTTCAGATTGTTCGCCATAAATAAAGACTTTTTTCAATTACTTTCCATTATTTTTTTTTACAGTTTTTCCAAAATCTAAGTGTAAAGTTAAATGTTGGTGTCTCTGGTGTTTGAGTCTGGCAGTTCAGTAATTCAGGCGCAGACTCTAAACTGATACAATTTTGCAACATTTAATTGATACATTTCACAGCAACATCTCTGGAGTAATAGCAACTATTGTATCAATTCTAACAGCTGCCTGTAATGAAACCCAGAGATTCTGCTCAGCAGGGACAAAGATAAGAAATGTATCTATTAAATGTATCAGTTTAGAACAGTTGGGGGGGGGTCGGCGACCCTCCCTCCCAGAGCTGCTTTAGAAGGTGAAAAATTACACTTTACACTTCAATATTAGAAAAACGGTTACAAATAGAAAATATACAGTACTTGGAAAAAGTCTTATTTATGGTGATCTATCAAACTAGTTGTTTGAAGGTGGACAATCCCTTTAAAGGTTTACTTATTCTTTAAAGTTAACTCTTTTCTCTAATGCTCCTGTATATTGTTTTGGACTTTGAGCTCCCCTTTTTGTAGTCCACAGGAAATAATGATTTAATGCATACTTTACATTTTAAATTCATAATCAATCAGATCTGACTGGCCTAGTTCAGTAAGAAAATTAAGAGGAAACCACTGATTGGTTTCTATGGTACAGCATTTGCTTTCTTACATGCTCAGACCCTGTCCCTTTGCCCATGCAGAGCAAACCTTATTCCATGTACTGCTGAAGGGGTACCACTCACAAAGCACTCTGGTTACTTACTGAACATTGTGTGGCCCTTTCTTCAGCGTGCACCTATCTGGGAGTTGCTCCAGCTTTTTGGAAACCACTTTAAGGTACTTCTTGGCCTCTTGCACAGACATGTTCTGTTCATGGTCCGTTGAGGCTGAAAGAGGGAGTCCATCTCTTACACGGACCACTGAAGCGAAAAGTATGACTGACATCTCTAGGAATGGTGAGCTGCTGTAACAACAGATAAACGAAGTACATGACTCTGTAACTTGCTATATTAAATATTCATGGACATGTTCTAAATTGTACCACACCCTCCAAATATATGACTTACTCTTATAAACAGGCTAATGGAGGGCTTTATATGCATTTATATTCCTAATGCAAAGTCATTATGTAAGACAAAAGCAGACAGGACACAAAACTGCAGCAAAATGATCATGTGCAACTTGCCCTCAGTGAGAACATCAGAAAAATCCATCACGTGTGGTAAGAAGGTCAACTTCACGAAACATGTCCATTATATGGCACGGGCATTAGGAGACTGTGCAGTATAAATGGTTACTGGGGGAAGCAAAGCTGTTCAGATCAACTAGAAAAACAAGAGTTTTTTCAAACCTCTTGTTTTATTTATATATATATATATATAATCCAATGAGAAGTCTTGGGTGCTTATGTGGTACCTGTACCTTTAATGAAGATGGGAAGAATACACCAAGGGTTTGCTGCAGGCATGTGTATTTAGCCAATCCCAGACCCTGTTACACACTAAACAAACAAACAACCAGCAATAAGCAGAAATTCTCTTCACAGAGAAGTCTTCAGTTGTACTTAAAGAACCAGTAACACAAAAAAAACCATAACACGTTTAAATATACAGTACTTAATTGGAAGATTCCCAAGTACAGTATGCTGAAAAAAAGCTAAGAATTAGGTCAGAAAACCTGTGCTCTAATTATTGGGTTTCTGTTCCAATCCAATGAAATTTACAGCCCTTTAGTAGTGAAAAGCTGTGCCTCTAAAGAAGCACCCAATAGCTTACATCTTTTTTGCGGAGTCCCAGCACATTCTCTGGGCTGCTGCTTACCCGAGCTTAGGGACCACACACAACATATACAGTAAATATACAAACAATAGAAGGCTGATAATTCAGATTCACATTACATGGCAGCAGATAAACCAGTATTAGCCCTGTGGCATAAGCTTCAATAACAGACATGTCCTCACTTTCTGCTTGATGATTTCAGACAAACCCTAAGCTTCGCTTCTCACAGCAGCCCAGAACTCACTGAGCATGTGCAGTGCCACTGACACACAAAAGATGGCTTAAAACATAAGAAGACAGAGAGCTGCTTAAGGCCATTGGTGAAGGCCTGGACTGTTATATAGATGCTGAGCAGTGATGTGCAAAATTTCTACCAAGTTTCCCATGTGAAACAATGCGCTAATGTATTTTGCTTTCAAAGTTGCCACGAAAAAATTCCCATTGCAAACTTTAGTCTTTTCATAAATCTTTTAACAAAATGAATGTAGTTTTGTTGCAGAGCTTTCAGGCTTCTGCAGCAACTTCACTGTATGACATGTATAACAAAGTATTCAGTCACAGAGTCACAGATCCTATCTGATACCCAATGAAACCAACAGTCATGACTTGCTTTATGGCTGAGATCCACAGTGGAACAAATCTCATATGCATCCGGATGCTCAGGGAAGAGGTCATGTTCAGTATCCCAAAACCCAGAACAGGTGCGAAGGTTTTGGCCACGGCTCATGATTCTGCCTATAACGAGCATCAAAACAAAGAGAAGCTAAACAACTAGGAAGAATAACGTGAGTGTCCCTGTGAGGATAGCAGCAGGCATCCCCATTAGACCACCTGTATTGTTATGGGTGACAGTCAGAATTCCTCTATCTTTCCATTCAAAAGAATGAGAAACACTCATTCTTGTACAATGCCCCCCAGGCAAAATCCCGACCCTCACATCACTACCAGGTAGGACAAGACTCACGCCACTTGCTTCTTCAGTATTTATACCGCATTTAATCTTGTTTATCTACTTCATACTGCCGGACGTTTTACAATTGATGTATAAAATGCCAGCTGATAAAATGTCACAGCAGGCAGAGTAATTAAGTTGCCAAAAAGAAATAGAGACTTCATTGTCTGTTTTCTAATGAGAAGACACAACAGTGACTAGCTGTATAAGCCTGACAAACCACACTTGATTTATAGTCTGGCAAGAACAAACTCAAACTTGAGGTCTCATGGGGAAATGTGCAACTGCACGAGAGAGGAGGTGGGTCTGTACATACATACACATATATATTATATAAAGATCTGCATCTTTAGCAATGTCCCCAGTACCATCCCATATTCTTTTCTGATGATTCTGGGCTGCTGTCACTTACCCAAGCTTAGGGCAGACTAGTTGCAATATAAAGAATATATCAAATATAACATTAACAATACAGGCTTAGTAATGAATTCAAATTGACTTTACATAGCAGCACAAAAACCAGTGCATTCTGCATCATAATAATTAGAGGTATGGGACATTTTATCCACAATGCTCAGGACTGGGGGATTTTCTGGAATTTGCATCTCTATACCTGAAGACTATTAAAAATGCATCCCTACCATGCAGACTACTTTATTTGTTTTAAGAGTCAAAACTGGCATTATAAAAATGGAAAGAAAAATCCTGCATTTAACTGCAGCTATGAATAATTTAGTAAAAGCATGTATACAGGAAAGTTGCTTAGAACCATGTTTTCTTGCAGTAGGCACTTTCATTCTTGAGTTAACATCCTCTTTAAAGCCCAAAGCAGAGCCGTGCCAATCACATGCACAACCTTTCAGGCACATTCGGATATATTTGGTTCATGTCACAATGCAGCAATCCCTCCAGTAATTACAGGGAAACTGAGTTTGCGGCTGCAGTTAAAATGAAGTTAATAGATGAAAATGTTTGAGTTGGCAGTGCGAGTGCGGCTTTAATCGTCCCTTAAATGGCCCACGGCAGAATTAACGCCATCAGTGGGGATCCGAGTGATAAAGTGCTGATTTCAGCTTCAAAGTGCTTTGTAATATAATATAGCTTCCCCATGAAGATGGAAATGGCAGAGCTGGGGGAAAAGGAGTTTGTGGAGGGAGCAGAGGACTGTCCAAGAGACAACTAGCAGCACTATATAGGGTAAACTACAACTCCCAGCAACCTGGCAGGGACACCTTGTAACAGGCATAAGGAATGATCTTGATCTTCAAGATAGCAATAGCCAGCAGGCCATCTGATTGGTTCTCACAATCCCATCACACATGCATAAATTGCAGATATGTTTAATGTGATGGAGATGAAACTATTGGGCAGCAGGGAATGGCACACTTAATTAAAATCCAAAGAATTAAGGTAATACATTGATCCTGTTCAAACCTTTGAATACCCTAGTATGAAAACCCTGTATATATGTTATATATATTAATGATGCCGTCCCAAGTGTGCAAGCACCCCATGCCATGCATTCTAATGCACCCCATACCATCACAGATGCTGCTGACTTTTGCAATATGCTCAGACAACAAGCCACGTGGTCCTTCTCCTCTTTAGCCCAGAGGACATCCATAATTTCCAAAAAGAATTTCCATTGGACAGAGACAGTTTTCCACTAGGCCCTAGTCCATCTTAAAGGAACAATAACACCAAAATATGAAAGTGTTTTAAAGTACTGTACTGTTGCCCTGCACTGGTAAAACTGATGTTTGCTTCAGAAACACTAATATAGTTCATAGAAATAAGCTGCTGTGTAGCAAGGACAGAAAAGGCTATATGGCACAGGTTAAATAGCGGCTAAACGATAACACCATTATGTTCTACAGAGCTTATTTGTGTAAACGGAGTCTTTTTTCCTTTGAATGGCTGCCCCGATTGTTACACAGCAGCTTATTTATATAAACAATAGTAGTGGTTCTGAAGCAAACACAGCTGT
>CM044447.1:52470097-52489749 GCA_024363595.1 Xenopus borealis
AAAAAAAAAAAGTACAGTTTTAGGTTTTATTTTGAGATGAAACAGAATCACATATGATTAAACCCAGATTGTGAGTAACACAGAATCAGAACATAAGGCATGAATCAGTTTTACCTAGCCTAAAACTGAGAAAAACAACAGAAATAAGGTGAAAAAAAATCTCCTTTCGGCGAATGAGGAAAAACAGTGCAGAAGGCGGAGTCTCAGATTAAAGGGAATGTAAACAGGTATCTCTAAATTTCTAGTTACTGCGTATCAAAAATATGGTGCCTTTGCCTTTATACAGTATGAAACATTGTAATATCCCCCAGATCATCGCTGTGAATCACAACACAAATGCTGTCATCCCCTGGGAGTACCAGTGAGAATAATGGAGAAAAAAAAATAGATCATCTTGCTTTTTGGCTTTTAGTTCCCTGCACTTTATTGGCCCAAACGCTCTGCCGCCTGCTTGTAAACAGTGTCTGGGAAAGGCGAATCTCATTGGTTTTCTCTGAGACAATTCGGCAAATGTCATTTAATTTTTTTCCCTGAGCTTTGTGGTACCGCCCCCACCGACGTCCCCCCAGCACAATAGAAATAGGGTCTGGATCAGTTTTTGGAAGGCTGAATTAATGGCTGTTAAAATTAAATAGAATTACCCCAGTCTATGCCCTATGCTTTACCATGGCAATCAGTTTAACCCTTACACTGCTTCTCCTATTTTGTGCTCAATAAATGGCCTTTTCCTTTTAGGAGTCCTGTATTATTAAACATTTTAACCCCTTATACCAAATTTTTGTCCTTATTAAACCACAAACAGCAATGCTTATGATATTGTTGTGGCAAATATGTCCCAAACACTCATTTTCAGGTATGTACTCAGAAGCTACACCATGAATAGGATTTCTCCTTGCCCCAGATCACAAATGGGATCTCCTCAACCACATCAAGCAGAAATACCAGAATGGCTCTGCTTCCCTGTAAGTTAAATGAAAAGGCAATGGGGATCTCTAAACAGCAGCATGAGCACTGCTAAGTCATAGTGGTCAAACGGAATGACAAGTAACATTAAAGACTCACTGGTGAAATATAAGGATACATATTTTCAGCATTTGGACCCTATTTACATTGATTATGGGCTGCCCTGCAAGCTGTGAAAATGCCAATATAATTTACCCACCCAATGATGTATTGCAACCAGATGTCTGTCAGTCTGGAGGCAAAGCAGTGCCCTATTCCAGCATGGCATTCAGCAATATAAGAGAAAAGGAACTTAACTGGGTTACTTTGCCAGTAACTTGACACATAATACAGGCTTTGGTACAAATGCCATCTTTCCCAGGAAGCAAAAGGGAATTTAAGGAATGGATTATGCCGTACCGGATAGGTGGGAAGGTGTAGAAGCCTTGGCTTTGTGGGTGATGGTGGAATGAGGGCAATTGATGCCTTCAAATTGGCATCAGTGAAAGGACAGTGACCCCACATACCCCAACATCCAATTCCCAAGAATTTGTTCCTTCTAGCTGATAAACCTCCAAAAAAAAAAAAAAATCACCCGTCCCCTTGCTGGAGCCTTTAGGTGCCAGCAAAATAATGATTGTTGTACAAGAATGGGTTGCATAGAAGCAATGCACACATATGGAACTGTGTATATTCTGTCCTGAAAAAATCAGCATTGGAAAATTCTATTAAACAGTGGTTTGATTCCTCTTCAACTTTTCTTTAATATATCTGATTAATACCTAATTCCCTGCAAGAGCTGGGGGAAGTCAGGCCAGTTTTGGTAGCAGGAAAATAGTTCAGTCTCCAGGACCTGGAAGCTGGGAGACATTTAACAGTGCGCAGTGGGTGCAGCCATGTTGGCCAGTGTTACAATTCATCCTTTTTCTTGGCCAGTTTACCCTGGTCTCTCTCACGTAGTGTCTTTATAAAACCAATAAATCCTGATTCCTGATGAGATAAAAATGAACAGAAGAAAATATAATTTAATATATAGCAAACAGTGTTTCCCCTACTGTAAATGATAAGGATATTAGAAGTCACGGAGGGGTTCTGTGACCATATAAAGACACAAGGCTGCAAGGAGAGTTACAGAGGGAACCCCGAGTATCACTCATGTATTAAAGGACAATGTAGCCAACTGCAAATTGTAAGGATATTAGGGGTTCTGTGACCACATAAAGGCACAAGGCAGCAGGCCGAGTTATACAGGGAACTCTATCACTAACGTATTATAAGAGATATTGTAGCCCCTACTGTAAATGATTCTATAATTATTAGGGATGCACCAAATCCACTATTTTGGATTCGACTGAACACCCGAATCTGTTGGGCAAAATTTGCGCGAATACCAAACTGAATCCAAACCCTAATTTGCATATGCAAATTAGCGAGGGGGAAGGTAAAAGATAGCCACGCACTAAGTGCACAGCAAAAAGTTTTTTTTTAATTCCTTGTTTCGTGATGAGAAGTCACATGATTTTAAGGATTCGGCTGAATCCTGCTGAAAATGGCTGAATCCTGGCCAAATACCAAACCGAATCCTGGATTCGGTGCATCCCTAATAATTATGCAATATAGAATAGTAGAAGTCACTAAGGGGTTCTGTGACCTTATAAAGACACACAATTGAAAGGTATAGAAAAAGGATTCTCTATCATTCACAAATTCTGTACCCCACAGTAACCAATCCTGTATTTGTACCACTATAACTGGTTATGCCCCACCATGTTGCAATATGCTGCCTCAGGGCTGCCAGGCATACTTGGTACTACTATGCCAATGATAAGCACAGACTTACTGTTCGTTCTCCATTGTATTTCTCAGACAACTTTCCGTAGTTGTAGTAGTTGAAGGTAGGGAATCCTTCCACCCCCTCCTGCTTACACACCCCCTGGTTCTTCTCTTTGGTGCAGTCTACAGCTCCATATGCAATCTGCAAAATTAAACAAAACATTATGAGTGGCACTTTATGGCACCAGGCTGTGCTGCACCAAAATTCTGGACATGGCAAAATATTCATTATTCAGGGGATATTCTGGATCATTCTCCAATGAAGGAGGAAATGTATTTTTCTGCTGAGGTTATTAAGATGGCTTAAGGCAATTCCTGTGCTATCAGAGTAAACATATTTTGTGCTGCTGGTTTCAAAGTGGCTTTGTCTCGTTAGTAAATTCCAATTACTGATTAAGGCAACTGTACAGCGTTTGGCACAAATTGCTTGCAGCTAAAGACAGCAAAGGAGAAATAAATCTCACGTGGCGAATTTCTGTATGTTAGTTCTGCACGGAGCAGAAAAACAAACATGGAAAATCAATTCCAGAGGCATAAAATTACGGCTCTGTGTAAAACAAATAATTACAGTCATAGGGGGAGCAGAGTCTTAGGGGCGGAGTGTTTTACTACAAAGGGCTGGTACTGGATTACATGGCCATCATTGTATAGATTGGGGGTGGGGGGGGCAGTCAAATGAAGTGACTGAAGAAATATTTTTGCAGGCCTCGCCAGGCAATTTGGAGCGATTTTAAAAATCGCGCCGCTCCGTGTGAACACACGCCGGCGCTTTTAAGCCTCGCCGGTGCCTAGCTATTCGGGGGCGATTTGTCGCGGCGAAAAGTCGTCAGGCGATGGATCGCCCCCGAATCTCCCCATCTGGACTAAGCCTTAGAGAGGCAGATCTGTTCAGTGCCTCTGCTCCATTGATTTGAATCAGATTTGAGGTCATACACAGTGGAGGAAAGCCTTCACAGGCTGATCTAATTCAAGTCAATGGAGCAGAGGCACTGAGCAGATCTGCGTCTCTCAGCCTGCAAAAATATGCAGGCTGACAACAGCTGGATCCTTCAGCCTGTGTGCCCACAGCCTTAGCCCTGTGTGTAGCAAGTCTAGTAAAAGAAAAACTACAGTATAAGGGATATACAGGGCTGACCAGTAGAGGGGGCTCATTTTCCATGAAAGCACCTCAGTTCTAAAAACTGCATCAATATCAACCCTAAGGTTCCCTTTTTTGTCCAAATAATCTGGGTGTTGAATTCAGCAAAATGCATGAGGAACTACAGTTCAGGCATCAACAGTTCCACTTACCTTTCGATCATCCTTAAAGGTATCAGCAGCTGTTGTGAAGTCTGGGACCGAGCTCTTACAGTGGGGACACCCTGTGAAGACCATGAAAGGAACGTCAATAACTTACACCGACAACTGAAGAAGCAACTATTTTCTGATGCACAATCAATCAATGCAAGTGCCTGAATTCAGGGGTTTTACTATTTTGATAGGGAGCGGAGAATATGGCCCTTCAATTAATTATTACAATTGATTTAACAAGACAACATACAAATTTGCCATATTGGCAAATTGATCTGGGGAAGACTTAGAAAATATGAACTCCACTATGGAAGCTGCTGCATGTCTATATTATATATACTACTCCAAAGTGTAACATTATTTTATAAATATAGTTTTAAATTAGTTTGTCATGTCTTGAGTACAGGGTGCCCAATTAGCTTAGACAAAAGGTGGTTCCCTTAAGGTGTAGATAGGTTTTGTTCTGTCATACAGAAGGGGAATAGGTGTTAGGAAATAGAGACAAATGCAGAGCATATCCGAAATATAAAGGGGGAAAGCGGATGTAGGATAATGGAGAGTAAAGCTCCCCATAGACACAACGATTCTGCTTTGGTGGCGACCGATTTCAGTGCAGATTGGCCTATCCGGGAAATTGTCGTGCGGTTAGTGGGATTCGAACAATCGTACATCGTAATGATTTTTTGTCAGACAATTGATAGGCCAAGTTAAAAAATCTTTATCGCTCCCAGTGCAATCTGTCTATGTTTGCAGGGCCAGCAGGCAGCTACCCTTCAGTTTTGCTGGCAATATCACCTGATATGGTCTTTTTAGTTGATGGACAATTTGTAAGATCGTTTTGAGACAATCGTGGTTTCACGATGATGATGGAATCTTTTAAAAATCTTTACGTCTATGGCCAGCTTAAGGCCAAACAGCTGGGGAGAATAGAAAAGGAATGAAGAGGGGATGAGAGGCAGAAGGAGAAGGGAAAGGGGGTTAAGGAGTAGAAAGAAAGAGTTGTCCCCCTGAACTCTATAAAGGAGTCAGCGCATCAGAGCTGCATGCTACAGGGTTATCTGCTGAAAACTCATTTATTGCACCCATTTGTTACCCAGTCGAGGGCCCAACATTCATTTGTGGTTAGTTAAATGGGCTCTCGCCAGTCGGCTGCAGAAGGCGGGAAAGGTTAATGGAGACGAGCGCCCTGTAAGCCTGTGTTGCGTGACAAAGCATTTCAATATGTCACCGTGCAGCCTGTGAACGGAGACAGAGACCAGGTGTCGGCCTCTATCAGCGCATCAGAGAAAGGAGCCATTCTGCTTAAAGAGGCCACCGCTGCACATCCTTCAGCCTGGATTAGGAGATGCCATAATTCATAGACAAGTGCAGCTTTCATGTCACAAACAATTAAATGTAATTACACTGCTAACGGTTCCTCGGCGAGCGCAAGACTCTTGTCTGGTAATTGAAAAAATATCAGGGAACAAAAGAGAAACTCCAGCAGCAGGACTTTCAGAAATGTGATTTATGGAAAGGAAACAGTGATCAGAGGTGGCATTGGATCTGGAAGATACAAGCATCTTGGAAAGGTTAATAAACTTGCGATGGTGGAACAGCAAGGGGACAATAATTAAGGCTGACAAATACACTAGATTTTCCTCCTTTATTCACAATGAAGCCACAGGTAGAAAAGCCATAAAGGGGATTATAAAAATATAACCCAACACAGCAAATTCTCACCTGTGGTTCTGATCGTAAAGGCTGTTGGCCCAAATAAACATTGGTCAAGACCATAAGAGACAGCCACATTAACTCACTGATTAGTTACTGTGCTTGCAGATTATATGGCCCATATCGATGAAACGACAGCCGATATACTATAGTATAAAATAATTAAATTTTATATTTAATTTAATCAAGGTATGCTGGGATTTCTGACAGCTCACATTAGTGAGGCCTAATTTTGAAGCTCCAACCTAAAATCAGCTCTAATCCACTTCAAACAGACCTCAAATGATACCTGTCCTAAGTCTGGACCTGGCACCAACTCAGCAGGAAAGGAGGAAATGGATGCAGGTGGCTTGTGGCACTTACTGTCTGTCATGGCAACAGTACTTCCAAGATGGGGCCGGGAGTGACAGGAATACTAATCAGTGAGGAAACTGCTTTCAGCTTTATTGCTTGGCGGCTCTTATGGACTGAGCCTATTCCAACAGCCGGATAATGAAGTCTCTGCTGGGAAGCAACACTTAAAGATATCACAGTACTGACAATGTGAGACCAAGTGCAGTCAGTAGTGTAGCAATTCCACCTATAGCTTCTTTCATTTGGGTCTGGTTCAGAATCGGGAATCTAATGGAATCTTGCAGCAGCAACTGCACTCTTTTCAAAGGCAATATAAGGAGGCACCAGAAACATACCAGCAGGCCTGGACTTTGATTCAAAACAGGCCCTTGCATTTTCAAATACAAAAAATCCAACCATTAACCCACCGGCCAGCTAAATGGTCTATGGCATCTTACAGCAGCCCATCTGGCATTTACCAATAGCTACAGATAAGGCCTGATACAAGGTTAAAAACAAGTCTGGACTGGGAGTCAAAATAGGCCCTGGCATTTCAAGTACACAGAGGCCCAATCAGCTTCCCACCAGCCCACTAAATAGTGATCTTGTATGGCAACTTACAGCAGCCCCTCCGGGATTTGCCAGTCCGGGCCTGGTTAAAAACTAAAACGAAATGCATTACCAACTGGGAGACCTGCAGTGCCCCTAGCAAGGAAAGATCAATGCAATGGCAGAAAACCAGGTTCAGTCCCCAAACAACCACCTGATTCTGCCCAAAAGTACCGAAAACAAACAAACCAACATTTTTTTTATCGTAATTGGAATACTGTATATATAAAGGTATTCCAAAAAATATATAGTGTGGGAGTTTGTGTGTGTGTGTGTGCTTGATCTTCCCCTTCCTTCCTCCTTTCTGTGGTTAATTCCATTACAATTCAGTTAAGAACTTGTCAAAAAAAAAAGCAAAACATGATTAAATAAAAGCTGACCCTAGCCCAGACATCTGTACCACTCGGGGGAAGTGGCAGGGGCCGCAGGGTAATCTCAGCAGCCTGTACCAGACGCCCCTGTACTTGTGATTTCTTTATGCTTTGTGGAGCAGCTAGTAATCTGCTTCCCTTACAGCCTGCGGCAGATGTGCAGCCTCTGAGCTTGATATTCCATTTGTTCTGTTATCTGTGGCCAAGTGCAGTTAACTCCGACATGAAGTTAACCATTTAGGTTGTGCCAGATATCCGTGCCATGCATATACATGTATAATTTGGGTAAATAAAGTCAAATGGTTCTCCGCACATTTGCCCAAGAAATGTATATTTAAGATCTAGGACCCCTAATGACCATTTGCATATAAAAAATTGAAATTCATAAAAAAAAGATCATAAATATTTCATTTTGATCAGCCAGTGCCCTTCACTTAGATAGGAATGGGTTAAAGGGCCCCACGTGGGCAGAGGCCGAGTGCAGAGAACGCTGCAGCGCTTGAAGCAATTCAGGGAGCTGTTCAGGAAGGAAGAAAGAGAAAGTTTACAAAAGATCTGCAGCTCTGAAGTTTGACATGGCACAGAGAGGGGGTGAGCAAGGGGGTGTCGAATTTGTGAGCAAGGCTGGTAGCAGAAGCAGTAGGAGCTTGGAAAAACAAAGAGAATCAGAAAAGACAGGAGCTTGGCCTGAAAATTATGAACGGAATGTCTGAGGGTTATTATTGGGGTGGACACAGAGCGGCATGCAGGAGCCACGTGGCTCCTTTACAATATAATATTCTGTTTCTCTGTGCCAGAAAATAGCTTTAAACCCCAGCAGCAATATTCCCAGACACACAACAAGCCCGATACCCACACAGCCGGGGACATCTGCCCACACTTGACCGGTTAAGAGGAAAGTCTTGTGCATACACACAGACAGATGGACGTGCGCTTTGTATGTTGCTCTGTAATTACGAACAGCCAGAACCACAGACAATAGGATTAAAGTGATTTTGTACCGATGGCTATATATTTGCATATTGGACAGGGCCTATATATATTTATATGCAATTATCAGTAAATCACAATGGGTTGTAATAGAAGCCAAACTTAATCAAAACCTTGAAGTTGCTTTATAAACAAACACCAGGCCCTTACAGATTGTAAGCTCATTGGGGCAGGTATTGATAGGAATGTGATAGGGTCAATAGATTGTATGCTCCACTGGAGCAGGTCTGATGGGAATGATGGATAATCTCTGTACAATAGTACAGAATATGATGGTGCTATATAAACAAAGGGTAAAAGCTGAAGCTGTGAGATCTTTCTACTCATGCTTTGCTGGCTCGCAGGCATACTGACTCTTGTTACATAATGATGTTAAATCATGTGAATTATGGACTAATCAGGCAGGCAGCATGCCATCTCTAAGTGCCTCCGCAGTAGCATGTAACCTATAGGCCACTGGGCAATTTAATGCCTAAAGAACTGAGTGATTAGGGTTTAAGTGCCAATCGGACTGCCCTGCTCCAAGAAACAACCCTAAAGTCCATTAATGTGTATTGCAGGATTCAGGAGAAATTTCTCATGTAAAATACACAATAAGTGAGGGATATTTAGGAACTTTCGCTGAGGTCTTTGGAGGATGGAGGCACCTGTGGTCAAGCAAAACTATAGAATGTCACTTGAGAAGGAGAGAGTTGCTGGGAACCATGGAAAGAAAATTTTCCTGAGGATCATGTAAGGAAAGCTTTCCTGAGGGATAAGTGGAAAAAGACATTCAGAAGGATGGGGTGCAACCCTCCCGAAGAGAACAAGGAGGGTAATGGTTCTGAGGGTGGGAATGAAAGAGAAGGGGGTACTCACAAGGGGCATAGAACATGACCAGTGAATGTTTCTTCTTCTTTAGGGCTTCACGGAACTCTTCCCCCACAAGGTGCAGAACGGTGGAAGGTTTCTCATCCCAGGAAGGCTCTGGTGGGGGTGGAGCCTCTGGGCTGTGAAGAAAACACTCATATTAAATTGAACATAAAACGGAAAATGAACTGCACCACATGCCCTGCACTGTGGGAATCAGAGACCAATACAAGGCCCCAGCATAGTAAGAGACAGAAAGCAACCACTATCTTAGGCATGTACAAGTGTGCCCTGTTGTAACCAGCAGAGAGTTGGTATAACGTACTTCTGCATCCACTCCACGATTTTCTGCTCTGTGCGCAGATGCGGTACTGTGTATTTCTCCTCGCCATTCTCAAAATACTTCACTGTGGGAAACCCAGTGACATGGAATCTCTCTGACACGGCTCTGTGCACTGTAGAATCTACTGCCGCCAAAACACCAACCCCCTAAGAGAGAAGAGAGCACCAGGTCACTGTATCTCTTATAATCAATGCAGTAATTTTTAATTATACTTGTTCCATCTGGGGAAATGTGAGTAGTACTTGACACAAACTGGTGAGCACTGCTGGAAGAGGGGAGCTGCAAATTGTATCTTTCGGGTCCCGCCAACTGCATTGGGACCTCTTGACTGAACTCCCGCCTATGCCTCCCTAATAGCAAAGTATGAGTTCTATTGGCCAGTTGCATAGATCTTGCACTCAAATCCTACAAAGGCCTTCTGGGATATCTAGTAGCCACAAACCATGTCATTAGGTCCCTTAAGTTTTACAGTTGGAGGGCGCATTCCACTTAAAAACCGCACAGCTGGCATGATTTATGGGTGCAAATATATTAGCAAGTGCCAAGTTGAAAAGAGAATAAAGAAGCAGATAAAATATTCCATTATTTTTCCAATAAATGTGGATATTTATCTGTTTTGACTAAATATGACAAGTTTAATTAATCCTAATGGTAAACACTTCTCGCTGCAATAAACAAGGCACTCAGGCTATTCCTGTAATACTCCCAGCAGCCAGGACTTGGCAGCGCCCATGAATTACCAATCAGTTAGCGCTTTGCCAGAGATCCTTAAGGATACTCAGGGGAGGTGGGGGTGTCATTCTCGGTTTGATTAGACCCCCATTTACAATGGAATATTATTCTAAGCCTCAGATTATAAACAAACAATTGTGAATCCCTCATAACACTGAACTGTAACTAGTCCTGCTGCTCAATGGCAGAGAGTGGGAGCAAAAAGCAGCCCAGACATATCATACATCCAACTGCCTACAGCTCCATCAGAAATGAGTTCAACAATAAATAACAGGTTTTAGGGTCTCACTAAACATAATAAACAAAGTGCAGGAAAATCCTGCTTGCGTATGTGCCCATCTGTCTTTCCCTTGGCCAGGCAAGAACCTCACTTGAAGAAAGTAAGTGATCCCATCCTAAAAACTTTGATTCTCTGTTTGTCCTGCTCACTGGCTGCTCTTTTTCCTATGATCAAGCAGTTAAGACTTATAAGCTTCCATCAGTGTTCTATTCCCACTCATTTCTCCATTTTCAGACTCCCTGCCCCTGTAAGCTGCCATCAGAGGGCTCTAGTCCCACCCACTGCTTGAATAATAGTCTACCTGCTCCTCCCACTGTAAATTCTAGTCCAGTGATCCCCAACCAGTAGCTTGTGAGCAACATGTTGCTCTCCAACCCCTTGGATGTAGTGGCCTCAAAGTAGTAGCTTATTTTTGAATTCCAGGCTTGAAGGCAAGTTTTGGCTGTATAAAAACCAGGTGTACTGCCAAACAGAGCCACAGGTTGTCTAGCCACATAGGAGCTACCAAATGGCCAATCACAGCCCTTATTTGGCACCCCAATAACATTTTTCATGCCAGTGTTGCTCCCCAACTCCTTTTACAGGTTCAATAGGTTGGGGGTCCCTGTTCTAGTCCAACCCACTGCTTCAGTTACAGACTCCCTATTTTCCTCACCGTAAGGTTAATACCACATATGGGCTGAAATACACATGCAGAAAATCAGGCCCCTGTCAGAAATTAGCCTGCTCTCTTGCCTGCACCCGGAACAGTTGTTTTGGCTTGGGCGCAGGTACACATGGCTGATTCTCACAAAGAAATCAGACACATGTGCCTGTACCCTGTCAATACAATGGTTCTGAATGCAGGCAGAAAAGAATGGCAAACAACAGTCTGACATCACCATAGCATTCCAGCAGAGTTTTCTACTCCCACTAATGAGTTAATGACTAAAGTTAATGCAAAGTGTACCCCACAGGGTAACTATAGTAACTGCAGTTAGGGTCGTGGTGCATCTGGGTGTGTTAGAGACACAGGATTTCTAGGGTAATACGTTCCATGTTCTTACACTTTCGTGCAGGGTCACTGCTGCCTTCTCATAGTCGGGTTTCATCTTCTTACAATGCCCGCACCCTGTGAAAAGAAAGAAAAAGTGCAGTTAGACAGACGGGGAGCCAAGGATATTAATTGGTTCATTACTATTCCCAAGAGCAGTAGGTGGCACAGTTACCCTTTAGCTGCAAGTAGCCCAATGTGAGGGCAGATAGAGGTTATCGGATCATAAAGGGCAAGTGTAATTACAATGAGTTCCAGAGACATGCTCGGGTGCCAATGACAGCCGCCTGTAGGTTAGAACATTTTCTCTGTGCCAATTACCTGAACCTGTCACTTTCCCTTAAACATAATGGCATAGTGATTCAATGTCACGCAACAAAGCCTTATCTGCAGCATTGGTAGCTCTGTTCAATTGCAGTCCTAAGGGAAACACTGGCTATTGGCAGATATTGGTGGGACCTGGTACTGCAATTGATCATCTATAACTTGTGCTTTGTAATTTCTGTTGAAAGCAGCATTGCCTTGTCTCTTGGCACTCACTGTACTGGTGACTAATGACACCATTTAAAAGAGACCAGCCCTTTAACAGACCTGTAAAGAAGGATCAGTACAGCAATGGACTGGCAGATAGTGTAGTATTTATTAGTAACAAATACAGTTCCTCAGATACATACAGAGGTAGTTACACTAGTGCAGATACGCCAAGGATTGTTATAATGTATCCCTGGACCTGTATCACAATGAATGATATCTTTTGTGCAAAATAGGCAAATTTGTGCTCACCGCTAATTTTGAAACTAGTCTATGACCACAACATTCATACAGACAAATACAAGAGATCCTCTGCACTCAACCCATTATAAATATATTAAGGAGATTATGAAAAGTTGTACCTTTAGCTACTAAAAAAAAGCCCTCCCTCTTTAAACCAAACACAGTATCTTTTGTGCAAACACCTGACAGGACACTCACACGGAGCATAGAACATGACAAGCACAGAAGGGTGTTCAGTCAAAAACTGGTCAAAATCTGCATCTGTCAGGTGGTAAACTGCGTTGTCTTGCTCTGCCCATGCCACCTCGGGGGCCTCTGGGGTTGGGGGCTGAGGGCTGAAATTAGAGAAAAGTTATAAAGATTAAGATCCTTGGAGGCTTCATTTGCAGAAATAAAAGGGCAACTATACATTTAACTGCAATACTTCCAGTACATAATGGCTATGAGAAAGCACAGTGTCTGCAACAATGAGAGTTATTCACTGACTGAAGGCAGCTCTCCCTCCCTGTACAGTTAGTGCGTGGCATTTAGCTTTTTGGAACACTGGGTGCCCCGCCACAGATCAAAGAGCCTTGAAAGATAGAATCAAAATACACAGGGAAAAGTCTAATCTAACAAGCTTCTCTTTCCCTTTCTGACAGTCTTTGACATCACTAGTGGTGAGCAGCAGCTATGGGACATGCCAACACATTCCTAATTTTGCTGAGAAATCATAGGTAAGATCCTCTTCCTTAGATGACACAGTCACAGAGTGACACAGTGACCAATAAATAGAATGCAAGATTAAGGGGCACTAGGGCTCTCTGACTCATTCGAAGTGAGACTGCAAATATTGGTTAAGGAAGGTTGCAGCACTAGTATTTTGTGACTAACTGCTGAGCTTGAAAATAAATGATGATCCTTTTAGAAAAGAAACTAGGTGTCTGTGGGCTAGGAGGCTGCAGTCCCTGATTTATATACACCAGACACATTGGTAGCAAATAAAGAGCATCCCAAGTGCACAATAACCTGAACCATGAGACAAACTCGGCAGCATTTGGGCAGTTTAGCTAAAATAAAAAGCACTTTGGGTAAGGATATAAAATAGCATTTGTTTTAGCAAAGACTTATCCACTTCTTTGGGCAGATGGGGGATTATAGGGGTGTTGTGTACAGAAAGCAAGGCGATAAATGGACTTGGAGTCTGGGGGCTCCAAGAAGGTATTAACCCGCTGCGGCTCATCACTTGATGAACCAGTACTGCTGTAATCCTAATCATTGCACTGTAACAAATTAAACCAGTCCTGAACACCAATAGGATTTGTGCCCAAAGATTTCAGTCAGGCGGTATTTCTTCACAGTGTTTGTATATCACCCAGGGTCAATCAGATATCAATCAAAGCAACCATTGTTCTGCCCCAAACACAGAAGCCTGCCAACTCGATCAAGAATAACTGCAATATAGTGTGTATATTAAGGCATAAACTGTGTCAAAGGAAGGGGGCGTAAGTTTTGGGTAGCATGTACTGTTCAGTAAATTGGCACAGTAAGTGTAGTAAGGATAAATAGTGTCAGGGGCAGAGCTTGCAATTGTAGGACAATGTGTGTAATAATGCAAGGTGTCAGGAGAAGGGTGTGAAGGGTGTGTAACTGCAGCATATGTATAATAAGGGTCAGCTGTGTCAGGGGAATGGCTTATAACTGTGGGACAGTGAGTATAGTTAAGGTAATGTCACCCCACTATATACAAATACCCAGCAGTTGCACAAGACTCACTTTTTCAGCCAGTCAGAGATGTCATTAGCGGAGGCTCCGTACTTCTCAAAGTTGAACATATACTTCCCCTTCCTAACAGAATAAAACAAAAAAGTCAGCAAAGCAATGCAGTATCTGGGGGAATAACAGAGCATTATGAATATAATTCCCCAGGGCCCTTCCCTCTAACAAGTGTTCACACAGAAAGTCTGACATTAGTAAATGGCAGAATCAAGGTGCCAGCCCATCAGCCCCTACATCCCAGGGATTGGACTTGCAGGATTCAGAATGTCACAGTGACAGTATCTGTATGGCAGCTCCACCAGGAGATGTCACAGTGAGTGTGTCAGATGTGTAATTGTGCTGTGTCCCTGTGGGTCCACTATAAACTGAAATGAAAGACGATGTCCTCAATAAAAGTGGAACACAGCTTTTTACTACATAACAGAGGCCAATTCTTATCTTCCTCATTCACCTTCTTATTTCACGCATGGTTTCACTGTGCTTCAGGGGGGTAACCAGCAGCAACTTATGATGTTGCTGTAACCACATTACTCTAGGGCCCTCATTCTTAACCTTGGGTCAGCAGATGCTATTGGACTACAACTCCCCGAATTAGCATACCCTTGCTAAAGTATGCTGGTGGACCCAAGGTTAATAAAAAGTGCAGCTTTTTTTCAAATGGCACCATATGACATTTCCTCAAAATGTATAGTTTAATGTATAACACTGTTTCCAGGCACCGATATAAAGTGTTATTATGTCTTTAATGAGAGAGAGATATACATAAATACATATATACGGCTGTCGGTCAGCTGGGAAAGGAGAGGTCTAGTTTACTCCAAGAACAGTAATGACAAGCTTCATACATTAAATAAAAACAAAACACATAAAACTGAAATGCCCCATAAATATGAAATCATTTAGAGACTACGCTTCCCCATTCATGGGAGAAAGAGAGGTGAAACATCACAGGGAAAGAAGTGCCTGTACTTTGGAGGTCTGTGATCCCCCACAACTGCCCAGAGACTCACTCAAAATAAAGCACGGTCGGGTAACCCTTCACATTGTACTCTTCCTTCAGTCTGTCAAACTCTGGGGGGTGAATATTCATTCCTGCAAGCACCTGTCAAAAACAATCAGCAAGTAGCGGTATTAAGTGCAGAGACCCCCTGGAGATAATGGGCTTTTAGAGCTTTTACCCGCCCCTCCCATTTACAGGTTCAGAGTTTACCAACTGTCGGCAGATCTACAATCACCTTTAATTCCGATTATACACCAGATAATAAAGTTCACCACAAGCACAATAATGGCAAAACCACTAATAATTGCTTTACAGGGTGGGCAGCTAAACGAAGGCAAAGGCTACAGTTTGTTACATTCTATATGTTGCTTTTCTTATACCAGATACGTTTCTTTTAGAAACCAATTATTAGGCTGTAGGCTTGAGGTAGAACAAAACAAATGGACTTCAGAGTACTTCGGCCTATTTAAATTGTAACAGGACAGAGACTTCCTTCTGAACACTTTTATTATTTATATCCTGTTATGATCCCTGTCTCTTCTGTTATAATGAGAACGAGTGCACAGAAACACTGGATTGAAAAAAAAAAAAAAATGTGTTATTCTTTGCCGTTACTGGTCTCCAGCTCCCCAAACATACCTCTGGGGCAAATGATTTCCTTCGTGGGTGACAGGCAGAAACTGCTTTAGGGAAAAGGTCAGACTGTTGATACATTCCTGTCACATTACCTTAGACTACAGACAGGAATAAAGGGCAAGTCACATCATCCCATAGTTAGCAGCCAGCTTGAAAGCCAAAAGATATTTGGTTTAAACGAGTAACAATAAAATAAAGGATAAGAGCATTTTATTCCCATACCAAGCTAATTTTAACTTGGCTAAGAATGATAGGAGTTGTAGTACACCTACAGGAACATTTGTCCTTTAATGAGTCTAGGGTTATACAGTAGGATCTGTATGCACCCGCACACTTCATTAGTGACCCTTTTAGATCTCTGTAGTTGATATCTCCAAACGGGCTTCCTACCCACAACTGCACAAAGCAACATAAAAGCTCCCATAAAGGGAAATTTATGGCATAAGAGAGACCCATTTGAACGCTATCCAGCGCCATTCACTTTCCTGCTGTATAAAACAGATAAAATTCCTCATCTCCTTAAATAACTCACATAAGAGCCCTTCAGATTGGTGGCAGCTTGCTGGTATGATGGCATCAGTCGCTTGCACACACCGCACCCTGTGAGGAGAAATGGGGAAGGGGGTGAAGGAAGGGCAAGAGGAGGGTATAAAGAGGCATACAATGAGCAGTGAGTAACACAAAAGAAATTGAGAAAAATAAATAAAGAACATGTCGGGTTCATAAAACATTGATAAATTGTCTGCAACCAGCATAATGCTTCCACGTGGAACGCTAGGGGCAGTGGATGGCATTATGTATGGGGTATTATTATAGTGAGGCTCTGTAATAGAGCCAGAGCTCTGGGAATAGAATGGGTCTGCCTATATAAGGTCTTTAGGCAGTACCAGGTGCCCCTGAACTTACAGCTGCACAATAGGCTTCTAGCTCATGCAATGTCCTACACAAAACCCCAACTGAATGACTAAATCCCTGTGGGTACATAAAAGCCTAACCCCAATAATCTGCACAGCGCTCATGCACAACCAAACATAAGTGAAGCAACTCACAAGGAGCGTAAAACATCATTAGCAGCGGGCGATCTTCCTTCTTCAGAAGCTTCCTGAAGTCCTACAATAACAAGTCAGCTTAGACTAATATATAGATTTTACATAGAGATTAATGTAACTGGATGGGATAAAAATTACAGATCATATGTCTCAAGGGCTCTCAGGGGTTGCTAGGAATGGTAGTTTAGAAACAACAGCATCAGCCTGGGTTGGATATCCCTGGGGGTTCACAACCATCCCCTCCAGATAATGTTCTGCATGAATAGTCTAATAAAGGTAAAGTATAATACGCAAATACCTTTACCTTATCATTATCAATATGTACAACATCTTTGGCTTCAGGATTCTCTTCCCACAGTGGGGCCCCTTCTGGGTCTCTCAGGAAAGCCACAAGTGACTAAATTGAAGCACAAAAAAATTAATTAGAAAGAGAGGCTTATCTTCGAATGCAGCTAAACTACAGCTCTGTTTTAACACTGGATTGTGTTAGAAGATTCTGTCAGTTGCAGTCCAGCAACATATGGGACCCAAGGTTAAGAAGCACTGTTCTAATGCAGGCGCTGTCCAACTGGCGACCTGTAGGCCAGGTACAACACCCCTTGTGTGGGCCCCCCACATGAAAGTCTGCCTGCTGTGACTGATTACCTTTGTGTATGCTTTAAAAGGCATCTGTACTGAGATTAACTATTCCCTGAATTGTTTATAACTCAAATTCAAGATGTAAACTCTGTAAAACCTGTAATGACCTCTTCATTGTTCACCCCTGTGACACTTCTATCGGTCACACCTCAAACCCAGACTGAAAATGCCATATTGTTCACACCTCATACAAACTGCTGGAGGGACACCATCACTGTGTCACTGTATGAACTGTTAAACACAGTGGTCCGGATATACTCTGCCTGCCCTAAGTTCTTGTGTGCCATACACTGCCTGTCATATGCTCTTTGTGTGTGTCATAGTCTGCCTGCCCTATGCTCCCTGTGCGCGCCATACTCTGCCTGCCCTATGCTCCCTGTGTGCGCCACACTCTGCCTGCCCTATGCTCCCTGTGTGCGCCATACTCTGCCTGCCCTATGCTCCCCGTGTGCGCCATACTCTGCCTGCCCTATGCTCCCTGTGTGCGCCATACTCTGCCTGCCCTATGCTCCCCGTGTGCGCCATACTCTGCCTGCCCTATGCTCCCTGTGTGCGCCATACTCTGCCTGCCCTATGCTCCGTGTGCGCCATACTCTGCCTGCCCTATTCTCCCTGCGTGCGCCATACTCTGCCTGCCCTATGCTCCCTGCGTGCGCCATACTCTGCCTGCCCTATGCTCCCTGTGTGCCCCATACACTGCCTGCCCTATGCTCCCTGTGTGCGCCATATTCTACCTGCCCTATGCTCCTTGCGTGCGCCACAATCTCCCTTCTCTTTACTCCCTGTGTGCGTCATATTCTGCCATGTTATGTCTTAATATGATTGAATAAACTTGTTTTACATATGAGTGATATCCAACAATGAGCACAAATCATTTTTTTGGTGTACTGCCACCATTAATGTGGACATTGTCTTAAAAGTTCTTCTGGTAACATGGATGTGGTATTAAAAAAAAAGGGAGTGGTTAACACTGGCTTCCATTATTGGCCCTCCACCATGTAAGCCCTCGGTAACACAGAAGTTCTAATAGTTCTAAGAAGGTCTTGGATCATGCCCCTGAATAAGTTCCAACGAACCTCTCCACCCTCAGAACTGCAGCTAGTGCTTATGCTTTATTAGCTCTACATATGTCTTGAATATGCTCAGATCAAGTCATAGCTCCACCCGCCCTCCATTTTGCATGGCACCCACCTATATATGTGCCCTCAGTTGCCTTCAGTTAAATAGTTTGCCAGACCCTGATAGTTACCTTATATGTGTTTGGTCTGTTATATTCTGTATGGAAGGTCCCATCCCTACAAACAAAGATCAATTAAGAATAAATCAGCAGCAACTGATTGTCAATTAGCAATTGAAGATAAGACGATGGCTGAAAGGACCATTCCTGCACCCATCGACAAAAAAGAATGGCAGCCCAACCCTGACTGAGCACAAATCTGATATGGGCAGTCTGGTATTGTAACAACTAGCCGTGGTCCTTAGGACTCACTCTATCAGACTATGGATAATTATAATAGAAACATATTTAAAGGGAAAGTTCATCTTAACATAAATTCTTTGTAGGGATACCAAACTGTCCAGTTTATGACTGATAATATCAATGATTTTCACATAAAGCATTAGATTGATTACATTTTTCTGCACTAAGGCAGCTCTTACAATGGGGCAAGTGGGCTTTAGACCCTAGTCAGATGCCTGGGATGGTGTAGGGGTAAATCTGATGCCACAGTGTGTCATTATTGGCTCTTAAGAGCCATGGGGCCAGTCACTTACTTGTAATGAAGCAGCTCCAGCCCATTTGGCTTCTTGCTTGGATCCACCTTCAACTTTTTGCACAGCTTTTTGCTCTCTCTATCACTATAAGGTGAACACACATGGTGAGTTACAGTGACACAGACACATCAATCTATAAGCAGACAGATGTGAGTAACAGAGCCACAGCCATACAGAGCCACAGCCATACAGAGCCACAGCCATACAGACCCACAGCCATCAGCTGTAACATTAGGAAATGTTATAAAATCCTTTGTCAGAATGAAGCTCACCACCCACAGAATCTTTACTAAAGGATTCCTTAAATAACAATGCTGGAATTATAACTGGGTTTGATTGGTCACTTACCCACAGTCGATCCATGATACAGTTGCCATTCCCTTAACGTCCTGAGCAATGTTGGACAAGAGTTTGAGCTGCTGCTCTGCTGAGGAAGCTATAAACATAAATAAAATAGAAATCCCATTGGGTGATGCTCTGTGGCCCCACCAAAGCCATATGTGGACAGTTATTTTCCCATAATCCCCAACTCTTAATAGATACAGGTTTGGACACTTTTCGGGTCACTCTTCTAATGCCCCACAGTGTTGCTGTAATTACTCTTGTCCCACTTAGGCTGCTGATGCTCCAACTTGGCACCTGGCAGAACTCAAATATATATACATACTGTATATAGATATCTATAGATATCTATCTATCTATCTA
>CM044447.1:52491904-52513265 GCA_024363595.1 Xenopus borealis
TCAAATTTTTTATTGGTTTACATTAAAAAGTTGTTACAGGCCAACGTTTCGGTCTCCACCCAAGACCTTTATCAAGACCATAAAATCCCTTAACAACCATGGTATAAATAGATAAGACACACCCAATCGTGAGAATGTTCTCCAATCACGTGACAAACAAGGAACACCCTACACCAAACACAAGAGTGCATATTGAATTGTTCACTTAAAAACAAACTGCTTAAATTACTGAGATCAAGGTACAGCACATACTTTTTAAACCATTTAAAGAATAACAAAATAGCCACTACTCAAAAAATAAAAAGATATATATGCAATATCCAATGTAGAAACATTGTATCAACGCTGTTGCAAAAAGCATAGTAGGGAGCAATGCTCATTTAACCCTGTCGGTGCCATTGTATTCAGTTTTTTTATCCAAAACACCTCCCTTTGTAGTAGAATTTTCGATCTATCGCCACCTCTCCTGGGTGGTGGTACATGATCAATGGCAATATATTTGAATGTGGGTAGCCTATGATTAAACTCAAGAAAGTGTATTGCCACTGGTTTAATTGTCGTCCCATCTCTGAACACAACACTTCCATCCATCCGTAATCTCAAAGTGAGATCCGTTTTTCCTACATAGGCTAACCCACAGGGACATGTGATCAAATAAATTACATGGGTGGTGGTGCATGTAATATGATGGCGAATAGAGAACCGCTTACCGGTCTATGGATGTGCAAAGGACACACCGGGAGACATAAATCTACAAGAGGTGCAGTTAGGGCACCGGAAACAACCCGGTTTCAGTCCTGGAAGCCAAGAATTATTTTGGCTAGCATAGCATGAAACAGGGTCTGATTTTACAAGTATATCACGTAGATTGGTGCCCCTTCTGTAACATATCAATGGTGGATCAGGGACAATTTTACCCAGCTCACCATCAGCACAAACTATGTTCCAATGCTTCTTAATAACTTTACTCATGGCTTTAGTTCCTGCATTGTATCTAGTACTAAATACCAATCTCTAGGTCTGGGTGAAGCCCTACACCGCTCCCGTGCTGTTCTCAAGGCTTGACTCAAAATGCTGTCAGGATACCCTCTGGGCCTAAATCTCTGCCAAAAGCTTTCTATTTATAATTATTTTTCAGCTGTTCAAGACCAACTCCCCCCATACCTGCCACAATTAAATAGAGAAAGGTGACAATTCCCTCCACTAAAACACAAGACCACCCACTCACCTGACTTTGAATATAAAACCAAAACATTGTTCCTTGTTCGCAGAAGCTTCTTGAAATCTTTATGGTCGCTGATTCTTTCAATAAGAGGAGAAACCTTGATGGATAAAAGGCAGGACGGGCAAAAGATCTGAAAGGGAGAAATGAAAGGATGTACAGGTGATGAATATTCAGTGTGGCATTCATGTACTGTCACCCTATTGCCCTACAATTGTCCAAATGTCCCACCACTGTCCTACAATTACCCTATCATCATCCTCCTGTCCAACACAATACCTGCTTTCACTCACTCTTCCTACAAACAACTCAGGTTAACGACTACTTAATTAAAGATTAATATACGAGTGAACTTCCCCTTTATTTTTACTTATTTCCTTTGAAAGAGATGGTATCACACAGAGAGACAAAGCTTATCAGAGAGGAAAGAGAAAACTCAGGAGACATGCAATCAGTGATCTGCTCTCCTCTAGTGGGGTGTATAAAGAATAAAGGCAGCTGCTGATTGGCTAGAGACAGGCCCAGTGGGTGCCCCATTAAGATTGTAAATGGAACTCACAGCAAAGTCCACAGTGGAGCTGAATCATCAAATGTCTCATGAAAAGCCTGCTCCATAAATCTACCCCCAGTGAAACTCAGCCTGCAAGTAATGCAGCCAAATCCACATGGCACAGCAGGGCACACACCATACTCTGAGAAGGAAAAGCCAATCATAGTAACACATTCAGCAATAAAAAGCAATTTACTGGCACAGTAACAAGACTGATACTCTCTGTGGAGAATCTGCCTCTTGCATGGAAATTATGATTGTCTAGAAAAGCCGATAACTTGGGACCCGTTGGGGGGGGGTGAAGAAAAGGGCAACAGACTGGTGGGATGGTGAATATACAGGCCCAAAAAGAAGAAAACATTGACTGACTTATTGATATGTATTGACAGATACATACATATTCTTAGATTTTGAATACCACACTTAAAGGAAACATACAACCTAACTAAACCCACCTAATCTTGTAGGCAATAATGATCAATATGTGGTGCTGGTTTTATTCTGGGCTAAACATTAATATCTTTAAAAATGGCCCCTTTACTGGAGCTCCCTATAGATCAGCTACAGACTCTGTCCATGTTTCAAATGAGAGGTTGGTGTATCCTAATGGTCCCTCCCAGAAGCACAATAGGCGGGGGGCAGCCAATCACAGCACTGCAGTCACACAAGCTTCAGTTCCCAATCAGGTCAGCCTAGCTGCTGATTGGTTCCCATCCTCCAGTGCTGCTGCCTGCTCAGTCAGAGAATTCAACCAGCAGGAAGTGTGATCCACTTCCTGCTGGTTGAATTCTCTGAATTGGCAGGACGAGTAGGGATTTTGCAGACATTTTCAAGAAATCAACCTGTAACACTACTTTTTTTTCTAAGTACATTCCATCTACATTTTAAAAATGCACTGGCACATTCTTGTTCATAGAAGCTGTCTCCTTTAAAGAAGAACTCCAACCAGTTTTTAAAGAAAATAGAACTCTAATCAACTTCCAAATATCAACAAATTCCTCATTTTCACTGGGTATATTTATGTGTAATTGTCACGGCTATTGTCCATCTTGGTCATACTCTAGATTGCTGGTTCTCACTCCTGAAACAACGTAGCAGTAGTCAGCTAGTCAGCAGAAGTCATGGCACACAGAGCTTTTGCCACCCACGTCTGAAGGAATTTGACATGCTTTTCTGCATTTTGTCACCCACAAGGAGCACTAATTCCCAAAGCACCCTGCATTCCTTCACCCTACGAGGGACAGATATTACTCAGTGAAAATCAGAGTTTAGACATCAGCGCACTTGTCTGTCTGTCCGTCTGTCTGTCTGTAGTAGCTCAAACATGGGCATCACTACACTGAATACACAGGGAGTATAATGGCAGAGACTGGCAAAATTCAGATTTTGTACACTAAATGTCCTTCTGTTGTATGGCACATTGATTCACTTTGGGCAGTTAAAGAGGGATAGAAGTTTCCATTAATATTACAGTTCTGCCCCAGGTGTTACAGGTTACCCAGGATCTCTGGCCCAATCCTGATACACCAGTTTGTTCAGCTCTGAGCGTCACACATCCTGGTTAAGGTTAAACCCCTAAAGCCATATTTGCTCTCCCGCCCGTTTGCACAGGGTTAGTCACAGTGGAAAGGTTAAAGGAGATGTAAAACCATACATAAAATCCTGCATAATGAAAGAAAATGTATATCTAAGCAACGTCCCAATGTCCCTTCATTACAAATGATCAATGACTGAAACAATGTAGCAGCAGCCCCTTCCCCAGCCAATTCTGTGATTCTCCTTCTTTATAGCTCTGGTAATCACTTGGCTAGAGGAGAGCGGACTGCTACTACATTGTTTCAATGCTTTCCCTAGTAAAGTTCAGCAGTGCAGACAATAGCAAAAGAGAGATACAGATATTAAGCAATGGCAACGCTCACCAACCCTGATAATGTTTGCACTGTGACCAATTAACTAAAGCCAAACAAACTTTCCTAACATGCGTGTAGCCTCTGTATCTTTCAGAGTACTGCAGCCCTACAAGCCTGACCATTTCAGCCACTGCAGCCACTAACTAATGTGATTGGTCAGTTTGTCATACTAGAACCAACACTGGAGCTAGCACTAGCCATGCTGGCTGCGACTCTGAGCTCCTATTTTATTCTTTATGATCCCATAATAGACCTGCTCCTTGACTCAGATGTTGAAGGAATACACCTCCCTGCATTATTTTCCTAATTAGGGTAAAGGTGGCCATACATGGGCAGATAAAGCTGCTGATTTTGGTCGTTTAGACCAATTTAACAGCTTATCTGACCATGTATGGGGGCTTCCGACGGGTCTTCCCGATCAATATCTGGCCACTATATCAATCGGGAGGTTTGATTTTCACCCGACCAACTCGTTGGAGCCCATTGGCCTCGTTGTAATCCGATTGTCCGGCCATGGGGCCAAATGTACAGATTACCCCCAATATAGCACTGCAGTTAGTGGCATATCGGGGAAAGATCCGCTCGTTCGTTGATGTCGCCCAACGAGCGGATCTTTCTGTCTATGGCCAGCTTTAGAAGTAAAGATTTTTGAAAGATCCAATGGTTATCGTGAGACCACGATTGTCTCAAAACGATCGTTTAAATGCCTGATGTGTCCATCAACTAAAAAGACCATTTCAGGTGATATTGCAGCAAAAATGAAGGATCGCAGCCTGCTTGGCCCTGCAAACATAGATAGATTGCATGGGGACCGATAAAGATTTTCTAACCTCGCCGATCAATCTTCACACCGAAGTCGGACAAAAAATCGTAAGATGTACGATCGTTTGTATCCCACTAACCGCACAATAATTTGACAGATTTGTCGGACTTCGAGAAGATCGGTCGTTCGGCAGGGAAAGATCGTTGCGTCTATGGGGAGCTTTATTGTGTGTAAATTACATTGCAAGCCCCAGTTTGCAATATGATTAGATTTTTTTTTAGCAGGAGACAACATTTACCCAGTTGGTTAATGGTATCTACACAGACAAGTAAGTAAAGAGTTAAAAGGAATCATTGGAAGGCACAGTGAGATTTATAACTACTGATATCCCTAGACACAAACTGCAGGCAGCAGGAGGGTAGGGGAGTGGGGTAATAACCCAGTGCATTACAGGCTGCATCTTAACTGGGCCTAACCCAGATTTATGGCAATAAGCCTCCCAGGGAATGAGCAGGAATGGATAAAGTGTGTGAGGGGGGGCAGGCTCTTGATGCTTTGCCTCTGATTAAACTCCCCACATCCTCTTGGTAGATGCAAGATTGACCCAGCAGATGACCCCCACACAGAGAGTGACCAAATACTGCAAATATTCCAGAATGCCACCCTAAGCATCAGGAGTAGACAGAGTCTATAATGGGTGTAATTACATGACAACCACATCCCTTTAATGTGAATCTACCTTCATCCCATTACTACAGTGTATCAGCCCAACCTTGTCGAAAAAATATAAATCATTTAAAGAGGCAAAGGATGTCAGAGGTTGCTGGGAGTTGCAATCAAACAGGTTGGCCATATAGGATTGTTACACAATATAATATTTTCTTTTTATGCAGCAGATTCCCCCCTCCCAAGTGGTTCCTTCTAATGGCAGGAGCCATGCTTAAATAATACTCGATTTACTATGCAAAATAAAAAACCTTCTTTCCCATTAATCCCATGCTGTGCCTGGTGGGGGGGCTGGAGATTGGTTGGTTATTAATATCCAGGGGTGGGCGATAGGGATTAGACTCATGCTCACAGCTGCCTGGTAACACTGGACAGGAAACAGGATTTCCTTCATACAAGGGATACAAGAGGCACCAGGGGCTCACAGCTCATCCCAATGAATCAGACTCTTAGGGCAGGGAGGTTTAGAGATCAATTTTGGGGAATTGCCCATTGCTAACCAATATATAAGTGCGAAGTCATCCTATGGGAAGCTGCAGCCTGCAAATGGTCTTTAATTATAAAACTGTATGGTTGCTTGGAACACTAACCCTAGCAACCAAGCAGAGGTCTGAAAAGCCAGGCTGATATATAAATCATAAGAGAGCTCAATAATATATTTATAGTTTATGGATCCAATACACCCAGTGTTTGGTTGCTAAGGCTACTGTCCCTGGCAACTAAAAAGTACATTTAGGATGGCAGTAACTGCACAAGTACACAGGGACCCACCTGTCCAAACTAAGAATACACTGTCCGACAAGGACCAATCAAAAATAGGCAGAAACATGGGGTTCCAGGTACAGTCTGAAAGAAAGTGGAAAGTTGTTTGGAAAGGGCTAAGTTGTTGGGCGGGGCAGGGGTACTTTTGAGAGCGAGGATAAGTTGGGGTACTGTGCTCAGCAGTGGATAAGATGAGGGGGCATAACCATTATACAAAGGGGTGGGTAGCTTGGGGTCCGGGTCTTGCTCAACACGGTGTTTAGGAGTGGAGAGGGAAGAAGGGGCAGTAGAATATGAGTTGGAAAGGGTAAGTTAAAGGGGGGTGGCAGGGGCATTGTGCCAGGTCCGGGGCATACAAGTTGCAGTAAGTTAGGGCTACTACCCGCTCATCCTTGCCCCGCCGGTGACACCCTACACACTCACCAAGATCAACAGCGAAAGCATGATCTTCCTTCCCCAGAAGCGCCCGGCAGGAGCCATCTCTCCGGCTGCCACGTCTGTCTGCGCCTGCGCACTGGGACCCGCCGCACGGCTTGCTGGGAAATGTAGTCTTTTTAGCCCACGCAGCTCGCACCGGAACCTCAAGCACTCTGAACAGAACGAAACCTGTCCCACCGGGAGTATCTATGGTTCCAGGCACCCCGCCCCAGTGTCAGACTCAGACACCACTAGCAGATTGCCCCGCCCACCTACCATGTACCGCGCAAATAACTAAGAAGTAGTGAGAATAAACCCCTCGCATGTTTCTGTAAAGTCGTGTCCTTATGAAATATTTACTCACCTGTCTAGCCCCGACTGAGACGCACAGGTATAAAGGGGAAGTTAACTTTTAGCGTAGTAAAGACAGTGATAGCCTAAGGTCATTTGCAGTTGGTGTTCATTTTTTCAATGTATACGAAGATGTTGTCTGGGGCCATCAGGCTAGGGATTCGAAAAGCTACCAGGTTGCTAAGGTATCACTCCTAGGTTTGCCACCAGGCACTGGCAATCTGTTGATCGCTGATTTAAGTTGTCATAGACAGTCACTATTTATTGGGCTGGTGGGAGGCTGCTGGGGCCTCTGTGTACTTGGAATTCCAGGGCCTATTGTGAATCCCAGTCCGGACTAGGGTTGCCGCCACCTTTTTTGCAAAAATAGACTGATCTTGCTATATATATTTAGATTTTGTCCCTTTTAACATTGGGGTGCAGCATCATTTTTACCTGTCAGGCTGGTAAAATACTGGCCAGGTGGCAACTCTAGTCCAGACCTGGTTGCCACCTTATCTGGCAAAAAATACTGGTCTTCATATATATTTATCACTTTTTCCTATTAATATAATTGGGATCAACCATTACCAGCCAGGCAAAATATGGCCCAGGTGGCAACCCTAACCATCAGGGGGCAATAGGTCCGGACTGAGAATTAAAATAGGCTCTGTTACTCAGGTACACAGAGGCCCAAACAGCCCCCAGCAGCCCACTAAATACTGACTTTCTATGGCACCTTATAGCAGCCCTCTGGCATTTGCCAGAAGCCACAGATTGCCAGTCTGGCCTGGGTGGCAACCCTAATTACTCCCTTGGAATTCAGAGATGCCAACTCAGTTCTATTATAAACCAGGTGTGTTTTCGCCATGCCCCATTCTGCCAAAGCCACCTCTAATCCCCTCAGGTTCTCGCTCTGACCATGCTTCCTGTGCAGCCTGCTTCAGAGGATTTTGGGTGAATTTCAATGGTTGTGAAGGGTAATGAATATCTGAGTAACTGGATGAGAAGTGTGCTAAATCAGGGAGAATGAGGGTGAGATGATATATTTGTCCCTTAATAGAGAATAATGAAAGAACTGAAGCCTAACATTTAATTAGAATTTTTGGGTCAAAAGGTACTAAGAGTTGTCATCTTAACCCCACAACCAGTAGCAGGGAGTTGAATGTCACAGTCAGGTACTATGGGGGCGGTGGGTACTTACAGTATCACAGAGAAAAATAGGCATGATTGTACAGTGTAACAGTTAGATGGTGTGTTATGTAATTAGGCAAGTCCAACCTGCAGCTACTTCTTCTTAGTTACTGGCCCCTAGCTCCTGCCTGCCAACTACTACCCCCGCACTGCCCTCCAACTACTACCCCAGCTCCTGCCCTCCAACTACTACCCCCGCACTGCCCTCCAACTACTACCCCAGCTCCTGCCCTCCAACTACTATCCCAGCTCCTGCCCTCCAACTACTACCCCAGCTACTGCCCTCTAACTACTGCTCCAAGCTTCTGCCCAACTACTGCTCAGGTCTGGATTGGGACTCAAAATAGGCCATGGCATTTCAAGTACAATGAGCACCAAACAGTCCCTCACCAGCCCACTATATAGTGGCTGTCTATGACATCTTACAGCAGCCCCTCTGGCATTTGACACAACTCACAGATTGCCAATTTGGGTCTGCTACTGCCCCAGTTAAAGTGATAAGAGGTCCAAAGGGCACACATGTCGTGTACTAGTAGTCTTCAAATAAAAGAACAATACCTTTTGAGTGCTCTTCTAATTTTCAATAATTTACTGCTCCAGTTACTCCCTAAGATGCTGCCCTCCAGCTCCCACCTTCTAGCTCCTTCTACCAGCTACTGTCACAGCAAATGCAGAAAACAAGCCATATACAGACAGATAGGGGTAACTGACCACACAAAGGCTTATAGGTTTAAAAGCAGGTTGGGGGTGTGGATTTAGTGTTTCTCATCCCCCATCAGAAGTGAAAGAATTAATATTTAATAATCAGAGACTTGTTTTTTTTAAATTAATTTGGAGGATATTTATTGTGTCCCTCGCTGAGTTGTGGGTTAGCAGAGTCTAATTAATTCATTTCATATACTTATTGCATCAATGGAAGGGACCAGTTGTGGGGCCACAGGTTCTCTTGTGCATCTTCTCTTTTTCCCACACAGACTCTAACTAAGGACATTTTCCTAAAGTTGACCTTGCCTTAGGAGCTGGATTGTACTAATGATACAATCTATATACAGTGCTGTAGGGCAGCACTCACTCTCTGTGGAGCTGCCATATTGTTTGCCTTAGGCACTTTTTGCACAGTTTAACACTGTACTATTCATGTTTCAATCAAATGTCAGCCCATGGTTGCTGACACCAACTCAGAAATAACAAATGAACCCAATAAATTAAATAATTCCTCTTCATCCCTATCCTGAGATGTTCCTACAGAATAGGGATGCACCAAATCCACTATTTTGGATTCTGCCGAACCCCCAAATCCTTTGAGAAACATTCGTCCGAATACCGAACTGAATCCGAACCCTAATTTGCATATGCAAATTAGGGGTGAGAAGGGGGAAACATTTTTTACTTCCTTGTTTTGTGACAAAAAGCCATGCAATTTCCCTCCTGGCCCTCCTGGCCCTAATTGCATATGCAAACTAGAGTTCAGCTGGGCAGAAGGATTTGGCCGAATCCTGGATTCGGTGCATCCCTACTACAGACAAAGCCCACCCATTGCTAGAATCAAATGGCTTGTGAGTAACCAATGGCATCTCTAAGAGTCAGTCTTACTTGTCATGAATTTTACGAGTAAAATGTATTACACAAAAGTGGAAGACTAGGTCTTGGCATGGGGGGAATTGCTGGGGCCATCCAACCATCACATTACTGATAAACCTTGTGGACCAATGAGATCTCCAACAAGCAGTAGAATAATTTTTGCATGGCCTTTGAATGGCTATGTTGACCATCTCTTTTGTTAGCAAACTAATTGTAATGCCCGCTGTCAAACGTCGGCGCATAAATACTGGCACATGTCAAGTCGGATGCCCATGCTGTAATGGATGGCCTAAGGCCCCATCACCTTGAAAATGTCTATCTTGGAAGCTAAGCAGGGTCAGGCCTGGTTAGTACCTGGATGGAAGACCACCTGGGAATACCAGGTGTTGTAGGTTTTTTTTATACCAGTATTCTTAGGTGTTATGACATCTAATTTGTGCGCCTAGCTTCCTATTGGTTCCTGATGTGTCTGTCCGTCCTCAGCCTCCTGATTGGTTCCTGGTCCCTTAAATACCTTCCTCTTCCTCCTCACATTGCCCAAGCTGGCTTCTGTTTCCACAGTTCCTGCTCAAGCCTTGCCTGACATCTGATTCCTGGTTTTCGACTCCTGGCCTGTTTTTTGACCCCTGATCCTCTGCTGCCTGCACCGACTCTTTTGCCTGTTTCGACTTTGCTTCTGTTTCAATCCTTGATGGTACCTCGATCTTGGCTATTCCCTGCTCCTTTGCCTTCTCCGCCGCAGAAAGCCTGGGGCCCCAAAAGGGCGTCGGTGAAGACTGGAGCCGTAAAGGAGTATCCATGTCCACCAGTCTTCCTTGCACCAGTGGCTCTCCTTCGGGATCCAAGCTATCCATAGGATTCAAGGTAACAGATTGTTACACCAATTTCATTAATTAGAATAGTCAGGCGTAATTGTGATTTTAACTGCCTAACTGCTAATTGATCCAGAGGAAGGCAAAATACCCCATCTGAAGCCTCTCCAATTTGCCTCATAGGGGGAAAAGATTCCTTCCTGACTCCAAAAAGGCAATCAGACTAGTCCCTGGATCAACTTGTATAATGAGCTATCTTCCATAACAGTGTATTCCCTCACTTGCTAAAAAGCCATCCAACCCCTTCTTAAAGCTATCTAATGTATCAGTCTGTACAACAGTTTCAGGGAGAGAATTCCACATCTTCACAGCTCTCACTGGCAAGATTATTATATGATCCCCTTATATATTTATACAGTTATCATATCACCCCTTAAGTGCCTCTTCTCCAGCGTGAACATCCCCAATTTGGCCAGTCTTTCTTCATAGCTAAGATTTTCCATACCTTTTACTTAGTTATACTTTATATACTTTATATACTTTAGTTGCCCTTCTCTGTACCCTCTCTAATACAATAATGTCCTGTTTGAGTGATGGAGACCAAAACTTTACGGCATATTCTAGATGTGGCCTTACAAGTGCTCTATAAAGTGGAAGAATGACCCCCTCCTCCCGTGACTCTATGCCCCTTTTAATGCAGCTCAAGACCTTATTGGCCCTTGATGCTGCTGACTGGCACTGCTTGCTACAGCCAAGTTTATCATCTACAAGGACTCCAAGGTCCTTTTCCATAATGGATTTGCCTAGTGCAGTCCCATTAAGGGTATAAGTGGCTTGAATATTTTTACATCCCAGGTGCATGACTTTACATTTATCAATATTGAATCTCATTTGCCAATTAACTGCCCAGATTGCCAGTTTGTCAAGATCCTGTTGCAAGGATGCCACATCCTGGATGGAATTAATTGGGCTGGATAGTTTTGTGTCATCCGCAAACACTGATACATTACTTACAATGCCCTCCCCTAAAGTTAAATAAAAGTGGACCCAATACTGAACCCTGAGGGACCCCACTAAGAACCTTAGTCCAAGTAGAGAATGTACCATTAACAACAACCCTCTGTACCCGATCCTGTAGCCAGTTTCCTATCCATGTGCAAATGACTTCACTAAAACCAACAGAAAGCAGTCGTTTGTGGGGCACGGTATCAAATGCTTTGGCAAAATCAAAATAGACACAGCTACTGCCCCCCCCCCCACTGTCCAGCATCTTACTTACCTCATGATAAAAATCAATCAAATTTGTCTGACATGACCTATCCTTCATAAAGCCATGCTGATTGCTGCTCATAATGCCATTTACTAGGATTCCATAATTTTTACCGGCCAGGCTGGTAAAATACCAGCCAGGTGGCAACCCTAATCCTAATATATTTAGGCACATGCCATTATGTGTATATATGATATGGGGGTTACACTGTGACAGTGATTGGGGGGAAGATGGGGTGTATCTGTACCTATATATTATACAGTTACATTATGTGCATATATTATATGGGGGGGTTACACTGTGATAGTGATTGGGGGGAAGATGGGGGTGTATCTGTACCTATATATTATACAGTTACATTATGTGCATATATTATATGGGGGGTTACACTGTGATAGTGATTGGAGCTGCAGGAAAAATGGGGTTCTATCTGTATATATTAATTATATGATTATATTGCTAGGAGATTGGTGAGACTACATACAGTAGCTGCATATGTGCCATCTGTCTGAAGCTGGAATTTTGCTGATTGCTGATGACTTTGGTTGTTAAATGGAATTAAAGCTGAGCAGCAGAAAAAGAAGCTGTTAGAGTATCGATCTCTGGGGAAGGTCATTCAGAGCACTGAAATCCCCTGTAAGCAATAAAAGACAAAGTTTGCAAAGGTGCAGCAACCCATTGAAACCACTGCACCTTTATCACATACATGTCCAATACCAATGTCTGGTGGAGATTTGCACCTTAAAATAAACCAATTACTGTACCCTGTATGTACTGCACATACGTTATGTACAATTATTAACATGTATTTCTATAGCGCCAACTTGTTTCGTAGCGCTGTATATATTTAGTGTATGTACTAGTTTTTGGGACACACTTTTCCTTCTGCCCACCCACCTGTTACCTTACAATGCCTGTGTTTCTGCCTCCAGCAGCCAATAATTAACGTCACCAGAGATGGGCAGATCGGACATGGGTCTATAAATACAGGTGACTTGCCGAGTCGGGTGCAGGTTGGGAGCAAGTGGTTTAGGGTTGACTGAGAGTCAATAAAAACTTGATCCACACACACATACATTAGTATACATATGAACTTGGGTCCCATAATTTAACCTAAAGATGAGTAAAGGAAGAGAAGCAGAGCTCTGATTCTCTTCCTTTACTCGTCTTTAGTTTAAAATATGGGACGCATATGCAGGAATTCAAAATAGGCCCTGCCATCTCTGCTGCAAAGAGGCCCAAATAGCCCTAAACAGCCTACTTAATAGTTAGTGATGGGCTAATTTATTCACCAGGGCCGAATTTGCGGCGAATTCCCGCGATTCGCCGCTGGCGAATAAATTCGCGAATCACCAGCAAAATTTCGCCAAGCGAAATTTCGCCAAAAAAACGAGTCGCGCGTCGTTTTTGATGCGACGCACCGAAAACGACGCGCGTCAAAAGCGTCCCGCGACTCGTTTCGCGAATTTTTCGCCGATTCGCAAATTTCTCTAGAAATTCGAGAATTTTTCAGGCGAAGCGAATCGCGGGAGATTCGCCCATCACTATTAATAGTCACTTTCCATGGAAACTTACAGCAGCCCATCTGGCATTTGCCAGAACCCACAGATTGCCAGCCCGGGCCTGTTCATATATATACTAATGTGTGTTTGGATCAAGTTTTTATTGACTCACGGTCAACCCTAAACCACTTGCTGCCAACCTGCGCCCAAATGAGAACACTGTACAAAACATGCTACTACTTTGTGCTTTTACTAATGAAAAATAAAATTGTAAGTTACAAAAAAAAAAATATGGAACCCAAGTTCATGTGTATGTTAAATTGTTTTGCAACCTTGTGTACTGGCTTATGAGTAACTGACTGTAAGATTTTTGGATCAGAGTACTATTGTTTCTATAGATTTGTACCTCTTTCTTTATATTGCTCTGGCAGTGCTACAGAATATGCTCAGTGTATTACACAAATGAATTCAACAATGATCTGTATAGTGGAAAATGTGATGATAATAGTAATGTGTATCACCCAGCTTGCATTACCCAGTGTTAAAGTGTGCCATAAAGTACACAAAGCAGCCACTAGGTGTCACTGCTGCCTCACAGGTTCTCTCACATAGACAATAGGATAGAGTGCTTGTGGCAGCTGTCATATGGTTCCTATTCATGGTACAGCCATCCAGCCACTCATAGCCTGTGTGTTTGGAAGTGTTGGAGGCCCTTGTGTCAGGGACCAGCAGGGAAATATTTTCATAAAGGATCATATTCTCTTTTTATTAAAGGTGCACTAACATCAGTGCTGTTGCGCAAAATATTTGACACTTTTTAGTAAAAGACAGTAGTTTTGAAACAGTCACAGTCCTGATGATTGGTTTGGACAAGGTATGGTGGGCACGAGACAAAACTATAAGTAGAATTTCCTTTTAAAGGGGTTGTTCACCTTTAGATCAACTTTTAGTATGATGTAGAGAATGATACGTTTGAGTCAATGCGCAGTTGGTTTTAATTTTTTATTTGTTGTTTTTGTGTTATTTAGCTTTTTATTTAGCAGCTCTCTGGTTGCTATGGTCCAAATTACCCTAGCAACCTGGCATTGATTTGAATAAGATTATGAAGGGATGGCCTGAACAGAAACATGAGTAATAAAAAGTAGCTAAAACAATAAATTGTTTGCCTTACAGAGCATTTGTTTTTAGATTACATATCTCTAGATACGAAACGAATTAGCACAAGGTTGTTTTAAACTATGGTATAAAATTGAATTTGATGTACATCAGGAGTGCATGCTCATTTCTTTTATTGTCTCCTGCCAGTAAATCAAGAATAAAAAGTGATTTACCCCATGAACAGTGATTGTGCCCAGTTGTCTGTCCCAAAGAGTCCAAAGACTGGAAGGTAAGAGAAAGCAGTATATTGATTTGTGCAATTATTAAAAATATTTAAATCTTAAAGGATAAGGGAAAATAGAATAATACTAGAAATTCTGTATTTTTTATACTAAATATAAACATGAATTTACTGCACCACAACCCTAATCAAACAAATGATTTATGCTTTCAAAGTTGGTCACAGGGGGCTGTCATCTTTCATCTAACTTTATTAGACATCTTTACAAAACCAAGACTGTGCACATGCTCAGTGTGATCTGGGCTGCTTAAGGATTTTCAAAAATGATCAAAACAGCACAAGTCAAATAATATCTGCCAGAAGTTGATACAGCAATTAAAGGGGTTGTTCACCTTTGAGTTAACTTTTATTATATTATAGAGAGGGATATTCTGAAACAATTTGCAATTGGTTTTCATTTTTTATTTTTTGTGGTTTGATAGTTATTTAGCTTTTTATTCAGCAGCTCTCTGATTTGCAGTGTCAGCAATTTGGTTTCAAGGGTACAAATTACCCTAGCAACCCTGCATTGATTTGAATAAGAGATTGGAATATGAATAGGAGAGGGACTGAATAGAATAAGTAAATAAAAGTAGCAATAACAATACATGTGTAGCCTTACAGAGCATTTGTTTTTAGATGGTGTCAGTGACCCCCATTTGAAAGCTGCAAAGAAACAGAAGAAAATTGCAAATCATTAAAAAACTATGAAAAATAAATAATGAAGACCAATTGAAAAGTTTCTTAGAATTGGCCCTTCTACAATATACTAAAAGTTAACTTGAAGGTTAACTACCCCTTTAATAATCAGAATATCCAGACTGCACTGGGTCCTGTGTTGTCATGTAATATAATGTGGATTTTATAGTTTTTGTATTGCTTAATACAAACTTTCTCCATCTCTGCAGAACCAGTGGCTGCAGAAAAATAATCCTCCAAATAGAATTCCAGTTTATCTTTTTAAATCTGGCTCAATGATCTTTGTCCCTGCAACTGGAGTTGGAAACATTAAAGGGGATGTAAAGGCAAAAATAAAATGTAACCGACTGCTCTACAGGGAAACAAAGCTGCTGGAGTTTTGCATGGCTGGGAAATAAGGCGGGGGCTCCCCCCTACTGTTCATAAGTATAGGGACTGTCTGACAATTCCTATAAACAGCAGTAAATCAGTAACGTCACTAGAGGGGGGCAGGCCCTGGTGCAGGACGCGCAGCCGGGCCCCCCTCTGTATGTGATTTCCTGCTGAAAATCAGTGGAGCGTGAGCTGCCTGAGGGGGTGCGGGCCCTGGCTCAATTGCACCCCCGGCGCCCCCCGGTAGTTCCACCACTGCAGTAAATGAAGGGACAATTTCACTGCATACAGTCAGGATACAACTTTTTAATTAAAGTAAATTGTTGATAGATTTCTTTTTCATTAAAGAAAGTAAAAATGGGATTTTATGTTTTTGCCTTTACTTGTCCTTTAATCCATAATACAATGAGCCAGATGCATGGAAATTAATCTAATTTCCCCCAGATATGTAATGTAACATATATGGTTTTAGAAACTTGTGTGTACAAGCATGCATTGTTTGTCATGTGTGATCCCCATGCAACAGACATTCCTAGTCCCATTATTTATACAAACTAGGCCCTAACTCTAACCTTATGGCCCCCAAGGCTTACAGACTGGGGGAGGGGAGCACAAATATAAAATGCTCTGTTTCCATCTTCCTCCCATAGTCTCCACCTTCTTACTACTGTCTCTAACTGTTTCAGTCTTGTTCTAATGTCTCTGGGGCTCATTTATAAACAATGGGAAAATTTGCTCCTGGGCAGTAACCAATGACAACCAATAAGATAATTGCTTTCATTGTTCAACCAGCAGCTGGCTGAATAAAAACAAATCACTGATTGGTCACTTGCCCTATTGTCAGGGCCAGAACTAGGGCTAGGCACAGTACATTTTCTACAGCTTTCCCCTAGTTCTGACCAATGTGCCCCCACCAGCGACAGCAATTCTGGGATGTTGGCTTCTGGTATTCTGGCCGTGCGCTCCGCTGTGTATGCACGCATATACATGTTATTCATACATACGCTTATTCATGGAGGCAACATAATTGTTTGGGTTTCCTAGGGCACCCAGCCAACTTGGCCCGGCATTGCCTACTGTCTCCATATTGCCCTAATGTCTCCATGTTCTCCTACTTTCTCCTTGTTGTTCTGCTGTCTCATCATCTTTCTCTATGTTGTCCTGCTGTCTCCATCTCTACTGACTCCTTCTTATTCTTGCTCTCTAGATATTACTGTATTTTCTCCCTGTACTTTCCCTACTATTTCTAACCTAGTTCTACTGGTTAGAGGGATGGAAGACTTAAATTATGAGGGTAGACTGTCCAGGTTGGGGCTGTTTTCTCTGGAAAAAAGGCGCTTGCGAGGGGACATGATTACACTTTACAAAAACATTAGAGGACATTATAGACAAATATCAGGGGACCTTTTTACCCATAAAGAGGATCACCGCACCAGAGGCCACCCCTTCAGACTAGAAGAAAAGGACTTTCATTTGAAGCAGCGTAGGTGGTTCTTCACAGTCAGGACAGTGAGGTTGTGGAATGCACTGCCGGTGATGTTGTGATGGCTGATTCTGTTGATGCTTTCAAAAGGGGCTTGGATGATTTTTTGGACAGACATAATATCAAAGGCTATTTTGATACTAAACGCTACAGTTAGTATAGCTATGGGCATATATGGTTTGTGTGAAAGAGTGGGTGAGGGGGGTATGCTGGGTTTTAATTTGGAGGGGTTGAACTTGATGGACTTTGTCTTTTTTCAACCCAATTTAACTATGTAACTTCTCTATCCTGCTCTACTCTCAAAGGTGTGTCCTACTGTCTCCATCCCTTTTGTCTTCATCTTGCCTTGCTAACTCGAAGATTGCCCTGTTGTTTCCATCTTACTCTACTGCCATTAATGTGCCTTACTCTCTCCATCTTGTCCTAAATCCTATGTCTTGCCATACTGTCTCTATGTTGTCCTACTGTCTCCATCTTGCCCTTCTGTCTCCATCTTGCACCGCTCTCTCTCTTGCCCCACTGTCTCCATCTTGCCCTACTGTCTCAGTTGCCATATTATCTTTATCTCTATCTTGCACTTATATTTAAATTTTGCCCAACTGATCTTTTTTTTATATAAGTGCATCTCTGTGGGGGAGGGGCTCAGAATGTGGGGGCCCAGTGCAAACATTAATTGCTGCTGCCTCTGAGTGTTTGTCTGGTCAGCAATAAACTAGCATGTACTCTGGATTCTTTGGGGGGTATTTATAGAAGTGGAAGTGTTTCTTCAATTACAGTTTCCTACCAGAAAATAAGAAATATCCTGAGAAATAACCCACCCTTAACCTTCCAATGGGAAATAGCCCACCCTTAACCTTCTTCATCCTAGATCAGCCCCCGTCCAATTGCCTGTTCGTCACTGAGGCCTCAAAGATGTTTTCTTTGAGATTCTCTCTTTATTTATTAGAAAGTGATTGAGGCCTCAGGTTTCTACTCCCAGGCCCCAGATCCAATCAACAACCTGACAGAATAATGCAATGTTCCCTACTGTTATAAATTCTATTATAACTGGCAAAAGAGAAACTGTCAAGCTGGAGCCTCCAAATATTGTATTTATAAGTGTTCTGGTTGTTCCATAAAATATGGCAGCTCCCACCCAGATATACAGTGAAGGAATGTTCTGGGCACACAATAAGCTGTACCCTCATATTGTACTCTCTAATGGAAACAATGTGGTGCCTTTTTGCCATATGCATAAATACAAATATTCAGAGTACAGAGGAATGTTCAGCAAAAGGGAAAATAAATTGAAACACATGGATTTCCTACAGGGGATCATTTCACTGTGATTGAGCAAAAATTAAATTATCAATTTATATTCCCTGCGGTTTTTCTCTCTTCTAATTTTTGGGAGATTACAAGCAATTTATTAGTCCCACTGCAGTATTATTATTATTGGAGGTAGAGTCACTGACAAAAAGTCAATATTGGGTGCTGATATTATCAGGGTTTCTAGCGGAGAATCAGAGTGACTTTTACACTAAATGAGCCCCCCCGTAGCTGATGAGCAAAATCATTCCCTGAACCATTAGACTACTTGAAGTTTGTTAAAAGGTGATTTATAGTCAAATGAACTAAATAGGAAAATTGAAAAAAAAATCGGTGAGTTAGGTCTGCACTGTCCCAACAGGCCCTTCATTCATCGACTGAGATCAGCGAAAGAGAGATAGTAGGAGGGAAAAGGAGACAGAGAGAGAGGCTAGAGACAAAGGGAGATATAGACGGGGGGGTGGGGGGGAGACAGAGAGAGAGAATACATTAGAGAAACCGAAAAAAGGGAGAGAGACAGAGAAAAGGTGACCATATATGGGCCAGTAACTTGCTGACTCAGCTAGTGAACAGTGTGGTACCAGCTGACAGACCTATCGGACCAATATCTGTTAAAAAACCAGCCATATATCCATCTTTCAGGGAAAACACTCTGAGTTGGCACCCTTACACAACAACTAGGGTTGCCACCTTTTCTTGAATTAAATACCGGCCTTCCTATATATTTATCTTTTCTTCCTATTAATAACATCAGAGTCAACCATCAAAAATACCGGCCATGCCGGTAAAATACCGTCCAGGGGGCAACCCTAACAACAACAGCAGTATGACCTACCACCAGGGTCAAACTGGGCTGGTGGGACAATGGAAAAAAAAAACTGGTTGGCCCCCAGAAACCCTGCTTCTTCCCTGGCTGTGAACTGCATGTGGTGATTCACCCACCCAGCATGCACACTTTGTGTGCGCAAGGACTTAAATACAGGTACAAGGTGTGCAGTACTGGGGGGTTGGGGTGCTCACGACTGGGGTGGGGGACCTCAAGCTCCAGCCCTTGTGGGCCCTGGACACCCCAGCCCAACACTGCCTACAACCATACAGCCCTGCTGAACAATGAGAAAGAGTGGGAAGGAAACAGAGAGAGTGACTGGGAGTGAGACAGAAAGAAAGCTATAAAGAAGTTGCAAACAGCCCATCTCAAACACTCTTACCTTGGTTTCAGGTCAGTGCATGTCCCAGAGCCTGGCGAGTGGGAGTTATTTCTTACCTGCTCCCCCAGGGTAAGGGATAAAAGCAGCTCTGACTGATTGACATAGTGAGACCTATAGATTGACATTGCTGCCTAATTGCACTGAGCAGACTGAGATTCAAAATAGGCCCTGACATTTCCAGTACCCAAGCTCCAAAACTAATAACTAATAACTAGAGACTGTCTATGGCATCTTATAGCCGCCTTTCCGGCATTTGCCAGAATCCACAGATTGCCAGTCTGAGCCTACTGGGGAGACAACTGTCTGGAGCTAACGCCAAAGGAAACCTTCTTTCATTGACAGGGTGTCTTGCATAACCTAAGAGCTAACACTCTCCACTCCAGCAGAGGAAGGTGGGAGATTTTACTGAGGAAAACAGAAATGGGTCTAGTTTAAAACCAATGTTTGGTTCAAGCTCTCATCCTATAGCAGCTTTTAGTGCAGGACAGATGGGGCATTTGCCCTGGAAAAACACTTTCATCTCGAGGAATATGTGAGAGTTCTGCCAAAATTCTATTAATCCTTATTAAGTCTAACCTCAATTAGGGGCAGTTGTCTAAGTCAGAATAACTCAGTGCCTATTGAGCTCAGCATTTGTACAGTCATTAAACAAGGGAAACTACCCAGCTGACTGGTGAAATAAATTCTCTTGCATGCTCTTCATTCTCTTCCAAAATGTGGGATTACATGTTACTACCTGTCTCCAGACATGATGGAGAGATAAAACCTATAAAGAACACTGGGTTGGTTTCTGCCATTTCTTAAATCTGCTAGAACCACTGGACTAGGGCATTATATTGATTGCTGCACGTTCCACTGTGGCTAGGGTTGCCACCTTTTCTTGAAAAAAATACCGGCCTTCCTATATATTTATCTTTTTTCCTATTAATAACATTAGGAGCAACCATCAAAAATACCGGCCAGGCCGGTAAAATACCTTCCAGGTGGCAACCCTAACTGTGGCCATTCGAAAGAGCTCATGCTCAGTGGAACAGTCCATTGCAATCACTGTAATGTGGGAATGTGAACAAGGAAATGAGTGGACCTAAAGGCCTGCCTTCCCCACCTGAACACGGAGGAGAGCAGCGAAGAAGCCAAAGGCTGCTAGGCAAAATTGGCCAAGAATAGTGGGTGAAAGTAGAATCGTTGGTCTTTCCTTTCTAGCTGCCCTTAAATCTGAAATCATGTCTCTATGTTCCCTTTTAGCACTGTTCATCATCTACGGATATAATTTTTCTGTTACATCCAAGTACAGTGAGAACATGAATATGTATAACACACTGAAAAAAATGACATTTAAAATGATTTTTCTTCCCCGTGATGGAAGTGCTGCCGGGTTTTTTTTATTTCTTTGCTAAGGAGGAGAGTACAAATTACTTGCCAGTCTTGTTATTTACATATTGGAGATTGTGCTCCGACTTTGATTCATAAAAGCCTACATTTTATGTCATTAGGTCAGAACCACTAACCTACAACATACATGGACTTTCGTACAATAAATGGTAACTGTACATATCAGCATACAATAAGCACAAGGATAGTATCATACATGGGGAGGGGGCCTTTTCTGAGGGGTTAATAATGATGTTTATGGACGTCTCTATTTCCCAAAGCCAGGCATGGCCCAACCCTGGGTAATAAATTCAATCACCCCCAGTACTCACCCAAAAACAGAGCTCTGATTCTCTGTACATCCTGCTTGTGTGCTGCTCTCTTTCCTATGGTTAGGTAGAAACCTCCCCTGGGGAAACAGGATCCAAACTATCCCAGATACTTACCCAGGTGCAGAGCTCTCGTCACTGCCTCCATACAGAAAATGAAGAGACTGTGCTGCC
>CM044447.1:52517653-52537070 GCA_024363595.1 Xenopus borealis
AAATCTCTTGCAGAGCACTGTGACTATATAGTGCCAGCCTTCAGAACAATGTGCTACTTAAATAATGTGAGCCTTAGCAGTATTCGGTAGCTCTTTGGGTAGTGCCAGCCTGCAGAGCAGTGTGCCCTTTAAATATTGGGATCCTTAGAGCAATATGTCCCTTTGCATAGCCCCAGCACGCAGAGCAGCGTGCCCTTTAAATAGTGCTAGCCTGCAGCAGAGCCATGCACCTAATAAGCGCCCGAAGCGCATTTGCCAGCTAGGCTTTTGTGCAGATCTCCAGGACAATACCCATATGCCAGGGAGGGGCGCAGGAGAGGCCGGTGCAGGAGGCTGGCACATGGTACTGACATCAGCTCCTCCCCCTCCTCTCCCTGCAGCTCCGCTCTGTGTTGCAGCCGCTGCTCCGTGCTGAGCTCACTGTCCGCTGCCTGCAGGATCTTCTCTCTCCTCCCGGGACCCGTGAAATCGGCTGTGCCCCTGGAACATTGGGATCTGTACCGCTTCTCCCAGGACTCTGCTGCTGCTGCTGCTGCCCCGAGCTGGCTGCTCTCCGCTCTCTTTTGGACTTGTGGAACCCCAAGAAGCTACATCACTCTCATGCCCTGAGAACCCTCATCTCCGGACCCAGTAAGTAGCAGCTCTGTGCTGCTGCTGTCATTCGGTCCTAAGTGGCTGCTGGGAAATGTTTTGTGTTGCTCAGAGGTTGTTTGGGGGGATGGGGGTGCTGTTTGGGGTCTTGGATACAAATTCTCTATTTTACATTGATTAAATGTCAGCTCTACCAGGTGCTCCCCTTGCCCACTAATTACTTTCTGGGAGGTACCCTTGATATAGCCCTAATACCCATATTGGCACCTTCTTTTTCATCAACAAACTCAGGTACCCCTATCAGTCACCCCCTTGTCCTTGTAATGCCCCATTAAGCACTCTGCCCACCCCAGTGCCAATTTATCAAGCTGACAGCGGCACAATAGGGCATTATCTCTGGACTATTAATCCCTTTGTTAACGGATAGAAACTTAAATCTCATGTTTGTGGGTCTCAAAGGAACAAAGGGGGCACAAAAGGGAGCGAGTTAAGTTACCCCAGGTGACATATGCCTCACAACCAGGGTAAAATGCCATTTTAGCAGGGGCACGCAGCCTTCTTTGTGTGTGCCAGCAGCAAAGCACTTGTAGGGCAGTAGATAAATGCTTTTGTTCCCCCACAGCGTTTATGTCTTGTCATCGAAGGGGCTGCAGTGGTACCAAACTTAGGAAAAGGCTCTCAGGGGATTCTGGGAGTTATAGTTGAAGAACAGCTGTATGACTGTGGGTTGTATTAAAAATAATGGGGCATTATGCCTGAATAACCTTCCCCAGGAGGCAATAATCCCATCCTATTAGCTTCCTCACTGATCATCATATTGTTCCTACAAAAGAAAGAGATCTTTAACCTTTTTACAGCTGGAGCATGTGGCACTCTCCTAGGGTACCAATGGGTTGAACTGGGTTAGTCTGCAGGTTGGTAGGTAGTTGGGTGGGGGTGGGATTCTTAAGGGATGAATTTAATGATTTTTTTTTCAGATGGTAATTTATTTCTTTGTGGCCGGGGGTTTTGCTCATTAACCTTCCCATCACGTCTCCATAAACATCAAAAAAGGAGAAACGGTTTAGAACTGGGAGACAAAAAAAACAAACAGACCCCCTTGCCCACCCCCCTGCATGACCCCCTTGCCTACCCCACTGTGTGAATCCCTTGCTTGTAATTTGCCAGAAAGAGACACTCCAAATTCAACTTCAGCTTAAAATAAGAATAGTAACTTTTGTCCTTTCAAAACCCATTTCTTTTCCAGATACAAAATAAATTCCAGTTGCTGCTTATAAAAGCTCCCTTGCCTGAGGAGCTTGCAACATGTTGTTCTTCTTCAAACACTTGATGTGTGTTACCTTTCAACCAGTGGCATTGCCTCACCCCCTTGTATGATTCCCAGGTTCCCAGTGGGTCAATAAAATGAATTTGTTGTCAAGTCCAATAATCTGGAAAGTGGATCAGTGTCCGATGGAATCAACTCCTCTCCCCCTGCTTGTTTAGTTAGCTGCGCTTGGTGCACACTGGCAGAGCTGGGGGCTCCTATAGGGCTGCGCTTGGTGTATTCTGGCAGGGTTGGGGTCTCCAATAGGGCTGCTCTTGTTGCACACTGGCAAGGGTGGGGGCTTAGACGGGGCTGCAATTTGTGGAACAGGCATAAGGCTGTGGGAAATAATGGGGCTGTATTTTGTTGAATGGTAGGAACAACTGGGGCTTGGATTGGGGGGCTCTTGTGGGACTGTATTTTAGAGAATTGTTGCAAGACTTGGGGGAGGTACATGATAGGGCTGTGTTTGCTGAATGGCTGTATTGTTAGGGGCTGTGAGAGGGTTAAACATCCCCAGTTTCTATCACAGTTTGTATTTTATTCAGAGAGGGAAGGCAAATAAACTAGAGGCAGCGTCTCTTTATCTACTACCCTGCTGGCATCAGACGGGACTGTACTTGTGAGCGGTAGGAAGAGCAGCCGGAAATGTTCAGTTCCTTTCCCTGATGTCAGGCTGAGTCTTTCCCTAAGGAAAACAGGCTTCCCCTTGAAGTGCAGGGTGCTTATAGCAGTTATATTCAAAGTGACTGTCAATGGGTGCTGGGAGTTGTAGTTCAAGTTTATCAGCTGGGTGTTTAAAAACACAAACAGATCCCGGAACCACATTGAGCCGATAAAGTATTAGAGGTTCTGTAAGTGTCACAGCAAATAGCTTTGTACAGCTTTGAGAACATGCAGGTACAAGATAAGAATAACTGGAGCTTTATGTCCACTCTCAACTCAACTAGGAAAGGGATTCCACTCATGCAGGAAGGCTAAACATTCCGTCTGCTCGAACCTGTCCTGTGTGTATATCTTTTATTTGTACAGCGCTCCTTGAGGGCAAAGCACTGTACAGCAAATTGTAAGCTCAGTGGGACAGAAACCTTCTGCGTCTCCAAACATGCCACATTTAATCTCTGTAACCGTGCATATAATTTATTGACTGCACTACCCATTCTCCCTGTCTGTGATATTAATGTATTCCAGAATGTACAGCACTGCGTATACAAGTAGCGCTATATAAAGACATACCTGTATATATAAGTGTGCTTGTCTTGATTGAGTCCCCCCTCGAACAATTGCAAGAACTGAATACAATAAATAAAAGAACTCATGCAGCCTGTTCTCTGCTGGGGAAGTGCAGTACTTGCTATAATTTTTCTTCATATGTTTAAACCCCCAACAGGAATTTTTAACCCTCATTAGTGTGGGGGAAGCTGTAATGCACAAACAGTTAAATGGCAGCAGGACTGCAGCGCTCAGCATCTCAGCCTCTCGCAAATCTTTTACACTTTGACAGCTGCCGGTTGTTCGATTGGGCATAAATAACAAGATGCCTGTAGTACAATACAGTACCGGAATTACCCCCCTGTGCCCCACTCTAGCAGTGATGGAATGACCCCTCTCTTCTTCATACCAACAGAGCTAGAATTATGCCCCGGGGCTCCAAAGCAGCTGAAATAGAATTAAACTCCTCTGTGCCCCACAACAAAGCAGTGGAGAAGGGCTTTTCTGGGCATCCGGCTTTATTTTGCAGAAATATTTTTTCTGGTGGGATTTGTCCCTGATTCCTAGAATCTCACGGGCCCTACAGAAGAGGGAAAAGCAGAAATAAGTACAAGGGAATTATAATATTGTTGCATACTTTCTGTATTATTAGTAGTATTGTTACAGGTTAGAATAATGTATCATTTTTGTAAGTTGCTATGTCAGGCCTATTTAAATATGACTGCAGAAAATTGGCGAGGGTACCAGGTATCTGCTTTGTTTGTATATATGTAGCCTTGAACCCTGGCAGTGCTGCCTCAGCCTGACCCCTCTGTCACTCCCCAGGGGAGGGAATGTGTTAAATCCAAATACCCTGTATCTCTCAGTGCATCCCATCAGTCCATTCCAGGTTGGGGGGAGGGGAAGAGCTTCTAGGTGGTCTCTTCATTCATAAAATTCAGTTGCCAGTAGAAGGGTCCCTCCATTTAAAGGGAGCGTCTCCTTCTCTTATTGAAGAGCTTTGAGATAAATGTACCTCAAAGGGTTACAGCGTCCTTTGCACATATGGTCTGCGGCAGGTTAAATTTTTTTCAGAGATTGTTACAGTGTGACAATTGTGTGTAGTAGTGAATCCAGGCAATCTGGTGTGTAGAAGTGAGTCCAGGAAATCATATGTGTAGTAGTGTGTCCAGGCAATTGTGTGTGTAGTAGTGAGTCCAGGAAATCGTGTGTGTAGTAGTGGGTCCAGGCAATCGTGTGTGTAGGAGTGAGTCCAGGCAATCGTGTGTAGCGGTGAGTCCAGGCAATAGTGTGTGTAGTAGCGAGTCCAGACAATCATTTGTGTAGTAGCGAGTCCAGACAATGGCAGGCACAGAGGCAAGCCCAGACAATGGCACATATATGAGCTACTCCAGACAGTTGTGCATGCAGCAGGGGGACAGATACAGGATTACAGAGCAGTCACTCTAGTAGAATTTACTACTCCCCATTTGATCACCAATAGCATTGAATATTTAAAGGGACCCACATAGAGATATTACTGATCTCCCAGCCTCCCTCCTGCAGCCACTATACACACTGAATGCGGATGGGGAAGGGGCGCAACCTCGAGGTGCCTGGGAAAATAATAATTTTCATGGGTTTCTGAGGGTCCCTCTATACTGTTTGACCCTTGTGCGGCTGCAGAGGCTATGAATCTGCCCTTGCTAAAGTCCCAGTTAGCCCACCATGGCTTCTACTCATCACCCATAGCAGAAATGTTCTTAGAAACGTAGCTGTGGGATAGTGTGTATAGTAAGGCAAGATGGTGTGAAAGATAGAGGCCCTAACTGTGGAATTGTGTGTGTATAGTAAGGCAAGATTTTGCTTAAATCCAACTGACAATATAAGTGGAGGCATTTTGCTCCGTGGCATTGACCTGGTTAACAGTCTTTTCAAATCCGTGGAGCAGCGAAGCGCAGCAGTGAAATAATCCCCATTGTCTGACTCTTTCATTGTGCGTGCTGTCCTTCTCTCGAACTCCAATAGGAGGCAGTATAGATCAGGTGGACAGTGTGGTTGGCATGTGGGACTGGGCTGTAAATTCAGATCTGAGAATGAATTTGTAGTTTGCATGAAATTGGGCAGATAGTTAAAGCGCCGTATAAAACTGTTTAACAGCATTACTGCCACACACACGCCAATATAAAATGTGAAACGTGGATTTATTCAAGGGCTTTAATCATTAGATACAAGTCGGCTCATTGTTATTGGAGGAAGGTGAGCTCAGAATGGCTGGGAGTCTGTCACAATCTCAAAAAGACTGTTAGCTTTTGGGTTATAGATCTGCAGGGCTAATGTTGTAAAACCACTGTCTGTGTGAGAAGGCTGACATCTCCCCCCAGTCAGAGAATACTGGGAGTTGTAGTTCAAAAATAAAATCACGGCGGGGTTGGGGGTTCCATTCCCTTCTCCATTGGGAAGCAGACTGGGAAGTAATGAAATACAGCCTAGGAGAGGGGTGTGGGGAAAGGAATTCAATCAACTGATATCCCTACCCCCTGACTCTGGGTCATGTCCCTGGCGTACAGACTCAACTTGACCCGCCTCCTCCTTGTTTAGACATCAATAAACAAACTGTCCTATCTTATTATATTACACTTGAAATACATGAAGTTTTACAAAAGCTGCCCTAAACTACCAGCTCCATTTCCTGAGCTGAAACTCCCATGATGCGCAGTCAGCTAGTCCCACTGATCCCCTGTTAATGGTTTAGTGTTTGGTTCCCACAGGCTTTCAGCTGGAAGGGTTTCTATACATCTCTCCATCTCTCTTTCTCAGAGCTCAATACATTGTTTGGGGATAGGGACTGTTTTATGGAGGGCATGGAGTGGCTCCTGGGGGGTGGGGGGGATATGTAGTTTAGGGCTGTTAGATATTTCTAGCATAAATTGAAATCCTTTTAGGCCCTGATTCAGTTTATTGTATCCCCTAATTGTTCATTAGTACCTTTAATGGAGCATACTATCTGCATTGATACCAGCTCTATGAGCACCATAGGGTCCTGAGCCCTTGCACCCAATTGGCTCCTGTCACTACTCCATATGGCTGCCTAACTGCCTGTGATCTCTCCTGGTGTGAAAATAACTTTGAGTCTTGCCTTATTGCCCATGAATTGCTGATCTGAGCTCAGAGCCGTGAAATAGACAGGGGATGTGGGAGTTCAGCTTGCAGTGCCCATCTCTGTCTGTGTGTGGGGCCCCCTCTGTGCCCATCTCTTTCCCTCTGCACCCCTCTTTTGTTGTGTGATTGCTTGTCCCAAGTTCCAGCACATTTCTACAAAACTCTGAATTGCTTTTGGAGTTCAGTCCTGTATAAGGGGTCACTGGCTTCTGGCAGGTGAGGCACTATTTTAGAATGAAATGTATATAAGCAAAGCAATATTGATCTGGAGTCATGGGTTCAATTCAAACAGGGTTCATCTGCTTGCTGCTTGTGTGTGTTTGTGTTGCTTTTCTTAGACAGCCCAAAAAAACATGCTGGCAGGTTAAAGGAAAACTATACCCCCAGAACAATGTAGGTCTCTATAAAAATATATTGCATAATACAACTCATATGTAAAACCTTGCTTCATGTAAATAAACCATTTTCATTATAATATACTTTTTTGGTAGCATGTGCCATTGGGTAATCATAAATAGAAAATTGCCATATTTGAAAAAATTGTATTGTATGATTGTATGATTCAACGGTGCACACAAACATACCAAACAAACTATAAAGTTAGGTCACATGAGCCAATTAACAGACAGAGTTGTGTCTTTTGCTTCCACACCTCTTCCTGTTACAGTTAGAGTTGTAGTATTTCTGGTCAGATGATCTCTGAGGCAGCATCACGAAATGGTGATTCAAGACAAGAGATGTAAAAAGGCAATATTTACTTAAATGTATATACCAGTATGGTAAGATTCTTTAATATTCCACTTAATTTGATGTAAACTATCTGTTGCTCAAGTATTCATTTTGGGGGTATAGTTTTCCTTTAAATGGTATCTTATGAAACTGCTCTTTTAAAAAGAAACTGCTCTTTTAATTTTAAATTTAAAACTTATGTAATATCAGCCTGTTAGGCAAATAATAGGCTGTGGCGCTGTTCTGCTGCAGGCCTGAGGGACAGATTTGCCTGCTGGTGAGAGGCGGTATTACAACTAATCATCTATAAACCTGTTTTTCATTAACTTGCATCCGCAATAACATTTCAGTGAAACGCCTCCCAGGAATGGCAAAACACCTTTATAATCAGCTGAGGAGCTCAACAAGGTCCCAACTGTCCAGAGCAGAGTAGGTTTTTACTTAATGAAGTAAACTATTAAATTTATATATATTTATTGTGAGTCTTTTGTATCCCAGGACACAAGTAAGAATAAATAAAGCTAATAATATATAATCCTTAGACCTGGACACTAGCACTGCCCTTTCCAATGAGAATGACCCTCTGTTTCCTGGCAGGACACAATAGCGGCTCTACAGCAGCTCTTAGAAATGCCCAGGATGGATTATATTCAAATGGATATGAAAGGAAAAAGAGAAAGTAATGAGATTTGGTTCACAGAAGAGAGAATTGCCCTTATACTCAGGCACTTGTCTCACCCACTTGTCTGCAACGTATTCTGTCCGAAAAACCATCATACTGAGCTGAGCCTGTAAGAAAATTCTCTGTTAGAATGGAATTTTCTGTGGGCCTAGGCACCAATTGTAGCATTGTTCCCTGCCTGCATTATCTGTGCTTAGTGGAACTTTACTCTCTGCTAACCCTGACCAGTCACTGCCCTTGGCACCCCACATATAGTGGGAGTCTTACAGTAGCAGAGCATTGGAATCCTTTGGTCAGATGTGCATGCTTCTTCACAGGTCTGTTAATCAGCTAGAATCTGCTACATTGTTTCAATAGTCAGAAGCACTAGAGAAGAGAACAGAAATGGGCAGTCACTGCTTCCAGTACATTTACAAGTAACTCCCTGGAAATGTGTAATAGATGTATAACATTATTTTTCATGTTCCATTTAATTTATTTTTTATTATTTTTATAATTTTGCAGCTCAGACCATTTATGTCCAGACCAGTGTAGTAAGTTCCTACACCCCAGGACTTTCAATCAAATTTTGGGGCTTGAGAAACAAGGGGAATAAAGATATATTCTCATTGCTTTTGGGGTCCCTGTCTTGTGCATAGACTAGGGGCCCTCCTAATCTATAATAGCAGCTGTGAGCTGTGAACCCCCACGCTTTGGTGGGGCTCACACTCTTACTATTTATAGCTGTGGAAAAAAACATCTCAGTTAGGAACTTAATTTAACTCTCCCCCTGCCAAATTATACTGTATGAGACATGAAACCAAAAGCCAGTGATTGAGTGTTGAAGTTCAGCGAGAGTCTGCGTGACTGCAATTCTTATCTTTAATATACATCATCTTGGTCCGATTCAGTTGTTTCACAGCTGTATAGTTCAGCAGCGCCAGCTCCTAACCAGTTCCAGAATCTCTCCACTGAGACTGGGTCTGTGTCCAAGCCTCTCTCCAAGTTACATGTGGTTTCCCCAACTTGCCAAGACTCACAAACAAACCCCTAATAAATCCCTAATTTACTGCAGACCTTCAGTTCTCTCTAAGCCTTCTTAGAATGGAAGGGGTTAACCCACCTTGGCACCACTCTGTCCATAGGCACGTGGCAGAGTATTAGGTTTTATTTGCCCAAAGCCTTTGGCCAGTGCTGAATGGGCCAGTCAAAAGCAGTATTCACGGCAGGTGCAGCTTTTTATTGAGTTTCATTTCTAATGACTTGCAAATAGCAACACATATATATATATATATATATATATATATAATATCCTCCTAATGAGCAACATGTGCACTGTTTCCCCTGTCCCATCCCCTGGGCTAGCAGATTCAGAATTTGGAGGTTTTACTCCACAGATAAAAAAATAATGGGGCAAACCAAGTGTATTACAGTTACGTTATATTAACCCTTTTCTCTGAGGAGCTGTTGTAACAGTTTGTAATTTATCACCTTTATCAGGGATCATACAAAAAGCTATACCCTCATAGTGTACCTTCTAAGGGAATTAATATGGCACCTCCTACCCATATGTATAAATTTACAGAAAAGGAATGTTCTGGCCACATAATAAGCTGTACCCTCATACTGTTCTGTATAAGGGAAACAATATGGCAGCTCCAACCCATATATATAAATAGAAATATACAGAGAAGTAATGTTCTTGGCACACAATAAGCTACCCCTTCATATAGTACTTTCTAAGGGAAACAATATGTCCACTCCCAACTGTAATATATATATACACAGGTATGGGACCTCCAATAAGGATTATTTAGTATAAGGTAATGTTTTATTTTTACAGAGAGAATGGAAATCATCTTTAAAAATTTGAATTGTTTGATTAAAATGAAGTCTATGACCATCCCATAATCAGGAGCTTTCTGGATAATGGGTTTCCAGATAAAGTATCCAAAACATGTGTATATATATATATATATATATATATATATATATATATATATATATATATATATATATATATATATATATATATATATATATATATATATATAAAACTAAAGCATGAAAGAACATTCCGTGTGTGCAGGAAGCAATGTCCTTATATTTACTGTATAAGAATAAATAGAAGATAAACACTTGATATAAATAAGGGATATTTTCTCTGTAAAGGCTTTTTGGGCTGTTTTGTTCCATTTCCAGCAGGGCTAAATTGATGTGTATTTTCCCTTGAAATTGTTTCTATACAAAGACCGTTTTCTGGCTGAGTTCTGATTTTAGGGACTTAATAATTCTGAGTGCTTCCATGTCCTGCCCAGGATATTTTATTTTAATGGTGTTTGTCAGCGCTCACGGTACATTATCCTTAGCTGCTTGCCTGCGGGCCACGCCGATTGTTCTGTTGGTATCAACTGTACCTGAAGGCTTTAACACTTAATCATTAAAAAAATAGTTTTAAGTATAGGGGGGAATACAATGGTCCCAAGGGCATTTTATTCAGCATAAAATCAATATTTGCATTTAATACACAATTTAAAGGAAAAAGTACCCAAACCTATTGTTTTCATATTTTAACTGGTATTATTTTAAATCTGAATTATTGTAGTTTTAATCCATTAACCCTGAACATTCACTCTCTAGCATTGCATTAGCTGATAACGTTTGCTCCCTGATGTGACACTTCACCTGCAATTAATGTATCAATTTATATCAGAGGCTGCTCTGTTATGTAATAAGCTAAAGGAAAAAGGAGAGCAATTTATGTATCCAATTGTTTCCGTTTAGAGAGTCAGGGGTCAGGATTATGGAGTGGCTGTAGGTCATGCTCAAGATAAATGGAAAGTAGAATTATGAACATTCCCTATAGAGTGAAATTGGGGAATACAGAAGGTCAATTCTCACTGACAGGTTTTTAGCTAACTGAAACATTTATCAAAGCAAATTCCAATGTCAGTTTATCCAAACGCCTGAGTAATCAAATAAGGTGTGCTTTCTGTGAAGTGTTAGTGTTCAATGCAGTGCAGTGCTAACGCCCATCTTAAATGCAAAGGCAGGGAGAACTTTAATGCAAAGGCAGGGAGAAATGATTTGTGCAATTCCTTTCCATACGAATCAGGGGGTTACAATGTTTCTGTATTTCCCAGATGATACATCTTATGCCTAGTATAAAAATCAGGAAAGCTGCACAGTGGGAGGCCATGGGTTAAACGCTGATTGGGTGACCTTCTCTTTCCCTCTGGACTGGGATCGGGTCAGTAGTTCCTGAACCTTAAATCTCACACTTGACATTTCCGTCAGTGACAGGATATTTTTGACCCATCTGTGCAGATTTTGAGCCAGAAAGAGAAATGTGCAAATCTGTTTCCCTGAAGTAAAGGATATTTTCCTGTCCAGCGATTTCCCCGGCGGCTCTTTCCTCCCAATATTCCTGTTAGCACAGGTGGGGCTTTCGGCACCAGAAACGTGACACATTTCATCAGGTTGGGCGTTGTTGCCGCCTGGGCAGTGACACTTCTCATCTGCACCTATTGACATATTTTAGTAACAAAGAAAATCATATAGTGAATCTTTCATCTGCCACCCTTGCGCCCTGTATATTCCAGGGTAGGGGTACAAATGGGTCATTAGGTGGGGAAAGTGGCTGGTTGTGTAGCAATACATGCCTGAAATTGCCCTACGTGGTTCTCTGAATGTGCTGGCACCAGCTCCTGTTGGGCATGTCTCACGTGAAAATGCATGGAGACAATGTGCCCTATAGGGGAGAGATAATGCTCAGGGGGTATCATCTGTGTCTGAGGATTTAAGCAGAAAATTTTCTATGAGCAATGATTTATTTTTGTAACTTTTGGATTTGGTTAAGCTATAGAAATGAATAAATCAGCGGAAAGGAGTGTCCCTCTAAAGAGATGCTGTCAGCAATAATTACACCCTGCACTTAATTCCATATTTTATATTTCTGTCACTCACGTTTCCTATATTTAATCCATTCAGTGGATTTGTTTCTTCTGCCTCAGCCAAAGCCGAACTCTGCCAGTTAAAATATTTATCATACGGCTCTTCCTGTCTGTTTTACGCCTGTATTGATGGGAATGTACAGTGCCAGGTATTGAACATATCTTTATACATACACGTCAGCCTTTCCTATACAGTTTCTTCCTGACACCTGTATGTGCCTTTTGCAACTGTTGCTTTGGTCCCATAATGCAATGTATGTTTAATACCACTGCCATAAAGCAAGACTGCACTGCTCTGTTTTATCCAAGTATGAAAGTAAGAGACAGTCACAATTACCTCTCCCCCATGCAAAGGAAATAGAGACAGTCAAATGAGAAACAGAAAATACACTCCAGATGTAAAGGAAGTAGAGACAGTAACATGAGTAACAGGAAATACACTCTCCCATGTAAAGGAAGCAAAGGAAGTAGAGACAGTCACATATGTACCAGCAAACACTCTCCACCATGCAAAGGAAATAGAAACAGTTAAATGAGTACCAGCAAATACTCTCCCTATGCAAGCAAGCAGAGACAGTCACTGTGAGTAGCATGAACTATACTTCCTTATCTAAAGGAATTAGAGACAGTCACATGAGTACCATATAGCACATTCCCTTATGTAAAGGAGGTAGAGACAGTCACATGAGTACCATATAGCACATTCCCTTATGTAAAGGAAGTAGAGATAGTGACATGAGTACCATATAGCACATTCCCTTATGTAAAGGAAGTAGAGACAGTTACATGAGTGCATTCTAGCGCAATGAAAAGTGGGGGTGGGGAGTTACAAGCTTGTGCCCCTCAACAATGTTTTAAAAAATTGCAGATGCAGTCAGGGACCAGCCTTTGATTCCTGTCACCCAGGACCTGGACTAATGCCCCACCACCACCGATGTGACCTAGGCACGTGCCTTTTCAGCCTACCCCTAGTTCTAGCACTGCCAAGAGAAAATTACAGAGAGAGAGCAATTAAATGTAATATTGGGGACCATTTTACAATATTGTGTATGTGGGGACTGGGTTTGTGATAAATTTAATGTTACTGCAGGTACCATGGTGTTGACAAGAAGTGACATATTGAGGTGCATTTATGAGGTTTATCACTGTGTTGCTAGAACCACTCACCCCACAATATAAGGGACCCGTGGCAATGGCCCCGCGAGAGCAATGGCGAGAAAATAATCTTTACTCTTTTTACATTTAATGTACCTCCTGTTTCTGCAGAAACCTCTGAAGCTGTTGAATAAAACTCTTTCGTACCCTGGGGGCTTCATTCAGGCACGCTAACTTCCATGGTCTGCTTCCTCCAGACGGAGAGAGGCACATTCTAGAAGACAGACCCTTTAATGTTCTCAGGGTGGGAGACTCGTGCTGCTGAGCTAGGGGAAGAAAAGGTGATTGAATATGAGACTGTTCTCTTCTGTAGATGTGTGTGCATTGCATGTGATCAACCGTCCTTAGGGTAGTGGTACAGGGGGGTTATGATTCACCCAAAACTGTCATTACTTGTTTGTGCTTTAGAGAATTAAACTTCAATTATATGGGGACTTGAATCAAATGATACAGGTACAGATGGGAGGGAGGTAGGGTGAATGAGTCCTTAGTAGATCCTCATTTCTCTTGGGGCCCTCAGAGGTGTAGGTTCTGCTGTAACATAGTTTTCTCACTGGAGAGAACAGTAAGGGATTTAAGGAATATGGATGCCCCCCTTCTCTTCTCTATATCCCGCTAGTGGCCCCCAGACACCTAATAAAAACAATCTGTAATTCTATTGTAAATTCACAGCCCCCATGTCTCAGCTTGTTGGGAACCATGTCCAATAATAAGGAACCGGCGCAGAACCATCCATCTTTCTTTACTGGGTCCCTGTTCCCCTCTCTCTCTCGGCTAAACCAATTTAGAAACGAGATGCAAACGGCAAGAACATTAAGCTTTGTGCTTACTCAACTGTTCACGTTTTAATTTGGGTTGAATATATTATATTTACTGTCGCAGCTCGGTTTTTCATAATGAGTCAAAAAGACAGATTTGTTTTAACAGCTCAATTATGGGATGTGCCATGCAAGCATGTAAGGATTGCATATGCGGTTTGGGCGGTGGCACATACATGTACTTTGCACAGGGGCACAGAAGTCAACTGTAATGATACATCTGCAGGCTGGGATCTGCAGGGGCATGGTTAATCCTCTAGCATGGATACTGATTGGTGCAGTAATCTGGACAGTTCACAGCAGCCCTGAACAATTTAATGGGGTCACAGTGGTGTGTAATATTTGTAAGGCAGGTTGTGTGTGCCTGGGCATTACAAGGGGGTGCATCCAGGCCTGAGGGTGTTTAGTGCAGGTGTTTACCGTGGTATCCTCCTTCACCACAAAAACATACAGGCAGGTTAATTGGCTTCTGACACAAATCATGTTATGTGTACATGTGATAGGAACTTTAGATTGTAATCTCTCTGTGGCAGAATGATGTATAATTTCTGTACAGCTGTGCAGAATAAGTTAGTGCCATATAAATACAGGATAATGTACTCAAATGAGAGCAAAATAATCTGCAAGTTGGATTCATAAGAGTTAAAGCCATATCGGGGCACGAGCCTATAAACAGCTTATCCTGTTGCTGGGCCCATACACAGCTTGTTTTGATTACCCCAATACTGGGCCCCTGGTTTCGAAATATTAACTAGAGATATTTCTGGGAACGGTGGGAGTTCAGTTACACAGAGAACATCTGATTCCTGTACGTTCCAGAGAATTCTATTTTATGCATTTTAGTGCCCAAAACCTGTTATCTGACATTGGACCCTGGCCTGTGTAATTAATAGAATCTTTGTTATTGTTAAAGGAGAACTGCACCCAAAAACAGTATTTTCTCACTGTCTGCCTGTCCCTTTCTGTTTTCTCTGTTTCCTGCTGGCTGTGACTCATGATACAAATTTCTAATATCCATTCAATTCTCATTGGGTTTATAGCTATGTGTAAATATCATTGCTATTGACAGTCATGTCTGTTTTGTTCAAATAATGTAGTAGAATGCTGAAAAAAATGTTGCAGAAGTCCGTTACTTAACAGGGCTGGAGAACTGATTTTAATAGTCAGAACCGGAGAACAGAAAAGGGCAGACAGGGGTTGACTGTCAGTTATTGTAACTGGTCCTCTCTGGTGCATAAAGTGGGAAGGGTAAAATTACTGAATAACCCCCCTGTTAGCAAACTGCAAACTTTGGGAAAATCCCCCTCTTCCCATGAATGGGCTGTCAATTTATTACTCTGAATCTGGTTTAGAAGAACCCTCCCCAGTTCTCGCCCATTAAATGTGCGTTCCCCTTCAGTGCCCCTCCAGCCGGCACTCCCTGCATCTTGTTAACTCTCTGGCCATTCAGCCCTGCTGACCCCCCGCAGACACCATGATAGAGGAGGCCAAACTCCAAGACCCCTGCTCAGCCAATCACAGGAGACTTTGTAGGCCCTTTCAGGACAAAGAGGGTAGAGATATTTTCCTGTTTCTCAGGCTCACAGGGCAGCGGTGGGAGAATGGAGGGATCTTTTCTTGGCTGAGTCTTGGAATGCTCTTTCAAGGCAAAACCCAGAGAGACAACATTAGTTCTTTTGCTCAGAACTTTCAGTGCACCTTACACCAGGGGTCCATTCTAGGTTCTGTATTATTTTTACTAAAATAAAAAACAGTGAGCAATGTGAAAGGGAAAATTCACTTTACAGTTATATTTTATTAAGTTGTATATGACTACTGTCTAACCTTTGCCTAAACACCTACAAATCCCAGCAACCAACACACAGCCTGGGAGTTCCTGAGAGCTGTGGTTCTACAGCCACTGCCACTGTTTGCCCAACCTAGATGTAGATTATGGCATTTCATTTAATGGCTTTCATTTCTTTAAATTAAAGAAACTAACATTGCTCTCTGGTTGCTAGGATCGCTGACCTCAGAAACCAGGCACTTTGTTGAATGACAGACCGGAAAATGAATAGCATAATCAGAAATGGACCAGGTTGGCCTTGTGCCGTTAGATGTTTTTACTGGATTTTAGGTCTAGTTACCCTTCAAACACTTTGTTTTATTAGGAAATGCAATATGTATCCTTGGTTGATTGTCTGGTTTCTATGAAGCTGCTGATTGGGTGGCCAGGGATTGGAACATTACCTGCTCTAATTACATTGCTGCTGTCAGAGAGCATTACATGGTGTGACTAATAGAATGTGCTCCATGAAATAGGTGCAAATTGCTCTTTTTAACACATTCTGAGTGCTGGGGGTGGTGGGGGGACCTTATAAGGGAGAGAAATCTGTTTTTAGTTCAAGTGACTGATTGTAACAATCTCACACTGTTACACTCAGTTGTGTCTCTGACAATTACAGACATTAAGATCCCTGGTGAGAAATCTCTCTTCTTCCTTCCAGTCGGAAGCAGCAGGGCAGGGACCTCGCAGCAGGACTTTGACACTCTTAAACACTGGTTTGCACTGGGGCTGCCATGGACACAGTCTGTATAGCCTCTTCTTGCATATACAGGTATTAATCCTTATCGGATATTGCTATAGACACTCTGTGTTATCCAGAATGCTCCGGGAAACCCTTTATCCAGAAAGCTCTGAATTACGGAAAGCCCATCTCCCATAGACTTATTTTTATCCAAATAATCCAAAATTGTAAAAAGTAATTACAAAACAGTACATTATACTCGATCCAAACTAAGATATAATTCATCCTTATCGGAAGCAAACCCAGTTTATTGGGTTTGTTTACTGGTATTAAGATCCAAATTATGGAAAGATCCATTATCCAGAACATCTCAGGTCCAGAGCATTCTGGATAACAGCAGGGTCGCACTGGGAGAAAACCTGTGGGCCCCACCGGCCCGATATGCCTGCCATCCGGACCTGCAGCCTCAAGTTTTTAGGAGGAGAAGGAGGCAGTACAAACTATGGAGGGGCAGGTGGGTTGTGCGTTTGGAGGGAGCAAGAGAGCGGGTGGGTGGACATGTACAGGGGAGTTTGCCACTGGAGTAGGAGGAGTGGGCCCTTAAGGTTGGGCCCCCTGACCCCCCATTCTTACCCTGGATAAAAGGTCCCATAACTGTATAAGTTATGTTCAGGTGCCCTTCTTGGTCTGGATTTGCTGGAGAACATTCTTTTGCTGTAAAACACAAGCTGTTTTGGGCAGGGCCTTCTTTATAGGGGACATTCACTAAAGCGCGAAGCAGCTAACACTAGCGCAAGTTTGCTTGCGTGACGTCATTTCGGAGCTTCGCTGATTTACTAAGGGGCCTGGCATAACTAACAAAGTAGACAGACTCTAGAGCAACTTTACACCCTTACGCCAGACGAAGTTGCGCACTGATGAAGGGACATAACTACACTAGTTCACTTAGATGCGGGTTTTACTGAATGTTACCTTTTGCGCAAGACTTGATAGGAGTTTCTTTAAAAAAAAAAACTGATTTTTTTTTTTCCAAGTATTAAAAAATACTGGTGTCTTTTACTTTTTGAAGGTGATAGGCTGAAAAAGATCATACATTTTTTTAGGGTACCCTCTTTCCCCCCTATATTTCCTAACATATGGCAACTCAACTATACAGTGGGCGCATGTGTAGTGCAAAATAACAACTATATTTTCTTTATTAAAGGTTTTCTGGGCTTGTGTAGTGTAATGTAGTGGCTGCAGCATATGCGTCCATTATACTTTAACTGGGCGCATCGCTAGCATAACTTCACTTTGCCTGACAAAGTAACGGCAGCGCAACTTCGCTACCGTTCGCCTATCTGAGCGCAACGTCGCATTTTTGTGAATTTGCATAGCGCTTGCAAAACTATGCCTGGCAAAGTGAGGCGAAGCTGTTGCTGGCGCAACTTCGGATCTTAGTGAATTTGCCCCATTGTCCTGTTTAGGTTAGTGGGTGCTTAATCTGTATGATTGATGTATGCACTCATACTGACTGAGAGTATTGGAGGCACAGGGGGCGTCCTGGCATGATTCTGTTCAGTCCATAGGAAGAAGAATACTGGGATAAAGTCAGATTTAAGGGGAAGAGAGAAATTCCACACAGTGCAGCAGTGAGTGGTTGTGAATATTCCTTATGAGGGAAAGTGCAATAAGTCTTGTCTATCCGGGAATTTATCCTGCAAACTCAGCTGTGAGTTGAACATTCCCTGGCTCAGATCCACCATGTGAGCTGCACAATTCTGGTTCCAGGCCTTTGGGCAGAGAGAGAAGGTACCAGCGCCACTGATAGGGAACAGATGTGGCTTTAAATGCCTGCTCTCTATTTGCCGTTGGTTAGGAACATTCTACACCTGCTGCACTGCAAAAGTGTCATGGCTCCGGAACACTTCAGAGGCGACATTATAGATGGAATGTATGAAAGTTAAAATGCTAAACATCTCCTGGAGACTGGGATTATTGTCTGAATGTTAAGGGTATCTCTGTAGAATGGTGTAGAGATACAAGGATAAGTTACTGTGAGTTACTTCAGGTGATAAGTTACTCCTGGTATAAATACTGACTGAGAGTCACTCTTGGATAGGGATCCACCGAATCCCAGATTCAGTTTGGGTGCCTCCTAGTAATAGTGCATTAGTAGGACATGTTAGCTCCTCTGTCAGCAGGAAACCTAGGAGTTGCAGAGTCTTCATACTGCATGACAGAGTCTTCATGCTGAGTGACAGCTCCTCCCATTGGGTGAATCCCTGAGTGATTGTGGATACATGGGAAAATAAAATGTAGGGTCAGAGCAACAGTCCTACAAGACACAGCTGGGATAAATTGGCCATTGTTGAAAGGTTGATTTATATTTATAGCACTGCTGGCTGGAGATGCCTGTGACTAGAACTTGGAAAGTGAGAGAAAGTTTGGCTACTGCAGAGCAGTGTTGTGAAACCACAGCCAGGATGACACTATTCCATCCTAATCAGCTAGTTGCTGTTGAATTTGCTGCACTCTATAGGCCATTCATTGGTAGACTGTTCCAGGCAGGAAAATACATGTATTTGTTTATGCTTAGAAGAACTACATCAGAAGTGGCCTACTGAGTGTAGCCAACAATAAAGCTATACAATGTAGAATTGTGTGTAAGGTCAGAGCAGCACCGCGCTGTTCTCTGTAGACCGGGGAAGGTTTATATAGCAATAAAATAAGTGCAATCTTTCACATGAAATTCGATTTATTCTTTTTAAACACAGGCCCCAGAATATGATGTAATACTCTGTACTGCGAGCAATATTAGGCCCATAATTCTCTTTATATAAATCCATCCAGCTTCACCGGAACTTTGGCAGCATTCTCTGCTCAGAGCTTGATGTGAAGTTTGTTACTTCCAGATGTTTCCCATGCTTCTATTGAAGTGCTGGGAGGCTTTGGCAGGAACCCACCACCCTCGTTCATTTGTGCAGTGATCTCCCATACCCGTAGCCCTGTAATATGGGGAAGAAGGCGCAATGCATAATTACTAAGTATACAATGAGCAAGATGTGGTCTCAGTTATGAGTTAAAGTTGCGCCCTCCATTACTCTGGAATTTGGAGGGGAGGGATGCTGTGTCATGGTTAAATATGTAGTGGATTGTATCCAAGCTTAGCTTCAGTAAATTAGCCCTAGCCACTGAATCTATCCTGTTCTAGAGTCAGGGAAGTAGTAAAGGGGCTGTTCACCTTCAAACATCTAATTGCTTTCAGATAGATCACCAGAAATACTTTTTCCAATTATTTTCTATGTGTGACCATTTTGTCAAAGTCTAAAGTGTCATTTTTCACCTTCTAAATTAGCTCTGGG
>CM044447.1:52558698-52587185 GCA_024363595.1 Xenopus borealis
AGTGGTGTCTGCTTTCTCTGTAGTTACACCACTGGACGCACCCCTATTCATCGTACATGGAAAAGTTGGTCCAACATCAATTTATGTTTTATTTGTTTCTGTTGTGGGCTAGGAGGGTTGGGCCCCTTTGGGCAAGCTTTGTTCTCACAAGAGGGGGGATAAAGGGAAAATAATTAAATTAAGCAGAAGACAAAACTGTTTGTGTGCAGAGTGGGAACACACTGTGAATATTCAAGGAGGGACCCTCTGTTTCCCCCCTTCTCCGAAGTGAGTCTTTTCAGATGAGGCCAGCTGCACCCAAATTCCTGCGAGGTGACATCACTGGGAGAGAGTTGTGCCCAGAGCTGCGGGACGCTGTGGCAAACAGAATGACGAAATAAAATGCTACTTACATGGGGTCTGAGGAGCTGGCCCACCCAGCCAGGCAGGTTCACCTTGGGATTAGGGCTTTCAGTCAAGTATTAAATTATTAAAGGATCATCATGTAGTGCAATTGGTCCTATTTATGTCACAGGACCCCAGTACTTAGCAATCCACATTAGCCTCTGAAAACAATAAAGGCAATAATATTAATTATTATACCGTATATATGAGCCTGTACAAGGAGCAAATAAACAATTAAAGAAATTATTTGGAATTATTGCCATTTATTTGTGGCTATGTGTCCCTTTGAATATCAATATTGATGCTTTCAAGCTTATTCCTTTGTCTGGAACAATGGGAGTCGCACTCGCTGCGGTCATGCTCTGGGTACAGTGCTGCACTCTGGGGGCCGAGGAAGAGGAGGGTGAGGGTCTCTTCTTATCTCTCAGCTGTTTATGCTTGTGCTGGGGCGCAGTCTCTGTGAATAAGAGGATGTGTTATATTTTCATGGAGTAATTACTCATCTTTGGACAGTTGTGGGCATGCAAGGAAAAGTAGATAAGGGGAAATATGTTTCTTTATTCAGACACAGTAGTGAGAGAGTAGAACTTATCATATGCCCAGAGCATCCCTTACATATAGCTGGAAGTTGCCATATCCCTTCCCTTAGACAGAACAGTATGATACTGTATTGTGTACCCAGAACTCTTTCTTTTTTTCTATGTGTTTATACAAATGAGTGGCTGTCAGGGGTAGCTGGGAGTTGTAGTCATGTGGGGTGCAGGGTATAATCAGTCATGCTGCTGACAGCTCTTTCAGGCGGGTGACAGAGACAAGTGACTCTCAGGATTCAATTACACTGTGAGCCCTGCGGAAAGAGTCACTGACCCAGGGCTGATGGATTTGTCGGGAGGGTATCTGGCAGGTGTGGAGGATTAATGCCACTTACTATAAGACATGTTGGCCTTGAATTTACCTGCTGTCTCTGCCTATGGGAGATCCCTATCTGTCTCTGTCTCCTGTGCCTTGCAGTCAACTGCAGCTTTATTAGAGACAAGTGCAGCGTTTCCCTTGGCTGAACCCCCAACCACTGGATAGGGGGCTGCTCTCAAGCCTTGCATTGCTCATTGTGAAGCCGAATGTCCATATACAGATTCATTTCTTCATTAAGGGGTAATTATTAGCTCACTAGTAACCAGAACCTCCTGGGTGGTGGTCTTACCAACAAATAGAATGGGTATCTGAATAAAAAAAAAAACAAATACCATACACATTAAGTGTCTCACACCCCTGATCCACCTGGTCACACTCCATTATACCAAAACCCTCCCCACTTTTGCAACCCTAGAATTGGAAGTTTGCATTTTACGGTACCCTCTTCTGCCATGGGGACCCATTGGACTAAACCCTGTACCTCCACGATGGCACCCTGCTTCTGTAGTTAAAAAAATGTAAGGTACCTTGCCTGGCCCTATGCTTTTGTCTTTGATATCCCAATACCAAAATCAATTTTGACACTCTCCAGTGCAAGTACTGCAGAGCCTAATTTTTATATTTCTGGTTTCAAAGCTTTTCCTGCTATTCAATTGAAATTATATTTAAACAGTGGCCAGGAGTCGATCTCAGCTCTGATTACAAGGACACTGTGGTTCGAAGCGCGGCTGCCCGGTGTAGCTGTATTATTTCTGCGGAGAGGCAGATTAAAACACGAGAGGCAGATGGCGAGTTTCACGGCCCTTGAAGATTCCTCTTGTACAGGGATGAGTGCTGAAGCAATCAGCCGTGGGTCGGGAGCAGCCAATCACATGAGCCTGTCTGGAATCTATAATTTCCATCTGAAAGCCATAACAAGCTGGAGGTTTGGGACATCAAAGGACAAGTAAAGCTTAAGAATAATAATAATATTGCTCTCCTAGCCAGGACCAAGCAGAACCTACAAATATAGCATAGGATATTCATTACTGGTGCTGTTTTATAGTTCCCTGATGAAGTCTGACAACCTGCGCAGTTTGATCTGGTTGTGCTGTATGTCAGCTCTACTGGTTAAACTGGTCCAGATTTCATGCCATGAGCAGACAAAGAGGCAACAGGAAACATAGGGGAGAATGTCTGCCTGCAAACGTTTCGCAACACTTCACTCCACTTCGCCAGGTGCAAATTCGCTAGCACTACTAAAATGCAAAGTTGTGTCTCTGCAGCCGAAAGCTGATGAAGTTTCACTAGCATTAATTCATCAGTGAGAGCATTTCATTGTTTCTGCCTAGTGAAACTTTGTTGGTACACTTAAGCTGGCCATAGATGTAAAGATTTTTGAAAGATCCAATGGTTGTCGTGAGACCATGATTGTCTGAAAACGATCGTTTAAATGTCCAATGTGTCCATCAACTAAAAAGACCATTTCAGGAGTTATTGCCAGCAAAACTGAATTTGACAGATTGGTCGGACTTCCCTAAGATCGGTCGTTCGGCAGGGAAAGATCATTACGTCTATGGGGAGCTTTACTCATAGGTCAATTTTAATAGGGCGGGTTCATATGGGTTGTATATATGACTTTATTAGAGATGTTGGTGCAAATGCTTGAAGTGGCCACTTATTATTATTATTATTATTATTATTAATAATAAGAATGTTCAAGGAAGCAAAATAAAGGCAAAATAGATCCTCCTAGACATGAGCCCACCCTAAAAAAAAGAGCTTCTAATGGTAAAAAAAAAGTTACAACTTTTAAAAACAATCCCGCTTTAAAATATATATAAAAAATTTTATGACTTCAGCAGATTGAGGAGGGTGTAGCTTCATCTTATCAGTTTGCCAGGTATCGAAGGAAACTCCAATGAATGAGGTAATGCTCTGTTAAATTCACACCTTAGTGAATTTCTGGAGTAATGATCGTTAGCCTTAGCGAAAATGCTCCTGGAGAAAGGACGCAAAATTGCACTAGCGAAGGTCTCTTTTGTTATCTAATTGTCCTCTACACCTGTTAGTAAATTATCGATAGCCCTGCAGATGGGATTTCTGGCGAATTTTTGTCATTTAGTAACTCATCCCCCTAGTGTGGAGTGAGTTTAACTCAGAGTAACAGCAAAGATATCAATACCAGCAAGGGACATGATCATTATTGGCCAGCCTTTATGCATTTAAACTATATGGCAAAAAGTATGGGGCCCCCCAACATTTTATTCCCAAACCAAGGAGATGATATAATATAAAGTTGCCCCTTTTGCTGCTATAATAGCCTCTATTCTTCTGGGAAAGTTTCCACTAGATGTTGGAACATTGTTGCTAGGAGTTGCTTCCAATCAGCCACAAAGGCATTAGTGAGGTTGGACATTGATGTTGGGATTCAGACTCACATTTGGGGTTCCAGTTCATGCCACATGGGTTCATTTAGATTGAGATCAGGGCTCTGTGCAATCAGAAGACTCTGAATTGGAATTCAATGGTACCAGGTATGTATGTATGTATGTATGTATAGCTTTATTTGTAAAACTCTGTTAAAGGAGAATTCAACCCCTCTCCCCCTCCCCTGCTCCCCCCGGCCTACCTCTCCCCCGGGGCAAATGCCCCTAAGTTGCTACTTACCCCTCCGTGCAGGTCCCCTCCAGCCAGGTTCCCGGGCACCATCTTCTACAGCGACCTCTTCTTCCTGGATTTGGCAGCGCATGCGCAGATGGTGCTTACGGCGGGGGGGGGGGGGGGGGGGGGGGGGGGTCGGGGTGGTGCTTAGCTTGGGAGGGGTTTAATTCCCCTTTAAGGAGTCGCAGTGCTGTACAAAGCATAAAAGTGCAATAATGCCCCGTAGAACTTACAGTCTAAGTGGATTCTCTGTGTTTCCCGGAGGTCCAAACTATGGCTACAGTCAGGTAGTGCTTTCCTGGCACTGGCCTGGACCCTAATTATTTTATTGGTGCTATTTTTTTGTTGGTCCATTTGTCTCAGAGCCCCAGTTATGGGAACTCAACATGTGGAGCTCAGAGATGGGACTGCAGGTTGAGAATCCCTGATTAGCGGCTGTGGTGGATTTGTGCTCTCTGCTACCAATGACTCCCGTGACCTTGTTGTGTCCATGGAGGGAACAGGCAAGGGCTATGTTACTTCTCAGCCGTTCTGTTGGAAGCCGCAGCACGTTCAGGAGTGACAGTTGGGGCGTCATTAGGAAGAAGGATGGGTCCCCCAGGCATTGTGCAGAATTTCATTTGTCTTGTACAATGAGACCATTATAGGGCCGGCTGGGCCCTGGGGAACAGGACAATGGGCAAATACAACATTGTAAGCAGCGTTTTTATAGGCACTGAAAGAACAGCGACAGTTTCCTAATTCTCATTTCTCTGGTACCTGAACCTCCATTAGTCACTCAGGGCCTGGAGCAACCAAAGGTACATGAGAGAGTAGGGAGCGATATTGCCCCCTAGCCAATCAGATCTTCTCTCAGTAGCATAGTAGCATATTCACCAGAGCACGGGTCTTAAAGGGATACTGTCATGGGAAAACATGTTTTTTTTTTATAACGCATCATTTAATAGTGTTGCCCCAGGAAAATTCTAAACTGACATAGATTTTTTATATTCAATTTTGAAATCTGACATGGGGCTAGACATATTGTCAGTTTCCCAGCTCCCCCAGTCATGGGACTTGTGCTCTGTCACTCTTTACTGCTGTGCTGCAAGTTGAGTGATATCAGCACCCCCCCCCCCCCCGAAGAATAACAAAAGAACAATGGGAAGGTAACCAGATAACAGCTCCCTAACACAAGATAACAGCTCCCTGGTAGATCTAGATTCTAGAACAACACTCAATAGTAAAAGCCAATCCCAACAGCGTGCCAGAAAGTAGTTTCATCCAGACACAAGTCACATGACTAGGGGCAGCTGGGAAACTGACAATATGTCTAACCCCATGTCAGATTTCAAAATTAAATATAAAAAAAAAATCTGTTTGCTCTTTTGAGAATTGGATTTCACTGCAGAAGTCTACTGGAGTAGCACTATTAACTGGTGAATTTTGAAAAAAACATGTTTTAAGCTTTCTGGCCCCTCCTTAGCAATGGTGGGACCCCAGTGCAACCCAGCTTGCAGCTTCCCAGTTGTCTCTAAACTACAACTCTCAGCATCCCTGACAGTCATCAAATAATGACGTTAGATGGTTTTAATAGAAGAAGTGGAATGAAAAATTCCTCCCCCCCCAAAATAGAAAAAAGACCGAAAATGTGCCAGTTGAATAAACAGTACTGACAGCTGCTACAATTGATCGGTCACTGAAAATATGAATTGAGTGTGCATTGGGAGGTTGGGGCAGAGATCCCTTTTAATAAACTCCCTATAGTCATTATGAATGACAATGTGCTTTTTTTTATCCCCACCTGTAAGAAAGACAGGCAAGTGATGTTAAAGTACAATGCTCGCCTCACTGACAAACAAGGGCCCCCATCCTTATGTACAACCCGTCATAATATGCAGGCCCATCTGATTGTCTCCCACAAGCCTTCTTATAAATAGGCCATTATCCTGGGCCGCTAGAGCCTCCGCCAGGAGTAATTCTGCATCTCCCGCTAATGAAGGCTTTTGGGCACATTATTGCCCATGAATATTCTCTGCAGCAGAATTAATGGCCGGCTCCAAGTGCAGCTCTGGAATTAACCCCACCAGCACCTGCACCTCTCTCTCTCTCTGTCTCTCGCTCTCTCTCTCATTGCCTTGTATATAAAGATATATACAATTTTTTCTACCCTCCTATGATGTTTATTTTATTCTGCATCCTTCTAACTAATTACAGCACTAAATAGCTAGAACCCTAAATCTAATTATTTATTTACTATGGAATATTGTGCTCAGGTAAGTGTGTCTGAAATACACTAGGAGTTCTCACCACCTGGTACATATCTGGGACATGACTCTGTCTCCCATGGTCTCATTGATTATTGATTTCTATGTAGAACTGCCCTACTGATTGAGTAGTTAGATCCACAAGGTTGTTTGTGTTTCAGGCGCAGAGGAACATTCCCAGGTTTCCTGGGATACAATAATATCATCTCTATCTTATCTGTGCACTGCTAACGATGAGACTTGATTAATATTTTCCAGACTTTCAGTTCCCTTCAGTGCAGCCTTTGAATTACAAATCCATTCTTAATTGGAACCAACCTGCAGGGAGTCAGAACAGCACAATGTTTCTAACATCAGAATAATTGTATTTACCACTGCCTGAAAACAGATGTTCTAGTCTCTTTTAAGTTTTGAATTGAAGTTTTTCCTGGTTCCTTTATGACTGTCACTACTTCCTTTTCGGCAATAAACAGCAGCCCTGCCTTGCTTTATGGCACGGATTGTTTATAAAGGCAGTGCCATCACACAGTAGGATCAATGAGTCTTTACTGATATAACTAATTTACATTTACAGCACTGTCTGAAGATGATAAGTAAGAGTGACTCTATTCATAGGCACGGAAGGGATATTTGCTCTAGGTTTGTTACTCTGTTCTGAGCCACTGAGTAATGCAACGGGGCAGAGCTGGATTCATAAGTACAGTTATATTTGCACTACAATATACATCTCATGTAGGTGAGTGAGATTCAGGCCTGGGTGAGATTCAGGCATTTGCCTGACACATGTTATTTGTTCATCCAGTGTCGGATTCTGCACCAAACATACAGGTTAAACATTAAGCTCTGGGAGGAAGGGGGAGTCACTGTCCCTTTTGTACTAAGCTCTGCTCAGGGCTGGTTTTAGGGTAGGGAATAGGGCGCATAATACACGGTCCCTGTCAGCAGAGGGACCCTTGTGGAGAAAAGATGGGTGATTAAGATTGTATCTTTAACTTCTCACTCTGTTACTTTGTAAGAAAAAACTTTTGTCTGTGTGTATGTGTTATTGTCCACAACAGCATTGTCTTCAAATTCAGGCCGGTTTTACAAGGGTCTTTGGGGGTCTCCCAAGTGATTTAGTGACTTTGTATTATGCTTGTAACAAAAGCTGTCCCTTTGCCTTTATAAGGTACCACGCGGCTGAGCCAGGGAAGCAAAGGGTTTGTTGGGGGGAGAGATTCCCTGCAATATTTGGGACATAAAAGACGTCGCTGCATCATAAAGTTTAAGTGCTCTCCAACTAAACATTGTGCCGCCTCCGCTATTATTGCCCTTTTTTCTCCTAATAAACGTTGCCTCCAATAAATCAGTGTGTGGCAGCCTGAAGCCCTGGTCGTATTGCTGAAGTACAGCACCCAAAAATCTGCATCTACAAGGAGAATGCATGGGCAACAAAATGCCAGTTAGGCATTTTTTTAAAGACTGCAGGGGTCAGTTTGCATCACAAGACACAATCAAGGGGCAGAATTGTGCCCATAAAAAGCCATACACAATGCATTTGTGCCTACTTGTGCTCAGTTTATACTGATGCTAAATTAAATGACTGTCAGCCAGCGTATGGAAGGGGGTGGAAATATTGGATCTGTCACATCTGGATTCCATTGTTGTCTGTCCCTGGTGCTGAGAGCAAAGGTAAAGCTGTTTGGGATGCCCATCTGCTCCGCCTGCTTCTTTTAATGTAGCAGAGGATGAGCCTATTCCACGGCAGGGGGGTTTAAAAAAAGAACTTGAAAGTAGGACATTGTATTTGTACAAGATGAAATGTCAGGGAACAAATCCATATGTGTAGAGGGAGATCCCTTCTTTGCCTGACAACCTGCTTTGATATTTGTTGATGCTCTCTGACACTCTCTGAGACTGACTAATACTCACTGATGTGCTCTGACACTCACTGATTCTCTCTGACATTCACTGATTCTCTCTGACACTCACCAATTCTCTCTGATACTCACTGATTCTCTCTAACACTCTCTGGTACTTACTGATCCTCTCTGACACTCAGTGATTCTCTCTGACACTCACTGATGTTCTCTGACATTCACTGATTCTCTCTGACACTCAATGATTCTCTCTGACACTCAATGATTCTCTCTGACACTCACTGATGTTCTCTGACATTCACTGATTCTCTCTGACACTCAATGATTCTCTCTGACACTCACTGATGTTCTCTGACATTCACTGATTCTCTCTGAAACTCGCCGATTCTCTCGGATACTCACTGATGCTCTCTGACACTCAATGATTCTCTCTGACACTCACTGATGTTCTCTGACACTCGCTGATTCTCTCGGATTCTCACTGATGCTCTCTGACACTCAGATTCAGTCTGATACTCACTGATTCTCTCTGATACGTACTGATGCTCTGAAACCCCAAAATGTTGTGGCTTTTGTTCAGGTTTCCCCAATTTCTGGCAATGGGGAGAGACCATAATATCTTTTCCCTCTTCCCACCTCTCCCAACCCCAGCGGAGGAAAACAAGCTGAGACTTTATGATTCCAGCACGGCATCCCTAAAGAAATATAAGCGGTGTTTATATGTTCAGATTTAACTTTTATGTCTCATATAAAAGGAATAATAGGAAGGTGCATTTCCCATAAACCTGACTGTAAAATCCCCTGTAATGCAATACAGGCAGGGACTTGAAGCCTTTTCAGTCCCTATTTCACTCTTTCCTATGAACAAATTCAGAGCAATATCAGTTCCTTTACACTGAAATTCGTCTGTAATCTATACAATCTGATTTTTCTGTAATGCCAATTCCAGTCGTGATCAAGCCCAGCATCACATGTAAATAATTCATTGGTCTGAATCCCTTTGTTCTTAGATCACAACCCTGAGGATTGGTTGGTCCAAGGAAAATGGGGAGACACTGAACCTGTCCTGAAAAAATGAAGTGTTTTAAAGTAATGAAAATATCATTTAGTGTTGCCCTGCTCTGGTAAAACTGATTTGTCTGCTTCAGAAATGTGACTATAGTTCATATAAACGAGCTGCTGTGTAGCAGTGGCTACAAAAAGACCATATGGCACAGGTTAAATAGTGGCTAACATGTAATACTATTATGTTCAATAGAGCTTATCTGCTATCTGCTGTGTAACCTGAGCATTTTCTACTTTGAATGGCTGCCCCCCATTGATACACCAGCAATTGGTGCATCTGTTCATTGATGTGGTCCCGAAATCCGACCGCCCGTATCTCTTCTATTGTGATCCGATTGTTGGGCCCTAGGGCTACGATCGGATCACCCCAATATCGCCCACCTCAAGGTGGCCATATAGGGCAGAGATCAGCTTGTTTGGCAACATCACCAAACGAGCGGATCTCTCCGTGTAGGGCCACCTTTACTTTAGAACAAATTTCATTTTTTGATGTTATCGTTCCTTTAAGTGAAAGCTGGAAGGCTGCTGGAGGGTATGCTAATGAGCAGTGTTATAGCTGAAGATTTGATATCTCTGTTAATACATGTGTGATGTCACTATGGCTGTCAGAGGATGCTGAGAGTTGCTGTTTAAAAAGAAAAGTTAATAAAATGCAGGTTGTACATGACTATTATATCCTATCTTAAATATAATGGCATATTATATACATTCAGGAAGATAGTGGCATCAGTGTTGGGAGAATGTTTCCTAGCTGGGGGTGCATTATGCGTAAGTGACATCACAATTGTCTTGTAATGTCATAAAGTGGGAGTTGTAACAAGTACAGCTTCTTGATGAAGAGTTATTACCTTGCCAAGGCTTCTCTGGGAACTGTATTTGTGAAATATTTGCTGTATAATGAATGGGGGGGGGGAATGAGGTTATGATAAATACCCTTATTTAGTGACAGTGCTCACAATAACTGTGCGGCAGTGGGAAGTGCCTTGGTGCAATCTATGTGCAGATCTGTTAACAGCACCTTTATATATTCAGCATTGGAATTCTCTAAAATTACACCAGAGAGACTAGAAAGGTGAAGGGTGGGGGTGGCAGAAGGAAGGATCCAGTAAATATATTCATTAATATTTCCCTGATAAACTCCCAGGTGAGTGCAATATGTGCTGACTAATCAAATCCCGCAAGAATGTTGTCCTCGAGCAGCGAGACCCATAATTCTTCTGTAACTTGTCTGTACCTCTGCTCATGTAGTTGTTATATAGGGTCACACACCCACCCGTGAATTGACATTATAGGTAAAGTGTACTCCATCTACTCATGAATGTATGTTAAAGGCTATAAATAGGTGTTCATTTAAATATTTTAAATTGGTACTGTTTATTGTTTTCTGCATTTATGTATTTATACATTTGAGTAGGAGATGCCATATTGCTATATTAGACACCCAGTAAATGAGGGAAGTCAACCCTTGTGTTGTTCATACAAAGAAAGGATCATAATAGTGAACAATAAGAGATTAAAGGGCACACTGTCCCATCTGGTCAATTTCCTGTGAACAGCTTCTACCCTGGGAGACAAGTCTATCCCACAAGTTCCAAAACTCTGTCCCTTTGACTGATTAAAGCCAGATTTGTCTGTTCTTCAGTCCTGAGAGTCTTTTCTGGAAAGGATTTGAGCACAAGAGTAAAAACATGATGAGATTCCCCCTGTAATATTCACGGTGTGAAATTGCTTAACATTATGGCTCATTCACACCGCTGAGCAAATCATTGGATTGTCTTCTGTATCTCTCACTTCTGTTTCTGTAAACCCGGCACAAATTCATTATTCCGTCAGAGCCAGTAGTGCCGGAGTGCGTGCTGCGGTCGATGGAAAATGCTGTTGTCATTATCCGTCAGATAACAGTCGCCGTTCCCGATCTGTGTCGAAACAAATTATTTGGTTTGGGTGGAAAATCTGTTAAGTGTCCAAAATGCTAAGTATCCGACCATGTTCAACCAAACATTTTATTTGTATGTATCGGAAAGCTTTCTGTTAGATTGTAAGCTCTGCTGAGCAAGGCCCTTAATAGCTCATGTAGTAGATACTTTTGGAGTGTATCTGTATGATGAGTGGATACACCCTGTAGAATATGTTGCCGCTTTATAAACATGTGAATAATAATCATGTTCTGCTTTACATTCAATCACTTTGCAGCATTTTATGTACCAATATAATTTTTATTGTATTAGTGAATAGTTCTGCTTTAACACCAGGGACCCTCAATTATCAGGCTAGTCAGCCCCTCGACACTTCATGATTGCCCAGAGACAGCTATTGCCCTGGCCCGGATTTACAAAAGGGGTGCCCCTAGGCTGTCTCTGCTCATCGCCCCCCCCCATGCCTCCCCATCTCTGTCCGTGTCCCCTTCCTTTCCTTGTCCCCTCCACTTCTGCTTCCCAATATGCCTCTTTCTTCCCTTCCCCTCCCTGTCCCCTCCCCGTCTACTTCACCCTCCCCTTCCTGTCTATGTCGTCCTTCCCTTCCGGTTGTACCTGCATGAATATGGGCTTGCGCACATCTTAAATATGCGTATATGCGGCTGTGTGGCATGCCGCCCCTTAATTTCTGCCACCCTTTTCCTTACTGTTGCCCAAGGCAAGTACCTCTTGCACCAGGCCTGGACTGGCAATCTGTGCGTTCTGGCAAATGCCAGACTGGCTGCTATAAGTGGCCATAGAAAGTCACTATTAAGTGGGCTGGTTGGGGCTGTTTGGGCCTTTGTGTAGTTGGAAAGGCAGGGCCTATTTTGAATCCCAGTCCAGTCCTGTCTTGCATGGGCCAGAACTAGGGGTAGGCAGAAGAGAGCAACAGTGGAGACAGTGACGTAACTAGAAGGGGGCTGGCCCTGGTGTGGGACATGTAGCCGTACCCCCCCCCACTCCCACCCCCTATGTATGCGTTTTTCCACCAAGAATCAATGGTGCACAAGCTGCTGAGGAGCCCTGAGGGGGTTTCGGGCCCTTGCCCAATCGCACCCCCTGCTCCCCTGGTAGCTCTGCCACTGGGTTGGGATGCAAAAGACACACACCTCTTCTGTCTGCCTACTGCTAGTTTGTACCCCCAGTAAGGCATGTGAAACTCCCGGAGGATCTTCATGCTCTTTGTCGCCATAAAAAAAAACCCTTTTTTTTGTAATGAGGGAAATTCCCCCCAACCCCCAGAACTACCGAGGTCAGGCCCTTGGCACCTCTTTTGCCTACCTATAGACAGTGCTGGACTGGAACACCAGGGGCCCACCCAAAAATCTTAGACTAGGGGCCCACCAAAAAAACCTTACACCAAGGGCCCACTCTCACTACTATTATTCTTCCTCTCCTCACACTATAATTTATTATTCCATTTATTTAGCCTCTTTGTTCTCATAGAAAAGGGAATGGCCATGAAATAGGCCAAATGTTTAGCAGCATGAGGGCCCACTGACACCTGGGCCCACCGGGAGTTTTCCTGTTATCCCGGTGGGCCAGTCCAGCACTGCCTATAGATCTGGCCCTGGAGCCTTTGAGTGGCATGCATGTAAGATATTTTAACAGAGGTAGATATAAATACACTATAAACTGTGCACATTAATACAGATACATGACACATATGTATGTATGAATGACTATCTATATGTTCTCATTGATAGACTGCTTGTTTTACTGTGAATAAGGAGCTGGGCTGTGAGCTGGCAGGAGTTAATGTCTGAGAAAGGCTGTTTAATTGAGTTGTTGTTAATTTTATGCAAAGGACGTTTGTTTATTGGTAAAACGATACAATTAAAGTCACTTTAAAACTAAAAATACCCCCAGGGCAGAAGAGATAATTATGTTATTCATTACAACAGAGACAAAACAGGCCCGAGGCACAGATCTGCTGCATTGATCTGCTCATTCTTGTTTTAAGGCCTGTGAGGGATGAAATTCCCTTCTGTAATGCCCGCTGCGTGGGGCCCCGGGGCCTTTAACTCCTTCAGCGAGTCTGGGGTGAGGATTTACCAGTGTCTACTGGTAATGCTTCATTTCACTGATTCTAATGAGATTTACATTTCCTAAATGAGCAGATCTCTTGTAATTCATAAAAATATTATTAGTTCAGCAACATAGAAAGGCAGGAGGTACAGAGAAGCATGTCTGACTGTTGTAAGATTTAAAGGGCAAATAACCCCTAATGTTTATTTTACATTTGTTTACAGACATAACTTACTGTTTGCTCTCTATTAATACATATTGGTGGAAGCTTCCATGTTGCTTGCCTTAGAAAGGATAGCATGTTTTAAGGTAGAAGATGTGATACCAGTATGCTGTAATGAGTGTATATTTGTATTGGCAATAAACTTTCTTGAATAACTTACAATAGAGGGTACATTATCATTTATAATAAGTGATCCCTGCAGCCTTGTGGCTTTTTATGGTCACAGAACTCCTCAATGACTTCTAATATCCTTATAATTTACAGTAGAGGTTACTTTAATTTAACATAGATTGTGAAGCTTACAATCTAAATCATGCATATGATTTATATTGTAAACCTCATTTATACTATACAGCAGGGGTGCCCAAAAGATAGATCGGAATCTACGAGTAGACCTTTATCTGGTGATCAGTAGATCTCAAAACACTGTCAACGCTGTCTAAATTGCCCTCCTATTTCATGCTTTTCATTCAGATATTTATTATATTAAGGTTACATAAGAAATAGTTGTTTGTTAAATATAACAGTATACATTCTTTCATAAATCAATATAATATAGTAATATTGTAATATTTCCATGGCACAGAATGCTAACAATGCTTTTATGGATGTAGATCATAATGGGACAGCATCACTAAAAGTAGCCCTTGCATTAGTAAAGTAAGGGCACTTCTGCTTTACAGGAATGTATAGTTAAATAGGTCTCAGTAATGTTGTTACCAGTTGTTTTGTATTTATAGTAGTATTTATAATACTTAATCTTTCCTATTCACTGACAGATAAAAGAAATGCATGGGATGCAGTGGAAGTCATTATACATCAATATTCCCCCTGCAGACAATATGTCAGAGAGGCTTAAGTATTGACTGTGGATCCATACTGCAGATAATGGTGCAGAGCCAAAGCCCTGGCAGATATGAACATAGACGTTTGCCACTCAATTTCATGGCCCTAAAATCCTCTGGTTCGATATCTCAGACGGGCAGAGTCGGGCACGGACACTGGTGTCTGTCTATCAATGGGCCGTGTCTGTAGAAACACACGGGGCTCTAGTGATAAGCACAGGCTGAAATATTACTCAGGGCGGTGGGGAGGGGGGCTGCGAAGCAAATGGGAAATGAATCAGAGCGTAACGGCTTTTACTGATACAAAGTAGATTCTCTTTATGAAAGGGACATAAACCTTCCATAACAGTGCTGCCCAACCATGTCTGGGCTACAACTCCCAGAATACATCAACATATTATTAAGGGTTAAAAGCGTGCAAGGAGCTGTAGTTCAGCAACATTGGAATGGGTTTTTAAAGCAACACTGTAGAAAATGTAACTGCTCTAGGTATTGGCTGCTGTCAGGGAGAAGTCCAGCTGGGGGCCCAGAGAGACTTCACTCCAGTGCCTAATGCATAGGCCACAGTGTTATTAGAACTTGTGGGGTTGGGTGGGTCATTGGTTATGTTCTAAGAATAATGGGGTATGGCTGTGGTTGGGCATGGCTGAGGCTAGGCGTATGATTAGGTATGGAAATAAGTTGGCTATTCTTTTTATTGGGATCCCTTCTGCCTAGTTGTCAGGGAGGTCCACTATTGACAGAGCTCAAGTGGGTGGTTGATGAATAATGGGCTCTACATGGGTGTGTGGGCAAACTCGGACTGTTATATCAAGAGGGCAGGTGGGGAACTGTGTTCTTGAAATGCCAGAACCTGTATTCAATCCCAGTCCATGCCTGGGTCCTGCTAATGAAGAAGTATCAGGACTAGGGTTGCCACCTTTTCTTTAAAAAAAAATTACCGGCCTTCCTATGTAATTATCTTTTTTTCCTTTTAATAACATTGGGATCAACCATCAAAAATACCGACCAGGCCGGTAAAATACCGGCCAGGTGGCAACCCTAATCAGGACCCAGGTTTTCTGATGTTGGCCCTAAACTAATCAGCCTCTGATGCCTTACCAAGCAAAAGAGAGGAGAGTTGTCAATCGGTAAATGTGGTTGGGCAGATAATGGTAGGGAGCTTGCCTTGTCATGGTTCTGATGAATAGGTAAATCCTTTTCTATCAGCCTTCCAATCCACTGCTGGATTGCTGAGGTCAGTGACCCTAGCAAGACAAAAAATATTTTAAAAATGTTTTATAACAGTGGCTGGTATACAGTAAATGCCTCCCCTTGCTAAGAACATGGGGGGATTGAGGGTGCAGAACGCACTGTGACGGTGTCAAGCTAGATAAATCTGCTACTGTAATTACCGATTAGAATAAGGACAATCAGCTGACAAGGGAGGACAATTAGCAGCAAGTTACAGTAGCTCAGACAGGAATTAATAGGGGTCACTGCAGAGAGAGGAGAAGCAAATGCCTTTTCCTGATCTCTTTTTGGTAGAGACAGCGAGATATATTGCCTGACTGAGCTAGCAACATGGCAGCATAAGAGAACAAACATTTGGGCTGTTGTGTTGGACAGAGGATAAAATAAACTTCATTTGAATGTGCAAAGTACCAGGCAAACCCAGTTCCATTATCTGAACCACCATAATCTTATCAATGGCTTCCCAGTTTCCTGCACATTGGGGTCACTTTTATGCGGAGCAGGATTTGGTAGATAATTAAGTACCAGACGCATCTCTGTATCTATGACCTCCTATTCCCACAGAGCCTTATTCGTGTAATTATATTATCTTTGAACAAGAAATGCTTCTTTGTCTGTTACTAAAGGTGATGGGTGCTAATTTCCCCTCCTAATTCATTATCTTTTGCTTCTCTTAGACCCACAAAGCATGCAATGTAATATAATGTCTGTATAAGGACAGAACTAGAAATGGTACCAAATCCCAAATCATTAGTCATTAGTGGAATCAAAACTGTCCCATTTTTTTTTAAAGGTTGGTAGTGCAGCTTAGCTGTAGGGCCACTGTGGAAATATACAGATATAATACACAAAAGCCGTAAATATATTGTAAATTATATCCTTATAAACGGTGAGTTCTGATGTCATCAGTTATAAACGGTGAGTTCTGATGTCATTTCTGTCACATGACTCCCTGAAACTTGTGTATTATAATAAATAAAGTACCCCCAGTTGCAAAATATGAGGATATTAGAAGTTACCTCGGAGTTCCGTGACCTGTATAAAAACACTCGGCCTTCGGCCTCGTGTTTTTATATGGTCATGAAACTCCTCGGTAACTTCTAATATCCTTATATTTTACAATAGGGGTACTTTATTCACTATATATATATATTCAGATGGGGGTTTAATGGAGGAATAAAAGGGCCTGGAACCCACTCAAGCCAGTTGCTGTACAAATTTAGACCTGTAGAGGCAGCAACATTACATTTGCATTTACAACACTCGGTAGGCCATCTCCTTGTGAAATGCTTGTGTGTATAAAGTTAGAAGCAGCAGTGACTGTCCTATTAGTCAGTATTAACCGTCTGGATGGCCATTATGTGAACATAGTCACTGGCGCAGTACAAATGAGCAGGCTTTTGATGATAATAAACATTATTGGTCCCTGAAAATCCCTCACCTTGTCTATATACTAATGTATAATCCTGATATTTTAAAATACAATATTCTGTAATGTAGGGGCCTGTGCTGTGAGCCCTGTGCAAAATGGGGGTTGAATCTGCATTATTTGAAGTGATTACATTGACATTAAAAACACATTTAGCCAATCAGAGGATGAGATCACTCACAAAGTAGCACCAATCTATAGCCAATCAGACCATCACTGGGCTAGGGCCAGAATCCCTGACACAAAATGGGTTAATTTTTTCTTTTGCTATAAAACTGCTCAGATCAGTTGGGACCCTTACAGACAGTTTAATTTCGGCACCGAGTAATGTTCCTTTGCCTTGCAGTATTGGAGGGATAATGAGCTCTAGAGTGGGGCCCCGTGTCCAGCAGTGAATAAATGTATTAATGTGATATTAAGATAATTGCTCTTGTACAGTATAAATGTGTTACAGGGAACAGCAATAGAAACTAATGTGGCTCCCCGAAGGGCCCGCTCACAGACTTATTGGATTTGTATTTTTTTAACTTGTTCTGCAGCTGTAAATAAAGGGCCCCAGAGGGGGCAATTTATAACTTTCTCAAATATTCAGTGGTCCTCTCTCACGCTCTCTGACTTATGCACAAATTAATAAGAGCTGAATCACAGCCTGTGCTGCTTGCACAGTACTGCTTTGCCATGCAGAGTCTGTCTGTCCCAGAGTCAAATTGGAGAAGTCCCCATGATGCACTTGGAAAGTATTGGCCTGTCAGGCATTTTCTGTTCAAGGGGGCATAATCTGGAGTGTAAGTAAGTGATGCCATGAATCTTGCCTCAGCTATCAAGTAGAATGGACCAATTTCAAAATGACCACTAGAGGCTCTGTTCTGTAAGATCAATAAAAGCTCCCGCACACCCTTCTTCAAGTCAAATCAATGTTACCTGGTGCTCAAAAAGGTAGAGGCTCGGCCACCTCATGTAAAGTCCAGCAGAAATTACCAATGGCACGCAGGATCAATGCAAGCAAGAAGAAATTACCAATGGCACACAGGATCAATGCAAGCAAGTGCTTTGCGTGTTTATTGCTGATGCAACGTTTCGGGGTCACGCCCCTTTCTCATGCATTACTTTACATTAGTAAAGTATGGGCCCTGGTGCAATTGCACTCTCTGCACCCCTGGTAGTTACGCCACTGGACTTACCTGGCATGGTTGCCCTCACTGGAACTGATTATCCTGTGCTCTAGACATAGTGCCCCATTTGAGAAAAGTCTCTTCCCATAACTGGGGTTTAACCCTGGGATGGAGTCGGGAGTGGGATATTGATGTGCAGAATAAATTGCAGATTTTAATTGATAATTCCACTCCAACAGCAGCAAGAAAACCTCTCCTGATCCAGTGACACAATTGGCTCCGGCACCATCTGGTTTCCTGGTTACTGTTCCCTTCCAGAAAAAATATCAATATTTTAATTAAGTTCTCCGATGTCGTCTCCGCCACTGGCTGTGATTGATTGTGAATTCATTGCGCAGAAAGTCACTTTTCCCTTGTTTGCTTGTGGCTGCAGGGAGAGAATCTCCAGATTAAATGACAAGTAGCTCAGAAGGTTCCTTTAGCTCAGAGTGTCCTATAACAGTAACTCACCTATCACTATCTACATACAGTACCTCATTTCACAGGGGTCCTTGTTCCCCAACTGCACCAAGGGATAACTCCCCTTTAGGGTCTCCTTTATTAGGGTGTAGGCCCCAAGCTCCCCAGCAAACATCTACTCTATATTAAAACAAAAGCACAAATGGCTAGCACTACATGTGGATCCCAAAGTGGAAGGGCTGGCTACCTGCTCACACTCACTATGAGCTACCTTTTGGGCAGACAGCCTCAATAATCAGCAAAGAACAGTACCATTTACTGGAAGATATAGTGCATTGTCAAATAAGTTCTCCAAGTAAAAGCAGTCAATGTCCCATAGAAGTCAATGGGAGCTGCACTGATCCTATTGGACCTTTTTTTGGTCATTCAGACTTTTAGAGGTTTTTGGATTTTTTTTTCGCTTGCAGTTGTCTGAACAACTTTAGATTTTAGAGATATTCCTATTTTGGATCATTCAGAGGACTATTTATAACAGTTATAACAGTCTCTTTTTAGCGGTTATTGAAAGCACGTCTGAACTCAATTTCTTTGAAACCACAAATGTCATAAAATTTTGTAAAAGATCCTGAAAAAGCACGAATGGGGAAAGATGTAAAAACTTCAACTTTTTCTTATTGTTGCACAAAGCCATTGTCAAATACACCAGATAACCTCTAAAACCACAAAAAGATCTTCCAGCTGTAAAAGTGATATCTGCCTTAGACTTCTACACCATTTCAACAGGATCTAGCTGGAATTTTGTCGGATAAATCAATTCCAGAAAATCGTTTTTTTCTCGCTACTTTTTTGGATTATTGGTGTCAAAAAGCCAGACCCAAAATTGCTACCTGATCTTTTTTTCTGTTTGTCTATTTTGATCTTTTAATAACTTTCATGGTATTCCTGATTTTAGTGAAAATGAGTTTAATTGTGGTTTCAAAAAGCTCTAATACCACTAAAATTCAAACGTCAATAAATGGACGCCCTCTATGTGTCTTTGTGGAACTGCTCTTTACTTGCTGTTTTTTTACTTCCTGGAAACTGTTTGTCATACCTCCCACCATTTTGGAAATAGAAAGAGGGACAAAAAGATTTGGCGAAAATGTTTTGACCATGCTCATTCTTGTGGCCACACCCCCTAATTTACCATGTTCATTTTATAAAATTTGTCAGGTTATGAAAGTGTGAACACATTTCTTTGGTTTTTATGCGTTGTTACGGTTTTGCTGATAAAGGTGAATTGCCCTTTAAACTGCAAGTCACAGTTTCCCCAAGAGACTTGCTAATCTTAAATTGTTACAATAGCTTATTTGCTTATCTTAAATTGTAACAAATTTATCTAAGTGCACCTGGCACAAATTCTGGGCTCTCTGCCAAAAGCCAATTAAGTTAGAAACTCTGTGGGGGAAATTCACTAAAGCGCGAAGCATCTAACGCTAGCACTAATTCACCAGAGTGACGTCAATTCGTAACTTTGAAAATTTACTAACACCGAAGTAGATAGAAGCGAAGTAGATAGACTAGCGCAGCTTCGCACCCTTACGCCAGGTGAAGTTGCGCACTGACGAAGGATTGTAATTACGCAAATTCACTGAGATCAACATTTTCCTGAACGTTACCACTTTCGCTAGACTTTACTTCATTACTTCCTGTATGGCAATGTCTTTGTGGAACTGTTCTGGTAATGTTTGGTCCTTTATCTTTTATAGGAAGTATATATGTGGAACTGTTCTAGTACTTCTTGTTCCTTTACCTTTAGGCACTAAGTGTAAACGTCCAATACACTGCAGCACACTGTAAGTTGAATGGTGTATCAAAGTGAATTTAGTTGCTCAACCATATGCGCAGACAACAAGTGGCAAAGTTTCGGGCCTCGCAGGACCTTTTCTCAAGCCTCACTTTGATACACCATTCAACTTACACTGTGCTGCAGTGTATTGGACGTTTATACTGAATATCTGACCAGTGACAGGTTGGACTAGCACTGTACAAGCACCTGACCTGAGAAAGGATATAGTCGCATGCAGTTAGAGCACTCCATTATTGAGTGGATTTAGGCAGTAAGTGTGTGAAACTGTTATTTTACCCCCTGAAAGAGAGTATCTATGTGGGACTGTTCTGATACTTCCTGTTCCTTTATCTTTACACAGGAAGTGTGTGGAACCTTTCTGTTTTCCTTCTGACCATATTTCCATCTGTCCCTCAGGTGCTGCTGCTGCAGAGCTTCCTTTGGAAGATAGGACCTGTTGCTTCACCATGTGGATAACCAGGTGGAGGGCCCTGACGTGGTCACTACCAACACTTTCAATATTCATGTTCCACCTTTCTGTGTCCCAAGTCGCCGTAGAGAATTCAGTGAAGGATTACTGCTCAAGGAGAGAGCACCCCATCCTTTCTTTTCAAGGTGAGGGGAAATAGCTGTAGTTTTTAAAGGGCAACTAAGTGAAATTTTGAATGCACCCTTTCTGGGATTTCTTTTCCCCAAATACAGTATATTTGTATTTGTATATTTTACCATTTCAAATGCTTTTCCCACGATAGACAGCAACATTTTTAAGGATTTCATTTTCTGAGATTTTGCCTGTGATTTATCGGTAAGCCTGACCTTTCCGTGTGAACATGCTGTAATTACACTGCAAAATTTCTGCAAAAAAACTGTCTGTTGTTTTCCCCTAACACTTTACTGGGTCTCTAAGGGAAACAGTGCTGGAATTACAAAAACATCTGTAAGCAGACTCGTTGGTTTGATTGAGACATTGGGCTCTGTATGATCAACCCCATTCCTTCCCTAATACACAGTCCTTGTTAGTCTTTGTGATAAGGAGCAGGGTCATCCATCAGCAGGCACAGTCCTGAAGAGAAATCCATAAAACAGAACATGAGCCAGCTTCCTGGATTACCTCTTCTATTTGAGTGCCTAGCACTAGTTCCTGGGCTAACATTTCATATTCATGGCCTCACATTTCATGTTTCTGGGCATCTAGCAAGAACTGTGATGAGGGGCACTTCAAACAGGGGTACTTTATATGGTGTATAAACATCTAAAATGCCTTTTTTGCAAGGGCCATTTTGCTTGTGGTCTAGCTGAAATGTTGGTAATAAAGCACTTTTGATTTTTATGGCCTCTTGATATATGAACTGCACCCAGACCCCATGACCCAGCGACATGTGTGTCCCTGCACTTACTTATATTTAATATGTATAAGCTCTACAAAAACAGGGAGTGTGGATACACAAACACTTTCTCCCTTTGCAGTGTATCCTATTTATTAGGAGAAGGATATGATAAGCGGTTCTTCCATGTATCCAGCTACATCTGAAGATCAATAAACACAGGACCAGTTTCACTAAACAATTCCAAACTGTATCATTTGGAGTGTTCAGCTGATTACACCGAGAGAAGATGCCATTATTTTTACATTTCACTCATCCTCCTTGTATTTGGTAGAAAACAATTCAATGGCTTTTTATATTTCTGGCTTGAGATTAGTGCTCTATTTGTTCTGATAGAATCAGAAGTGCTTATGAACAGCAGTTTATGGGCCATGCACAGAATGGTAACGAGTTGGATGGAACCTTTTAATTTTGTGTAAAAGAACTGTCGACCATTGTATTGATGTTTTTAATGGAGTTGGCAGGTGGCACTATTAAAATTTGCACAGAATTCTAATTCTCTGGTTATTCATTGGTCTAGAATGCTCTCCAGTGTTAAGGCCCCCATACATGGGCCGATAAAAGTTGCAAACAGACTGAGCCTGCAGCTTATTGGCCTGTGTGGGTTGCCCTCCGATAGGCTTCCATGATCGATATCTGTCCGAAAGTTGGCCAGATGTCGATCGGGCAGGGTAAAAACTCCTGTCGGATCACAGCCACATCTGTTTGTTGATGCAGTCCCTCGAGCCCATTGCCTGTATAGCCTCCATTCTGATCCAATCGTTGGGCCCTAGGGTCCATGATTGGATCAGCGCAATACCACCTCAATGTGGGCATATCAGGAGATCCTTTCGTTTGGTGACATTGCTAAATGAGTGGCTCTCCCTGTGTATGAAGAATCACTTAATACATAGAACCGCCGCACACCTGTTATTCACTTTCACTGCTTCAGTGGTGCTGGACTCCGTAGACCAGGCTGGGTCCCTTAGTAACAGAATTATTGAAGAAATTGATCTGCACTCAACCAAATCTGCAGTTGGGGATTAACCCCTTTTATTATACCACCACAAAATAAACGTTTCGGGGGGGGGTTACCCTTCAAGGGGTTAATCCCCAACTGCAGATTTGGTTGAGTGCGAATCCATTTCTTCAATTATTCTCCCTGTGTATGGCCATCTTTATATTGGGGTTCCTAGGGCTCACAGAAAACCAGACCTCAGAGGCACACAATATCCCAGAACTACTTTCATTTAGGGAAAAAATACCATCCCTCCTATATATTTATCTGTTTCCCTATTAATAACATTGGAATCAACCATAATTTTTACCGGCCAGGGCCGATAAAACACCAGCCAGGTGGCAACCCTACTCCCATTCCACCCTCACTCTGCCCACACCTGCCTAGCTTTTCCCACTTCATGACCCCATTTGACTGCACTAGCCCCCCCCCCTGATAATTATGGGCCTTATGGCATTGTCATTGGCTGGGACTTTTGTAAAACCCATAAAATCAGAAATAGCCATCCAGTATTCTGAAGGTGCATGCTGGTTGACCAGGGCTGCAGTTAGTAATCAGGGAATAATCATTACATTTAGTGATTATATAGTTAGCAGCCCCCCAGGGTACCACAATGATTAGCCCGTTGGTCATCAGGCCCCTCTGGGTGGTTGGCCCCCTGCCTACAATAAAAATGGTACTCTAATGGATATGTCCTTTGCATACATGACTATGAGCATGCCTCTAATCTGACCTGGCTATGCCCTAATAATTTTAAATCCCCTCCCAAAATCCCCCAATATTACCCACCCTCTTAAGCCCAAACTGTTACATGATTTTGGGACCCTCCTCTGCCACATGGTTCCTGTGTTCACCCCAATGGTAAGTGGGTGGAAGGTTTGTAGTACAGTGCTGCGCTATATAAATAAATGTTAATAATAAAAGTAGCCTATGGCAGATTTCAGATAAGATTTGAATCATTTTTACCTATTGCCTTTTTTCTTGCAGAACTCAAGCCCTGGTTGTCTAACTTCACATACACCAACGTACGGGATTTCTCTCAGCTGGCACTGGATCTCAACCGAAATCAGCTCATCGTAGGTGCCAGGTAAAGCACAGAACTGTGTGTGTGAGCTGCTGCTGCCTAAATGCCAGAGTTTCATTTCATGTGACATGATATGGTTTGACCAAAAATAGTGTCCGAACCACAAACTGAATCCTGGATTTGGTGCATTGGTTTTCTGCATCAAGCAGGGCCGTTTTAAGGCCTTGGTGGGCCCTGGGCAAAGAGCAAACTAGTGCCCCCCCACAACCGTGTGCGGGAGAAAAAATTTTTGAATCCGTTTTCGCCTCCCCTCCCTGTGTTTCCGCCCTCCGTCATCCTCCCTGTGTGTGTCCCCCTTCCTCCCTTTGTGCGTCCCCTCACTCCATCTTCCGCCCTCTGTGTTCCCCTCCTTCCGTCTTCCTCCTTGTGTGTGTCCCTTCCCTCCCTGTGTGCGTCCCCTCCCTCCAGTTTCCCCTCTCTCTGTTCCCCTCCTGGCATCTTCCTCAGTCTTCCTCACGGTGCGCGTCTCCTCCCTCCGTCTCCCTCCTGGCATCTCGCCTGGTCACCGAGCTCAGTGGGCCCCCTGGGACAGTGGGCCCTGGGCAGGTGCCCCATCATTTGCATTATTAAAGCGGCCCTGGCATCAAGCACTGATTGTGAGCTCCTCATGGCAGATATATGTTGTGACTAGATCTGGGCACTTTTGCCAATAAAGGTTTTTTAAGAAAAAGTCTTCATCGTATGGTGCTGTCAATTTTTACAAATAAGATCTGGGCACTGAGCTACTAATAATTGGTGGTGCTATCATAGTCTTAATTACTTTTGTGCCTTCATTTAACCAAATATAAATATAATATATAGGTGCAATTTGTAACAAATATATACTGGCCCCGGAGAATGGGCCCAATCTGAGATGTGGGGGTAATAATTGTAAAATGTAGAGATAGGATATAATATACAATATGATATGTGCTTTGTATATTTAGTCTTCGTTTCCATAGATTTTCCTGGGGTTGATCACAAATATCCTTGTGTGAAATCAGCTGATACCGTGACCCGTGGTCTCACAAGGAGTGTTCCATGATCCAGGTCTAATCTCTTAATCTTCAGATTTATTGACCCTGTGATATCCCAAATTGGTAACAGCCTCATGCACGCCTGGGTCCCTTTAAACCTGGAACTCTGAGTTCCCTGATACGACTTATGGAAAGATCTGACAGAGAGAAACTGCTTTGTGCCTGTCACTCTCAGAGAAATATTTATTTAAAGGAATTTCTCTAGAAGTCACTTTGAACCGGCCACTGAAAGGCACATAGAAGAGGGCTGCGTTAATCCTGCAGTACTTCCAATAAAATAAAACCAGTAAACTATCCTTAGTTTTCATTGTATAATGACCATTGTTTATTGACTGTGATTGCTAAAAAATACAGCTCCCAGTATCCCCCCAACAAGCTAATTCTTGCATGAACTGGGCCTTTAAATCTACTGCCTGGAAATGTTGATCCACTGTTAGGCCATCAGATCCAACTTTGCTTCCAGGAGACAAATAATTCCTCACTGATGCCTCTCAAGTGAGAAATATCTCTATACAAAAAACAGGCTTTGTGCCAGAGAATATTTAGTTTTTCCAAGCAGATATCTGAGACTTTTTGAAGGCACTGAGAGAATCTGCCATCGCTACCCACCTGGCAGGGCTCTGTTGCATCCACCTATAAATGAGTTGTTATGCTGCAAGGAGACATTCTTTTAGTTAAAGGGATCACTGTTCCTTGGAAATTGTTATTTAATATCTAATATGTTGCAGCTGAATGTAATATAAGCAATTTTGCAGTTGGTCTTCATTCATGTATTCACTGTGTTTATTGTAGTCTGCCTTTGTTTATCCTGACATGTAATTTACTAGGTGGTTGCAAATGTTTCTATTTAGAACTTCTCCAAGTTTCACTTTAATTGTTAGAGAACTGAGCAGCAACATATTTGTATAGCTGATGATGAGCTGCTTGTCCTGTGGGATTAGAACCTACACAGGATACAATGTAGCAGAGTTGCTGACTATGTGGAAATGGGACCCCCAAAGCATACAATGTAACAGAAGCTTTCCAGTTAGTAGGTCATGTTGCAGCTAAAGTTGGTGCTGGTCAGGCAGCAGGCTTAAAGGGGTGCTCCAACTTTAAATTAACTTTTAGTACTTTTTATAGTACTTTTAGAATAACCATATCTAAGCAATGTTTAATTGGTCTTCATTCATTTGTTTTTTTTTATTAGTTGCCCCTTTTTTCTGAATATTTCACTGACCCCATCTAAAAAAACCACTCTGCAAAGCTATACATTTATCATTATTGCTACATGTTATTACAGATCTAGGTCCTTTCCTATTGACATTGCAGTCTCTTATTCAAACAATCCATGGTTGCTAGTGTAATGTGGACCCTAGCAACTAGATTGCTAAAATAAAAACCTGGAGAGCTGCTGAATAAAAAGCTAACTAATGCAAAAGCCACAAATAATAAAAAATTAAAACTGAATGCAAATTGTCTTAGCCTATCGCTCTCTACAGCATACTAAAAGTTAACTTACACATGGGCGTTTTCGACCTGCGCTCCCCTGCGTTGCGTTTGGCTGCGTTCAGCCGCAGGTCTAGACGCACCTCATTAGTTTCAATGGCGTTGTACCCACAAGACGCGTGTAAGTGCCAAATGCAGATTCAGACGCAACATGCTGTGCCTGAATCTGCGTTCGGCGCTTACACGCGTCTCGTGGGTACTACCTCATTGAAAAGAATGAAGTGCTTCTAGGCCTAAATGTAGCCAACACAATGCAGGGGACCGCAGGTCAAAAACTCCCGTGTGTAAGGGCCCTAAAGGTGAACAGCTTTAAGCAAGTAAGCAAGTCAGGGCACAGCAGGTCCAAATATGGTGCAGACCTAGCCAATTAGATCAATGCAGGTTTATTTCTTGAGTTGTATAATTTGCTGCTGCCTCATATGTGAGTATTTAGTGCCACAGTTACAAAAGGGTGGGTTCAAATGCAGAAAGGCCAAGAATGAGACCCAGCTCTGTGGGCCACATTGTTGCTCCTTACTCACATGCTGGAATAAAAAGGAAGAAATAGAGCTAATGCCCCCATGTGTGGAGTCATCGGACAGGCTTCCCTGACCTTCGGCCAGATCTCGATCGGGCAGATTAAAAAATCCCGTCGGATTGCGGCTGCATATGTGTGGAGATACCGCCCGTATCTCCTCTATATTGATCCGATCGTTGGGCCCTAAGGCCCACATTCTGATTATGCTGATGTCGCCCACCTCAATTTGGGCATATCGGGGAGAGATCTCCCTGTGTATGGCCATCTTTAAAGGAAAAGTAAATGTTTTTCTTTTTCTTTCTGTAAATTTGCTCTAAACAGCCCCCCAGATTAATGTACCTTAGTCCCTGCTGCAAGTCTGCTCTGGTTTCTGTGTTATCAGCAGCTTGTTTCCCCTTCTTCCTGGTGCAGAGTGAAGCCCCGCCCCTTAGTTTACTGAGCAGTCCATTTGCTGCTGTTCCACAATAGAGAGGAAGAGGGAGCCAGTGTTTCATTAGTAAGCTAGTTTCCCCAAGCAAAAGCTGCTACACACACTGCTCTCTGCTATGTCATAGTATGCAAATGATCTCCTGGACTAGTCCAAGATATAAGGTCAGCTCAGAAAGCTAAGGGGCTGGGCTTCACTCTGCACCAGGAAGAAGGGGAAACAAGCTGCTGATAACACAGAAACCAGAGCAGACTTGCAGCAGGGACTAAGGTACATTAATTTGAGGGGCTGTTTAGAGCAAATTTAGAGATAGAAAAAAAAAACGTTTACTTGTTCTTTAAAGATCAGGATTTAAAACATGATTTGAAATAATGTTACTGGTATGCTTATGCCTTTTGAAGCATATACAGTCTAATAGAAAAGCAATGTCATAATGCAAACCACAAATCTATGCCCCAGACCTGTAACTAACCCTCACAGTAACATGTTGTTACCCATGAGACCACTGCTGATGATCCCAGCATTCCAGCAGAGTGAGCAGTTGTCTCTTTGTTACAGAGAAAGACATTACATTTTAATTAAAGGTTTTTGTGCCTAAAATCTTCAGCACCAGGGAACGTGGGTGCGTGTATCTGTGTGGGGGCGAGTGGGGGGAAGCGATGAGAATCTTCTGAAATTTCTGCAGCAAAAAATATATGATAAAACAAAAATTATTTTGCCTTTGAAAACAATTACCAGCTTTTAGAAGGCCAGGCCAGCTCTTTCTCCATTTCTGTACTCTCTCAGCCTCCTGCCAGCTCCATCTCTAGTCTCTGTGCCCTTTCTGCCTCTTGTCAAATTCTTCCTTAATTTCTGTTCCCTCTACACCTCCTGTCCACTCCATTCCTGATATATGTACACTCTCAGGGGTGTAACTACAGAGGAAGAAAACCCTGCGGCTGCAGGGGGGCCCAGGAGCTATAGGGGCCCCATAAGGCCCTAATTCATATACAATTACAATAAATATTGGTAAAACAGGTCAACCACTGGACATTTTGGGGGCCTGAAAAATAATTTGCTGTGGGGCCCAGTAAGATCTAGTTATGCCACTGTGTAACGTGCTCCACCTGCCTGCTCTATCATCCCACATTTTTGTACCTTCACAACTCCTGCTTGCTCCTTCCCTGTGCCCAGGCCCAGACTGGCTATCTGTGGGTTCTGGCAAATGCCAGAGGGGCTTTTGTCACTATACAGGCACTATTTAGTAGGCTGGTGGAGGACTATTTGGGCTTCTGTTTACTTGGGATGCCTGGGCATATTTTGACTCCCAGTCCAGACCTTTGCCTTTGCCCTCTTCATCTCCTTCTCCC
>CM044447.1:52627894-52638674 GCA_024363595.1 Xenopus borealis
TCATGGACAAGACGATTTCCATGCAATGTCTGGCTGTATTCAGTACATATGACAGGTCAAAGAGCATAATGATAGGCAGAAGGCAATGCAGAGCATAAGACTGGGCAGCAATGAAGAAACCTGGTGCCCTGTCAGCTTTATGTGGAAATGTGTAAAGGGAGAATGAGCTGCAAGTCAAGCCTGACACTATGGTTGCCACCTTCTCTGGAAAGAAATACTGGCCTTCCTAAATATTTATCTTTTTTCCCTATTAATAACATTGGAATCAACAATTATTTTTACCGGCCAGGCCAGTAAAATACCGGCCAGTTGGCAACCCTACCTGACACCCAGACACTGTGCTGTGGATCAGGGAAAGAATGGTGGCTTCATGTCTGATGAGCAGTAAATGGAAGCTAAAAGATTTAGGCTAAAATAATAATGTATTTGCCTGTCAGAGGGACAACCAGTTGAATCCTGGAAACTGATTAATGCAGGGGTCTCCAACCGCCAGGCCGGGACAGTCCTGAACTGGACTGCCAAGCCTAGCCTGCAATTTAAGAGGCGCACCGAATTGGACAACGACATACCAAATTGGACCCGACCCCTTCCTGACCCCTCAACCCCCCTCTGACCCCCCCAACCCCCTCCTGACCCCCTTTACACTGGTCCCTGGGCCAGAAAAGTTGGGGAACACTGGATTAATGCAATGGGACAGATTTTTGTAGTCAGTGATTACCGATAGTTACTGAAAAAACCTACCATGATTCAGCTGTGAATCTGATTGGCACAGAATTCTGGTCTGTTGATAGGGAGTATTTACCCATTCATATATAGCATTGATCCCTCCAAACAGTGACACGCGCCCCTTCTGCAACTGCGCTGAGATTGTTTTCTGCCCCAAGGTAATTAAGATTAGTGTATTTTTTGGCTGGATCTCAGGCATTCCCACCTGGCCCTATAGGCTTTGTGTGCAGAGCAGAGAGGGGGATTAACCAATGAGGTGGTTTCAAAGTGGAACTGAGCCCTTGAAGCTGGCAGTGCCACAGGCTTATGGTGAAAAGGGTAACCAGATTCCTCGTGCACAGGCCACTGATGGGTTAACCCTTCCTTGCCAAGATCAGTTCCCAAGAACAGAGCTGCATTTTATCCCCCCACATACATTCCTTTATGCATTACCCCCACCCCCTTTTTTTCGGGTAGTGAATTGTGCACATATTGTTCCCCACCATCCGAGCCAACTAGTGGGCCCCACATAACCCTGGTGAGTGCAATGCGCCAGAAATTTTTTTAATTCTGGTCCCCCCTCCCTCCCTGTGTTTCCTCCCTCCATCTTCCTCCCTGTGTGCTTCCCCTCCCTCCCTCCACCTTCCTCCCTCCCTGTTCCCCTTAGGGTTGCCACCTGGCCGGTATTTTTAGTGGTTGATCCCAATGTTGTTAATAGGAAAAAAATATAAATATATAGGAAGGCCGGTATTTTTTTCAAGAAAAGGTGGCAACCCTAGTTCCCCTCCTTCTGTCTTCCTCCCTGTGTGCGTCCCCTTCCTCCGTCTCCCTCCCTGCATCTCGCCCTGCCCCCCGGTGCAGTGGGCCCCCAAAAGCAGTGGGCCCTGGGCAGAGGCACTATAACTTGTATTGTTAAAGTGGACCTGCCCACCATATGCAATTCACTAGGCAGAGTCATAAGTGCATATAGGCAACCCAGCAGGGGAAACCCTTATCTACCTCCAGAAAAGGTGCATGTATCAGAATGTGGCACATTGACTGGGGCTAGTCATACATGAGATTGGCCAGGACAACTTATGGGTGTGGCATAAACTATTTTAAATCTGGGTTTTCATTTTACTGGTCCCCAGGGGTCCCCTCCCCAGGAGCCAGCAAAAAGTGCCTGGGATTGTCAATGTGACAGATGGTTGCAGTTTAGTTTAGTCTCAATGTTATTTCTCTTGTCATGAGAGTGATGGACCTTCCCCCGGGCCCCCAGAACTACCAAGTGCAAATCTCATCTGTCTGTGCCTCACTGCTCTGTACAAGCTAATGGCCAATACAAGGAACACATCATGTAAATGTCTGCGTTCCTACTGAATTGTGCTTAGTACAGGGAAATTCCAATGCTGCTATAGTTTTACAGTATCTCTCTGTACAGGCTATGTGCAAACTTAGAAGGCTGTTCCTGCTGAATTGTGCTTAGTACAGGGGGATACCTGTACTGACATAGTTTTATTGTATCTCTCTGTACAGGCTATGAGCAAACTTAGAAGGCTGTTCCTGCTAAATTGTGCTTCCTACAGGATGGTTTCTCTCTGTCTTTTGATTTAATATTGGGTGGTCTCTTACAACCGAATTCCTATAGGCTGTTCAGTTTATCAGGAAGTATATAGATATGATTTTGCTAATTATGGAGTAGTGCCTGCATTTTTGTATGACCATGGTGGAGCTGCTATTCAGACTCTGTTTGGGCATTGTTGTAATTGTTCCATGGGTAATGATCAGTGTCAGTTGTCTGGGGGATGAGTAGAAGGACAGGGAGGCTGATCAAGCTAATATCCCCCATAGCGAGGGACTGGGGAGATGCTGCTCAGCTCCTGATGTATCTTTTATCGGTCCCCACAGGGCCCACTGGGCGCTGGTGTGTGTAAGGGAATATAAAAACTACAGCTGTAGGGAAATCTCCATAAATGTTCCTGAATTTGCAGAACACAACCCCACTTTACATGTCTAAGCCCCCCTCCAACTTTCTTTGGAATTAGTTGGACCCTGAGCCAAAAGCTCTTCCGACCTTTAGAGTCTGAGTTCCACCCTGATGATTTTATCTTATTATTGGGGGTTTCAATCTTGTGCAGTTTAATTAAATCGTCCTTATGGTGAAGGGAAGAAGAGAGTGCCAGGTATGCCCTTAGGCACACTTTGGGGGGGGGGGAGGAATTGTCTCTTATTGTACAATAAACCAATTTATTATCCTTTGTTGACACAGTTCTTTGGAGGAGTTTGATATTCTGCCTCTGTGGGTGAAATACATTTGAAATCACAACAGTTACAGCTATTCATAATCCTGCAGCCAATGTGCCCAACACAAACACAGGGAACAAATCTGGCAGCAGTCAGGGCTGGGACTGACTGGCAGATGGATCTCAATTCATTGGGATGTTTGTCCTGGGCATTGGTTTCATTATTATGTGCTTTTTCACACAGCAGAGGTTCAGTCCTGGAGTCTCTAGCCAGCTCTGCCCTGTGGCACAAGTTATGGGCAAAAGTATCAGGGCACTAAAATGGTAGACTGGTCAAACTGGGCTGGACTTGGGGGAAAAAAACCCACTGACCCAGGCCTGCTTCTCATTGGTAACTGAGGATGATCAATCAATTGTGGCCATAATTGGGATAAAGTGGTGCTGGGTTTCCAGTACTGATTGGAACTATTCTAATGTAAACAGGCCACAGTGTGTTTCCTGAATCTCAATTGTAGGATTATTGGCTTGGATTCTGGTATAAAATGCACCGGCTTTATCAGGAATGCCCCTGTAACTGCTCCAGAAACCAGGTGGTGCTGTGAAGTCTGATACACCAGTGGCAAAGGTTATTTTTCTTTCATCTAACAAGGTTTCTTGGCTTTGTAAAACCTGTTTTTTCCCTGTGTATTGGGATCTGAAATCCATTGGCATCATAATGGGCCCCAGCTTTGCATGTGAGTTCCTGATCCTCTGGCATTCTGGTCTTGCACATAATCCTCTTAGTGCCGCTCCTGTAGGTACCGAGGTGATTTATCAAAGCCGTTCAGACCTCGGTGTGAGCTCCTGGGCAGATATAACTGGGCACAGATAATAACAACATAGGGATTATCTGTAATGCACACTGACTGCAGGACCATAGACGAGGCACAGTGCCACATTAGGCCCCATGTGTTATATCTCTTTTTATCCAATAATCACAGTGGCGATAATTCTCCCAGGAAATGATGTAGCCTTCCATTGTATGTTATGGATGTCAGATGACTATTTTCCTGCATTTCGGAAGTGCACTGCAATCCCCTGTATGTGACACATATAGGGGATTGCAGCCAGCCCATTCCTGCTTGCAACTATGATGAATAAAGTTGGAAGGAATTCTCATCTAAAGTAGAGTAAACAAAAACCACTACTTAAAAGGATACTGTCATGGGAAAACATTTTTTTCAAAATGCCATCAGTTAATAGTGCTGCTCCAGCAGACTTCTGCACTGAAATCCGTTTAGCAAAAAAGCAAAGAGATTTTTTTTTTATTTGATTAATCTGGCGCTAGACATATTGTTGATTTCCCAGCTGCCCCTAGTCACATGACTTGTGCTCTGATAAACTTCAGTTACTCTTTACTGCTATACTGCAAGTTGGAGTGATATCACCCCCTCCAGCAGCCTAACAATGGGAAGGTAACCAGATAGCAGCTGCCTGGTAGATCTAAGAACAGGTCCCACTGCGACACATTCAGTGCAATTGAGTAGGAGAAACAACAGCCTGCCAGAAAGAAGTTCCCTCCTAAAGTGCTGGCTGGCTGAAAAGCACATGACCAGGCAAAATGACCTGAGCTGACTGCCTACATACCAAAGTTACAAATAAAAAAATACACAAGTTACAAATAAAAAAATACACTTGCTGGTTCAGGAACGACATTTTATATTGTAGAGTGAGTTTAAACTGTGTAATTTAGAAATAAACACTATATCATAATAATCACGACAGAATCCCTTTAAATTAAGCTGCTTCCTACATCCTACAGGAAAGAATATCTTTATTTTGAAGGGTAAGTCCATAGACTCTGTTCTTCTTATGAGTGGGCTGCTCTCTTTTCAGTGTCAGGCTGATGGGGTATTTCCAAGTGCACTGAATGCTACGTCACTGGGGAGCCTTTTGATGGTGCAAGAGTTCCCTCTAGTGGCCTAAACTTTTTCATCCTACTTTTATTTGCCATGGCCCATAGAGAGCTGCTCTCTTCCCAATGGTCAAGGACAAAGTTTTGACCACTGGGAAGAGAGCAACCCACAAACAATACAAATAGGGAATTGGAGCTCTGATAGACCATGAGAACAGGCCAAGATCATAACATATACAGAGAATGAAGCTGAACGTGCTCAGATTTCATGGTTTGAATGCTGTGCCCACTCTGCAGCAGGGAGTATTGGGACGATGGGCACGTAGGATGAGGTTAAACAAGTAACCTCGGGGATGGCACCATTATCTTACATTATATATTGCAGCGCCATGTCATTTCTCCCTGTATCCAGAGGCAGCAGGGAAGTAAGAAATGATGATGAGCGGTTAAGTGAGCGCCTTCTGCTCAGATTGTATTATTTGTCACCCTGGGTAATGGTACTGCTGGCAGGGCCACGCCGGCTGATTGAGTTGTGTGTTTACGAGCACAGAAGGCTGCCCGGCTCTTTGTTTTACTGCCCCTGTCTTTCTGGCAGCAGACGCTGCACTTGGGAAGGGCTGGGGAGAGTCAGGACAGTTCTTTCTGGTAGAGATTGATGGGAAATGATGGTCTTTGATTCTGTGCAGAATGGTTCTGTCCTTTCCCTTTTGTATCAGCAGCAAAAATAGCAAATTCCCTCTCCCTTGGCAGTACAGCATTCTGTCTTATACTTAGTAATTCTACCACTGACTGACTGTCTCTCTGACAAATTTTCTTTGTATATGTCTCTCACTGTCTATATAACTGTCTCTCATTATCTGTGTATCTGTCTCTCACTCTCTATCGGACTCTCGCTGTCTGTGTATCTGTCTATCACTGTTTTTCATAATTCATATTAACCCATGTCTATCTGTCTGTCTCTTTCTGTTTGCCTGGTCATTACTCTCTGTATATCTGTCTCTCGTTGTCTGTACATGTGTCTCTCATTTTCTGTGTATCTGTCTCTCACTGTCTATCTCTATCACTGTCTGATGCATAGTAACCCCTGTCTGTCTCTTTCTGTTTCTGTCTCTTGCTGTCTGTACATCTGTCTCTCGCTGTCTGTACATCTGTCTCCCATTTTCTGTGTATCTGTCCCTCAGTGTCTATCTCTATCACTGTGTGATACATAGTAACCTCTCTCTAAAGCTGGCCATAGACGTAAAGATTTTTGAAAGATCCAATGGTTATCGTGAGACCACGATTGTCTCAAAACGATCGTTTAAATGCCTGATGTGTCCATCAACTAAAAAGACCATTTCAGGCGATATTGCCACCAAAACTGAAGGATCGCAGCCTGCTTGGCCCTGCAAACATAGGTAGATTGCATGGGGACTGATAAAGATTTTCTAACCTGGCTGATCATTCTTCAGACCGATGTCGGACAAAAATCATAAGATGTACAATCGGTGGTATCCCACTAACCGCACGATAATTTGAAAGATTGGTCGGACTTCCCTAAGATCGGTCGTTCGGCAGGGAAAGATCATTGCGTTTATGGGGACCTTAAGTCTGTCTAGCTATCTATTTCTCAATGTCTGTATATGCTGTCTGTGTATATGTCCGTCACTGCCTGTGTAACCCTAGCTGTCAGCCATTAGCGGGGTTCTCGGTTTCAGCAAGAGATACTGGATATTCCTAATATTTATGTTAATTATAGTAATTTCCTCACAATCAGTGTAAAATTCTGGGGCCACAAGTAGGGTTGGCACCTTTTCTGTAAAAAAATACCGGCCTTCCTATATATTTATGTTCCCTATTAATAACATTGGAATCAACCATCACTTTTACCGGCCAGGTCAGTACAATACTGGCCAGATGGCAACCCTAGCCACAAGAAACAAACTGGAGACACTTAAGTCAGCGTGTATGTTGGGCAGCACAAAGTGATGTTAATGGCATGTTAATATCAGAACACATGGGTTTCTCACCAGCCTGGAACCCGGATTTACAATGTATAAACCATTGCAGAGCTGATTCCACACTAATAACGATCCAGTAACTGCTCCCATTGGCTGCTTGCTGCATGTGCCTCTGCTTCCTATACTTGTGCCAAAAGGCAGCGGCACCAGGCTAGGACTGACAATTTGTCTGGCAAATTCCAGAAGGGCTGCTGTAAAATACCATGGGAAGTCACTATATAGTGAATTGGTGGGGGCTAGTAACGGGCGAATAAAATTTCGCCCTGGCAAAAATTCGCTCACGCCCACGCTTTGGACATGTATGTCCGTTTTTGGACACCTGCGGCCATTGCCGGCGTCCAAAACAAGGCAAGTCTGGGTTTCCCAAATTGTTCCAGAAATTTGCGAAGAATTTGGTTAATCGAAACGCCGCCGATTCGCCCATCACTAGTGGGGGCTGTTTCGGCCTCTGTGCAGCTCCACAGGTACCAAAAAGTGATACAGTCACATTGTAGCATTATGGAGATAAAATGGTGTACAAGTGCATGAGAGCTGACGGAGCTGGCAGGGAAGGGGTTAAGTGCAGTTGCATTGAAAGGGTTAAGGCAGCTAAGATTCCAGGGGTTCAGAGGTTTATTTGGACAACTTCCCCCCCTGGAAGGCGCAGATCGGATCCCGTTGCAGCTTCCCTAGTGTTTGGAGCTGAAAGGGCCCTTTGTCCTCTGTTCTCTCACTATCCCCTGTGAGCCGGGCCCTTGCAGCTCCTGATTGGGTAGACTGTGCAGACAGACAGAGAGACAGGGGCCACAGAGAAAGCTTTGTGTAACATTTGGCCTGATAAGTCTCCAGCAAAGGGCCCCGGGTATCACTGGAAAAACACAGAGGGAAATCACTCAATAATCCTATTTATTGGGGCGAGCGCTTGTGTTTGTACGCAGCTTGTCCTTTTAACTTTCTCTCAGGGGCCACAAAGCCTGGGATGAAGTGGCCCTGTGTGCTGGTTTGTGTAGCTCCCTTGTGTTACCACCGGCTTTTCATCAGCCGCTCCCTTTGAAAAGTCCAGTTCCGCAGCTCATAGTGGGACAGAGTATGATTGTCTTACAGGAATCTCCAGATTGCTCCTCAGTGACAAAGGGAAAATGTAACTGATGTGGGGGTTGTTTCATACCTTAGTGTTCCATCTTAGGGAACTACAGCTCCCAGAATGCTCAGCTAGCTGCATTAGCTGAAATTCCAGTCATTAAAATACTATACCTGCACAAATAGTGGGGAGGGTCAATAAAATAAATATTTGCATTTCAAACGGGAACTCTTGTTGATGTCAAATTGCTAGGGCAACTGCTAAATATTCTGCCACATGAATTTTACCTTTCTATTTGCGATTGTAACAATCACCCTACCTATTTCTCTCTGTGTGCAGGACCTGTCTAGGGGCCCGGGACCCATACTGTGGCTGGGACAGTAAGAAAAAGCGCTGCACCACCTTGGAGGACAGTTCCAACATGAGCCTTTGGGCCCAGAACATCACAGAGTGTCCTGTGAGTAACCATTAACCTTGTTGAGATGGGGGGGGGGGGGTCTGTACGTGTTAAGTGTAAGTTTAGTTGTGCAGAGCTGCTGTATTGGGAGGCTAGCTAGGGTAGACCTGGATTGTGAGTTTAAAGGAACAGTAACACCAAAAATTAAAGTGTTTTAAAGGAACAGTTCAGTGTAAAAATAAAAACTGGGTAAATAGATAGGCTATGCAAAATAAAGAAAAATCTTTCTAATATGGTTAGTTAGCCAAAAATGTAATGTATAAAGGCTGGACTGACTGGATGTGTAACAGAACAGAACACTACTTCCTGCTTTTCAGCTCTCTAACTCTGAGTTAGTCAGTGACTATAAGGGGGACTATGGTGTTTATACAAATGGCCGGCGGGTGTCACTGTGCATACACAGGACTTTCTGTACAGCTTGAAAGTGAAAGTAAGACTTACTGCTGTTATGTAATGGCTACATGAACCTGCTAATAAAGCACTGTTACACTCTCCTCATCCTCGGCTACCAAACACAACAGGGACCACATGGGACATAACTGCTCAGTGAGTTTGCAACTGATCCTCAGCATTCAGCTCAGATTCAAAAGCAACAGTTATGTCCCATGTGGCTCAACTCTCTGATTGGTTACTGCCTGGTAGCCAATCAGTGGAAACCAAGAGAGCTGAAAAGCAGGAAGTAATGTTCTGTTCTGTTATACTTCCAGTCACTCCAGCCTTTATACATTACATTTTTTTGTATGAGTTTATCTACTATCAGCTGTCTAACCTGAACCTTTTTTGCTTTGAATGGCTGCCCCCATTGCTACACATCAGCTTATTTCTATAAACAATAGCAGTGTTTCTAAAGCAATTTTAGCAGTGCAAGGCAACACTGTATTATATTTGTATTCCTTTAAAAAACTTTTATGTTTTGATGTTACTGTTCCTTTAAATGCTAGGGAGAATTTTCTCATTGAAATTCTGTTTTACTTGGTGGCAGGCAGGTCCAGACTGAAAATCAAAATAGACCCTGGCATTTCAGGTACACAGAATCCCATCAGCCCACACAGAGGCTCACTAAACAATGACTTTCTATGGGACCTTATAGCAGCCCCCAGAACCCACAGATTGCCAGTCTGGGCCTGGTGGCAGGTGACCGTGGGGCCAAAAAACTCCCAACATTGATGGTGGTCCTATGCGGAATGGACTGGGTCTGCCCATGGATAATGCCTGACAATGTCACTTTCTTTTTGTAGATCAGGAACCTGACTGTTCATGGTGGGCTGGGCATGTGGTCGTCCTGGCTACCATGCCAACACTCCGATGGGGATTCTTCATGCTTGTGCCGTTCCAGAGTATGCGACAACCCTCTGCCTCGCTGTGGGGGTAGGGATTGTGTCGGGACACGGATAGAGATCGCCAACTGTTCACGGTAAGTGTAGCAGTTACCACTTACCTTTATGAACCTTATAAGGTGGGCAGCAATGTAACCGAATTGGGGGTTGTGGATTACTGGCATTCCGAAGGTATCTTTTAAATTGAATTTTGGGGCTCTTTCGAGGGGGTTCTCTTTCCTTTGTTACATACACATATGATGTGCATGTGAGTATCCTACACATCATCACATAGCCTGCACTGGCCTGTTATACAGGAATATAAGAACAACTGCCAGGTTATGTAAACCTGCTCTGAGGGCCATAGTTAGCCTTTAATTAATGTATATATACATACCTAGGTTCTGCCTGTCTGAACTGCTTCTCCTATAGTCAATGCCTGAGGAAAGCAAGGAAGGCGTGACATGCACAGTTAAACGGGAGAAATTATTAGCAACTTTGATTGACAGCTAATTTACCTGTGGAGAGCAGAGGAACCAGCAGGGGCACGGGAAGCTATATTTTGATTTCGTAATTACAAGTCACAAATAACAAGTGTCGGCTTTTTGGCAACTTGTTTTTTTTTATTATTAAAGGGGTAGTACGACTGTAGTATAAGTGTGCATTGCTTTCCTTACGACTCACACAGCCTGGCTCTTAAACTGAGATTTTCTTTCATTGTTTCTGCATCTGCTTCAGCTACTTACATGTAAGACCCAATATTTCTGATTTTATTTAAGTTCACTATTATTAATTAATATATAAATTAATATAATATTAATATATAAATTAATTCACTATTAAAATATATAATATTGTGTATAAATATACCAGGAAATACACTCTCCAATGCAATGGAAATAGAAACAATAGCATGAGTACCAGGAAATGCAGTCCCCCATGCAAAGGAAGTAGAAACAATCGCATAAGTAACAGGAAATACACTCTCCCATGCGATGGAAGTAGAGACAATTGCATGAGTACAAGGAAATACACTCCCCCATACAATGGAAGCTGAGACAATCGCATGAGTATCAGGAAATAAACTCCCCCATGCGAAGGAAGTAGAAACAGTAACATAAGTACA
>CM044447.1:52643827-52654366 GCA_024363595.1 Xenopus borealis
TCTTGCCCACTCCCACACCTTGTGTATCATTCCCTTTAGCTTTCTCTGTACAGGGTCTTCCTCACCTCCTGTATTTATTGTGATGTATGTAACTCCATATTTATTGTGACGTATAACTCCTCATGTTCTATTCATGTGATTTAGTTGTATAATCACATTCCCTTTTCAGCGCTAAGAAACAAGTTGGCGCTATAGAAATACATGTTAATAATAATCCCATGTGCAAGTATTAGAAGTACAAAACACTTTTACAGTAATAGAATGCATCATGTTTTCCCAAGTGACACAATATGACACACTGTATGGGGGCACACATTCCTTCACTCTATTTTGTCCCTTTCATGGGAAATTAAAAAAACCTTTTTGGGAAAAAACATTTTCCCGTCAGTTCCTCTCTGTTTGTTGTCATCAAAGAACAATGAGACCCCATGGGAATTCCAGGAATCTCGGACTCACTGAAACTCATTAGAATATGCTTTAATAAGCGATAACCCCCTCGCCCCCCCCCATCCCACAGTGACCCATTTAGTAGGAAAATAAACCTCACAATTACAACAAACCAAAGGAAAACAGAAGGACATTTATTAACGTTCATTCACCCTGTTTAGTAACTTGGGGACCATTTGCCTGTGGGTTGCGCAGCTGGGACTGACGCTTCTTTATAAGAGAATCCACTCTGTGATGTGACACTGGAACAATAGGACGCAATTAGTTTGCCGTGACGGTCTGGGAATCCGGCTTTTTATGGGTCATTCGCCTTTTCTGCCAAAGAAAGCTGAGATTAAACTGAGATGTCGTCATTGGCTCTTGAATTGTCCATAAAAACATCAGTAGTGCAGGATTGGCTTTTATAACCGAGTATGTGTGGGGGGGGGGGGTGAGCAAAATCAGACAGCGACATACAATGGCAATGACAGTTATGCATAACTATAAACCCATTGAGAATGAGGAATGAATGGATATTGGGAAACTGCTTAGATTATACTTCTTGCATTCTGGAAAAACTCATTTTAGGTTCCCCTTTGATGACAAGTTAGAATTATTTACCCTCTGGTGTAATAGTGGCAAAGTGCGGAAGTTGGAAACGGTTTAAACAGTTACATAAGGGGGGATGTTTACCTTGACGTGGTATGGTGGTTTATCAACTTTATGATCACAACTTTGTAGCTAAAAACCCCTGTTTTTGTAAACACATGCACTTGCGTATAAACTGAATTACTTAGACAGGGGACCAGGGAATGTGCATTGATTAATTGGCCAAGTCAGTAGCACTTCCATTGTACTTATTTACTTTAACTTAAGGCCCCCATACACGGGCCAATAAAAGCTGCCAACAGACCGTGTCTGCAGCTTATTGGCCTGTGTGCGGGGCCATCCAACAGGCTTCCCCGATCGTAATGTGGCCGAAAGTCGGCCAGATCTCGATCGGGCAGGTTAAGAAACCTAGTTGGATCGCGGGCGCATCTGTGCGTGTATGCGGTCCCGCGATGCGACCTCCGGTATCACCCTACGGCCCACGATCGGATCATGCCAATATCGCCCTCTTCAATGTTGGCATATCAGGGAGAGATCCGCTCGTTTGCCGCTATCGCCAAACGAGCGGTTCGCCAAACAGTTTTTACAATTTAAAAAGTCCCTACTTCCTTTCTGGCAATATAACAGCAGTCCTGTTTTGCTTTATGGCAGGGATTTCAGAGAAATATCTCAATAATAAAGTGCTCGCCATTTAGGTTAAGGCCACAGGTAGAGATTTCGGGGAGATCTGTCGCCTGGCGACTAATCGCTGCGACAAATCTCCCCGAATAGCTTGGTAGCGGTGCGCACCGGCTACACGTAAAGTCGCCTGCCGCTACCAAGCTATTCGGGGAGATTTGACGCGCCGATTAGTCGCCAGGCGGCAGATCTCCCCGAAATCTCTACGTGTAGCCTTACCCTTAGTGTGCTTCTCTAACTTGAAAGGCTCAGTGTTGGTTTTGTTTGCCTTTGCCCCTCTGTAGCCAGTAGAAGCCTAAAATGAGGTATAAGAAAGGTGAGCTCAAGCAGAGCCAACCAAATTACTTAACTTTTAAAATACTTGATGTATGAACAAAGGAGCTGGAATAATAGAATCGTCTATTTCTATATAAGGTTTGTGGAATAGAGGGGATGATTATGAAAGGTAATTAAGTACTGGCTTTAGTTCATCTCTGGCAGGAAGTTGTGCCGCTCTGGCAGGAAGTTGTGCCTGTAGGACCGGTGATACCTTAACAGAGCAATGAAAGTGACATATATTTGGCAGGAACGTAGTATTCTCCTCCATTTATAAGAAAACAGCTAATTCTGTGGAAACAACAAAATAAACTGTCAAAGCACAACATCCAACTGTACCCACGGTAACAATGTACAGGGCATACAAATACTCACAGAACCCTCGCCAATTTCTGCATAGTTACTGGCTCGGAGATTACAATGGCCCAGCCAATCATAATTCAAGAGCAGAACTGTGGCACAAGGGTTACCGCCCCCAGTCAACTAAGGAATGAGCAAATTGGATTTGGGATGTGTATGTATGCCAGAGAGGAGATCCTCATATCTAGGTGTGTGTTTGCCCAAGGTCACATGTGGCGTTTTTTACCGTTGTGTTTTTAAAAAGGCATGGTTGATCGTAAATACGCCAATGAAACCCTTCACGCATGATGAAATGTGTTTTTCAGTCTGTAGTTTTCTTTACAACTGAAATACAAATATACAGATTAGGGAGCGCTCCAACCCTACTACATTCCAAGCCATTTAAGATAAAAGACATAAAACATGCGACAGTCATCCTGTGAGTGAGAGGGTCTGGGTGCAGCTGCTTCGGACCTATTACTTAGGGCCCTTACACACGGGCGTTTTGGACCTGCCCCTGTGTTGCGTTTCGCTGCGTTCAGCCGCAGGGGAGCGCAGGTCTAGATGCACCTCATTAGTTTCAATGACGTTGTACCCACGAGACGCATGTAAGCGCCGAACGCAGATTCAGACGCAACATGCTGCATTTTTTCTGCGTTTGGCGCCTACATGCGTTCGTGTGAGTACAGCCCCATTGAAAATAATTGAGTGGTCCAGAGTGCAGCTCCCCAAACCCGCATCTTGGGAAGACTTCATAGTGAACACGATTCCCTTGCAGTGCGCACTTAACGGAACAGCAGACAGCGGTGTACATCTTTATTCACCGGACAATCCTCCTAACGCGTTTCGTGTGAACACACACACACACATACTCATAGGCCTATCTCTGTTGTCTGCTGTTCCGTTGTGTACACGCTGCACGGGAATCTTGTTCACTGTCGTTTTCTTTAGCCAGCATGCATTTCTGTTTTTTCTCGTTCCCCACAATTCCACACAGAAGAATTTTAATAAAGTTTTGGGGAAAAATGGCAAGTGGAAAACAATTCACATGCAGAATGTAGCCATACTGCTTGTCAAACACGTATTCCATTAATTTCAGTGTTAGTGCATTTTGTGCGTATTTACGCCTGACCAAGCCTTTTTAAGGACACAATGTAAAAACGCCACATCTGGCCTTGCCCTTATTGATTCAGTTATACTAAACAGAATGATGGGTAAGTGTGTTGAAAATATTTGGTTACATTATCAGTTTTGTTTAATACAAACCACAGGAAGCCAATGAAATGAATAAAAAGAAACAAATTTGAAGCAAGTAGGAAACGCTTTGTTTCCTTTAAATTCACACTTTTCTACTGAAAATCTATTGGCGCATTGTGTCCCCAAGAGCTTACCATCTAGAATATGCTGCTGCATCAGTTTATTGGAGAAACCTTTTAAAACGTGTGGTTGTTTATACTTCCTGAGAGGCTTCTGGGCTCTGTTATGTGCAGAGGTCCCTTCCAACCCGCCCGATTCTTCCAACTCAGCAATGCCGTGGCCCTTGGAGGAATGCAAACACAGGCAGCTTGCCAGCCAGATCTCGGGTCCATATGGGTTTGGTTACAGCGGATCAGCACTTTCTTATTATTTCCTGATTTCTGGCCTAGCACCTCCAAGCACTGTCTATCACCAGCAAAGAAGTCTGCACAGCACAGTTTTTTAAAATGAACGTAATCCTTTCCTTCCATTTAACCCCCTCTTAAACCTGTGGGGGGGATGGTGCCTCTACTGTATTTTAAACATTGCCCATTTACTCTCACAGCTGCTTAATTCTCTTTTCTCTATAGCACAACCTGCTTCTCACAGTCTGACAAAGCAGAATGACCTCTGGTTTCATTGATACTCTCTGATTGCTCATTGTTACTCTGCAATCACAGGAGGAAACAAAGTAACAATCAGAATAGAAGTTACTGACCCTGTACATATAACAACCTCCTGCAGGGAGAGAAGCTGCACTACATGTAACACTTCTTCATGGCTTGGGACAGAAACCCCTACAAAATACAAATATATAGGAATTGTGTTTTCTTGCACAGTCATGGCCTGAAAACACACACAGATGCAACTCTTTAAAAGCAATCCTATAAGATTGTGGCCACTTTTTTGCTGGGTTTAAGTGTGCCTTTACAGATAGGGCCCTATTTGTTTGTTTTAAAAGGGCAAAGTGGCTAATCTACCAGATTGTGCATTTTACCATTAGCTATACAAAATTTATTCTGCAGTCATAACATGTGAAGCCCCAGACTCCCCAGTAAGAAATAGATCTGGGCCCCACCAGCCCCTGCTCCCCTTTATGTATCACAGCCATGAGCCCGCAGCACAATTAGCCAGATTAATGCAGTGGCTTATTATCAATGTGCAGGTGCGTGCAGGGTTGGGCACCCAGAGGGGGAGACGTTCCATGCATCATGATTAATAAACATCAATTTAGCAGGAATCAAAGAGTATTTTTTAAAAAAAATTATGCAGAATATTCTAATTTTCAACAATCTGCAGAAAGGGCTGATTGCGGTTTCTCAGTGATTGTGTCAAACCGGCAACGAACAAAATAATGTGCAACCTATCCCAGAGGCACAAGAATGTTATCTGAATAGAATGTAGAAATGTTTAAAGAGACGGTAACAAAATGAAAATTCTCTGCATCCTTTTAAATCCTTTTAAAATGCTCATCATTTCCATCTTTACTCCCTTAGGCCTCTGGGCTTAGTGAAATACTGCCCAGACTGCAAATACTGTATTTATATAGTAGCTCCTAAAAGTCCACTTGAGAAAATCCATGTGATTGTAGTGCTGCCCTTTACCCACTGCCCAGTAGGATGCCCTTACCTTTAGCCCTCTTGTGGAAGAAATCAGCACCACATGCACCCTGGGACACAGAGCAATGAATTCCAGGACAGACTTTATTGTAGTGTGTGTGTGTGTGTGTGTGTGGTGCTGGGGCCCCTGGGCACACCCTTGTGCAATGGCTGCATTAATTACAGGCAATTTAATGAGCAATTTAAAGGCTTCAATTAAATATTAAGAAAAGAAATAAAATAATTGTTCCAGTTGATCATTCCTGTCTGTGTGTGTATTTAACCGGGACACCCGTAGGCTCACTGGCATTGTGTTAGAAAGCTGAAATGTGTAGAGAAGGGCCAGGCACCTTTGAGGTATTGTTCCGGCGATGCTGGGAGTTGCAGTTTGGCAATGCCACCCTGTGTATGGCCAGCTTAACAGCGTCTACCCCATAGAGTGTCTTGCCTTACTATATAACCAAGGGTTGTAACCAAGTTATAACCCTTTTCCAGAGAAGTACACAAACATTGTGGGTCACAAAGAAGGTTCTTTAGTTCCCCAGTCTGTAACAGGGTCCCTATGAGGGTCTGGATAAAAGCTTCTAGGGATCAAGCCAAGAGACAGCTCTGCTTGTGGATTGTGCTGCAATTAGGTCGCAAGGATAAGGTCTAGGTTGTGGTGCTGTTGCTATCTTTGTGCGCTACTGACAGTGAACATTTTGCAGTTCTGATCTGTGGGGGGGGGGGGCACTAATGACTAATTCATTTTTAAAAAATGACATTTTAAAGTCTAATTCCACTTTAAATGCTCCTCGCTGATCCTTTTCAGTTCATTGGCAGTCGGTTCACAGAGATCCATGTTGCATTCCCCCAGGAGACAGCATTATTCAGAACATAAGCCTTTCCCTTGTTACGAGCCTTTAGACATACGAATCTGTCCTTTTCTCTCGCCTTTGATGGGCTGTTTGATTCTGCGCCGCCCGTCGCTCTGATCATTCTCTGTGCTGGCTCTTAACTCTTTTGTACTGACTCATTTGCAGGATTAAGCTGTAATTGTGTCTGTCTCCCCGGGAATGAATTTTCTCAGATTTTAGGATGTTTTGCAACATTGCCTTCTGCTTACTATACCCACATTCTATGAGCTATGGGGCATTTGTATTACTTTGTGCAAGGCTGCTGCTCCTCACTATGTTAGGGGCCCCATGTGTAATTGTGCAACAGTCAGTAGATATTTTTACATTATAAAACCAACCTGCATCTCCCCAGCTCTTCTAAAACTGCAACTTTCAGCAGCCCTGGAGCCAGAGATGATGTCAGTGGAGCCCTTTTATTATTAGTAAGGCCAAAGGGAGCTTGTCCAGCTTGATAGGTAGATTTACTGCTCTGAGACAGCAAAGGTAAGTATTCCAGCTGCTGCAATTCCGTGTGGGAAACTACAGAATAGCACCTGTTTTTGCCCCTTACTGCAAAGCTTGGATTGTCAAGACATCTCACTGTACAGTCTATAAGCAATCTTAAGGTGGCCATACATTGAGAGATCCGCTCATTTGGCGATGTCGCCAAACGAGCAGATATCTCCTCGATATGCCCACCTTAAGGTGGGCGATATTGGGCTGATCCGATCGTGGGCCCTAGAGCCCAACGATCGGATCACAATGCAGGGCATACGGGTCGAATCGCGGGACCGCATCAATAGACAGATGCGGCAGCGATCCAACGGGATTTTTAATCCTGCCCGATCGACATCTGCCCGACTTTTGGGCCAGATATCAATCACAGTAGCTCGTCGGAGGCCCATACATGGGCTGATAATCTGCCGACAGCAGCTTTTAACGGCCCATGTATGGCCACCTTTAGGGGGCTGGTCCTGCTGAATTGTGCTTATAATAAGGTCATGCCTTTATTGCAATTGTTTTATGGTATCTCTCTGTTCAGACTTAAGGGGTGTTCCTGCTGACTCATGTTTAGTACAGGGGTATACGCTTGGGATAGTTTTATGTTATCTCTCTATACAGGCTATAAGGAATCTTAGGAGTCTGTTCCGGCTGAATTCTGCAACAAAATTCTGCAGGAGCAACATACAGGGGCATATCTATACAGGAATGGGACCTGTTATCCAGAATGCTCGGGACCTGGGGTTTTATGGATAACAGATCTTACCATAATTTGGCTTTTCATAACCTTATACTAGAAAATCATGGAAACATGAAATAAACCGAATAGGTTGTTTTTGCTTCCTAAAAGAGTAATTATATCTTAGTTTGGATCCAGTACAAGTTTTATGATTACAGAGAAAAAGGAAATAATTTTTTATCATTTGGATTATTTGGATGAAATGGAGTCTGTGGGAGAGGACCCTTCTGTAATTCAGAGCTTTCTGGATAACAGGTTTCCGGATAACAGATCCCATGCCTGTACTGATATAATTTTATGGTATCAGGCAATGCGAAAATTGGGGGGGTTGTTCCTGCTGAATTGTGCTTAGTCCTCTTAGTTGGGTAAATAGATATGAAAAGTAATCAAGTAGTAACACAATCTCACTTTGACTTCCAGGAATGGGGGATGGACACCATGGTCAACATGGGCACAGTGCAGTACTTCCTGCGGCATTGGTTTCCAAGTTCGGCAAAGAACATGCAGCAACCCAGCCCCTCGCTTTGGAGGAAGAGTCTGTGTTGGGCAGAGTCGGGAAGAACGGTAAGAATGATGCATGCTAGGTGTTATAGCTGCAGACTCGTTTTCCCTCCCCGTGTAAGCTGCCACTAGAGTGTTCTATATTTAACATAAATAAATAAAATGAAAAAGCAAATATTCTGTCTTATAAACAAAGAAAATTCCATAAATATAAAACATGCTGATAATGCATGTAAAAAATATGCATCAATAAAAATCTAAAACTATAATTAATATATTATAAGCATTGTATATACTTTTGAACAAAGTGCAGATCAAAGTGTTTTTTAAAGTCCGTTGCTCATACAGACAGATAACTACATATATTTATATTATTTATATGTATTTATATACATATACACGTATTTAAAATGCTAACTCCCTAAAGACAGATGGAGGTTACTTACCTAAAACAGAGTCCAATCATAAAAATCCACTGGAAATAAATAAAGAAAAGTAAGTGATAGCAATCAGCCCCACACCAAAGAAACCAATCAGAAAGTGTAAGGGAAGAGAAGGGTTTCAATGTGCGTCAATATGAAAATAACACCATAAAGATGACCAACATCCTGCTCCACAGAGCAAATCTTGGAAGCTCAACCAGTATGGTACCCACCACCTCTGAACAGGGGAGAACTTTATGTCTAGTAGGAACCTGACACTGTGCACTGCAAGTGTAAAAACTGACAGCAGAACAAGAAAATATGTGTTTAAAGGAACAGTAACATCATTTTTTTTTTTAAAACGAAAAGAGACATAAATCTTTAAAATTGCTAAGTTTTTAATAAGAAATTACTTACCGATTCTCTGCATGCACTCCTCTTCTGAGATGGCGATATGGCGACGATCCATCATGCGGCGCTCAATTTCTCCTCCCTGCTTATCTCCTAAAAGATGTTACTGTTCCTTTAACGCAAAGCCCTGTTGACACATCAATGCTCCATAGACTCACTACTGCTATTTTAAACAAGAGGGACGCCCAGTGCATTAGAGACGTTTTGTATAATTCAGTTGTAAAGGGACACTGAAGTAGGAAGTGGTCTCCGCCTTCAGAGAGCACTCCTCCCATGGATAGTCACAATCATTGGCACACTTATTCTTCAGGTTCCCATGAACATAAAGTTTCTCAGTCAATATCCCTAAACTTTGGGGGAACATAAGGTGAATTAACTAAAGAAAGTCCTTCTTTTAATACATCATTTGTGCAATCTCCCAGGGCCAGTGGTGAATGAAAGTAGGATCAGTAGCCATCATGACTTTGTCGTCCTTAGTCGCATCCACCAAATCATCAAAAGCAATGTCATTATTTTGCTGAATTTTGGTCTCATTCAGGAAGGAAGTCATCCCAGCCAAGCTGAGCTTTAGCTCCTTCAGAAGTCCAGCATAATAGTTTTGAACAACTCCTAGGATGCCTGGAACCAAAGTCTCAAGAACCTGACCTCATTTGCAGGCTGTGTACAAACTCACAGGAGACGGCTTCCATATAGTTTTGTTAAGGGTCACGTTAGTGGTAAGGCCGGCAATCCCTTTCTAGAATCAGGAAAGACTACCTGTCATAATGTTATTTCTTCATCAAAGCCTTAATTCTAGTGATCTACCCCATGTTCACCCCATCAGAAGCCAACCAGTCTGTCAAGCCTGATTGCAAGACATGCACATAGGCATTTTAGATATCATTTGGATGCCATTAGCTAGGGTACAAAATAGCCCCTTTTTATTTATCTCACACCACACAGCCTTATTGCTACAGATATCTATTAAAGATTATTGGGCCTTAAAAAAATCCCATGTGCCATAAGCCCTTACCCCTCTTTAGGGCCTGAAAGTAATGTGGCCTGCATACTCCACAGCCACCACCTCAGGTGGCAAAGTTACAAAGTCTTCTTTACCAAAGAACCTATCCTACTTCTGCATATACTTCTATAGAAGGTAAGCAGTGTGTGGTCTGGGTAGCGGCGAATGTGCACATCGACAAGAGCGGCCTTTCTAACTATGCTATTGAGAAGACAGTATCAGAGCTCAGTTGTGCTTCTGCTGTCCGTGCACCTATTCAAAACCAAAAACTACAAATTGGGCTGTATAAAGAAAATATGTAATCTTGATAAACAAGACTTTTCTTGCCAAATTTGTCTCAGGACCATAAATAATAAACAGGTGAAGATGTTGCTGATACAGCAGGATGCCAAGGACTATGCAATGACCCATCTTTATTTCAATCAACCATGTGACTGTCACTTATCAGTCCTAAAAAGGACTGCCACTCTACTGTAAGGCTGGGCTGCTAGATTCCAATAAGAGGGACTGTGACTCTCCTTTTTGGTTTAATGTTTATTGGCCATGTGACATAGGCTGGTCTCTTGCAAAAATAAAACAACTGCCTTAGGACAAAAAAAAGTAGGCTGAATCATCTGCACTTATGGACTTATACTTGCGATAATAATGGTCACAAAGCACGCTTTCCTTGGTGTCAATAGTATTTTTTAATTAATGGTCCACTGTCCCTGGAAATGCACCAGAAGGTATGATAAAAGATGTAGGCAACACTCCACCAAGACTGACTTTCCTGCCACATCCAAAAGCCTCTTGTTTCATGGTGTAATTATTACGATTGGTATCCCAAACCCAGAACAATCCCCAAGGTCAGAACAACTTCAACTTACTGGCCATCTGTGGTGTAGGGGGG
>CM044447.1:52698794-52712192 GCA_024363595.1 Xenopus borealis
ATATGTCTAGCCCCATGTCAGATTTCAAAATGAAATATACAAAAATCTGTTGAGAAATGGATATCAGTGCAGAATTCTTTTGGAACAGCACTATTAACTGATGCATTTTGAAAAAAAATTATTTCCCATGACAGGATCCCTTTAAAGGGGGAATATTAAGATAATGACAATTTAATATAAGCTTCATCATGCTGAAAGCAATTAAACAATCAATTAAATATTCTGTAGCATTTCGGAAATAATTTTGCAATTTTCTTCTGTTTCTTTGTAGCTTTCAAATGGGGGTCACTGACACCATCTAAAAACAAATGCTCTGTAAGGCTACAAATGTATTGTTATTGCCACTTTTTATTACTTATTCTATTCAGTCCCTCTCCTATTCATATTCCAGTCTCTTATTCAAATCAATGTAGGGTTGCTAGGGTAATTTGTACCATAGAAACCAAATTGATGACAAGGCAAACTAGAGAGCTGCTGAATAAAAAGCTAAATAACTATAAAACCACAAACAATAAAAAATGAAAACCAATTGCAAATTGTCTCAGAATATCAATCTCTGCATTATACTAAAAGTTAATGCACAGGTGAGCAACCCCTTTAAAGTGGCCATACACGTGATGTCGCCAAACGAGTGGATCTCTCCCCGATATGCCCACCTTGATTGACTTTGGTCCAGATATTGATCGGGGAAGCCTGTCGGAGGGCCCCATACACGGGCCAATAAGCTGCCGGCTTGCTCTGTCGGCAGCTTTTATCGACCCGTGTATGGCCACCTTAAGATCCAATATATCTTATAAGGGGGCTCCTTTTGCCTAGAAGATGTATTAGAGCTTACTCTACATGCAGGATTTGTGCAAAAGTTAGTTAATTTGTTAGATTTTGTTTGTACTGGAATCAGTCATTTGAGTGAGCTCTAATTTATCTGCTAGGAAAGGGAGCCCCCTATAAGATATATTGGATCTAACGGTCACTGTGAATGACAGCTAACTGCTGCATGAAGACAGAATCAAGGTAAACTTGATTATTTCAGAAACTGTGCAGAATATTTAATTTATTGTATTTAGAAAGTTTCTTACTTTAGTATAATGAGGCGTATTATTTCATTGTAAATTTCATGATAGTTCCCCTTTAAAATGATCCTGTCATGGGAAAAAAAGTTTTCAGTGCAGAAGTCTACTGGAGAAGCACTATTAACTGATGTGTTTAAAAAACAAAAAAACAAAAAAAAAAACATGCTTTCCCATGACAGTTTCCCTTTAAGGTGATCTCTCTGTGTACAGGCTATGAGGCGAATGTTTACCCCCCTAGCAGTGGATGGCACATAACACAGATATTACTACCCAATATACTATCAACTTACATTCTTCTGATTGCTAAATCCTCCACAGGAACACATCTCAGTCCAGCACCGAGAACCATAAGGAGTGCAGTGAGAAGCACAGTGATTCGCAGGCCTGTGGAAACAGATATTAGGCATTTGTGCAGTTACTGTAATGATAGAAGAGAACATGTTCAGGTCACTTAATCAATAACTAAAAGTTCCATCTATTGTTCTGCTGTACATTACAGTGTGCATAAATACCTCTATATAAAGACACATACACAAAGGATATTGTCTTTAAAATGATAATCCTGCTCTTGCCTAATATTGATGCACCAACAATGCCCCACCTGGCTAACCATACCCCATACCACTCTGGCTATTCAACATTGTTCTGCAATATTTAGAACTGCTGCCTTGCAGTGGGGTTCCAGGTTCAATTCCAGGCAGAGCACCATCTGTAAGAAGTGTGTATGTTTGCAAGGCTTTCCTCCAGGTACCTCGGTCTCCTCCCACACACCATAGACATACAGGCAGGTCAACGTGTCCTTGATCATACGGACTCTTGTGCATGATTGTGAGGGACCTTAGATTGTAAGCTCAGCCCGGTGAATGACCACTCCCTTGGTGTTTGTTATACACAAGCACATTAGATATAAGTTCATTTTGGCCCTTGCTAGAAACTTTATCAGGGATTAGCAAGGACTGAAAATCAGACGTGTGTAATAAAAACACTGTATCGCAAAAGGAAGTACTTTCTAGACACACAGATACAGGAATGCAGCCTGTTATCCAGAATGCTTGGGACCTGGGGCTTTACAGACAACTGATCTTGGAACTGCATACCTTAAGGGCAGGGGTCCCCAACCTTTTTTACCCGTGAGCCACATTCAAATGTAAAAAGAGTTGGGGAGCAACACAAGCATGAAAAAGTCCCTGATGTTGCCAAATAAGGGCTGTGATTGGCTATTTGGTAGCCCCTTTGGGACTGGCAGCCTACAGGAGGCTCTACTTGGTACTATACTTAGTTTTTATGCAATTAAAACTTGCTTCCAAACCTGGAATTCAAAAATAAGCACCTGCTATGAGGACAATGAAAGCAACATCCAAGGGGTTGTAGAGCAACATGTTGCTCGCGAGCTACTGGTTGGGGATCACTGCCTTAAGGGTAAGGCCAGACGGGAAGATTCTTCGCCTGGTGACTAATCTCCCAGAACTGCTTCTCCCTGCCTTCCAGCTGCTTAATGAATAATCGCCTGTGCTTATTCACACGCGGCGCTGCGCTTTCCTGAAATTGCTCTATATTGCCTAAGGAGGCAACTTCGGAAAACGCAGTGCCGCGTGTGAATAGGCGCAGGCGATTATTCATTAAGCAGCTGGAAGGCAGGGGGAAGCGGTTCGGGGAGATTAGTCGCCCCAAAGAAGAGGCGATTAGTCGCCAGGCGACAAATGTCCCAAAATCTTCCTGTCTGGCCTAACCCTAGTCTACTAGAAAATCATTTAAACATGAAATAAACCAACAGGATGGCTTTGCTTCCAATAAGGATTCATTATACCTTAGTTTTGATCAAGTACAAGTTACTGTTTTTTTATTGCAGAGAAAATGGAAATTTAGATTATTTGGATAAAATGGGAGTCTATGGGAGACAGCCTTTCTGTAATTTGGAACGGTCTAAATAATGGGTTTCCGGATAACAGATCCCACACCTGTTCTATGTAGAAATCCTGCTCATTCACACACGAGGGATAATGAGACTAACATTGCCAAAACTAAAGTGCCTGTGGAAATGTTGCAGGTAGAGCGTGCAAATCAGAGGATGATGGTTTCGGTGCAGTCATCCACCCTATGGGATCAGAGTCTGTTCCTCACCAGTACATTCCCGCTGTCAGCACCAAAGTAATTAGAGTTTCATGAGTCGCACAGACTCCCAGAGGAAGAGTGTTCCCTGAATAATGGGACAGGCCAGGCCTGTAACCCACTAGTCTCTCTATGCTCACCTACGTACAACTAAATATCAGTGTTTTTATGGAACACGCATCATTATTGTATTGGTGATTTGTACCAGTAAGTGCCACCACCTGTCAGACTCCTCTTTATATAAACAGAACAATAAATGGCAGCGGGGGAAAATGTGCATTTTTTCAGTAAACTGACATTTCTCCGATGGAAGTAAATCATTGCAATAAGAGAGATGGAGGGGGTTTATTTTCCTTTGAGACTACAAATTCTGTTTATGGATTTTAATATAAAGGTGTCTGTCACGCTTCGGAATTGGTTGTGACACATTTCTGTAGTCGGAACAATCATTTGCTTATCTCTGGGATAGTTATGAGAAATCGGATTTATTTCCAGATGCGAGTAGTTATCTGTCTCTTGGGTGAGAAGAGAGGCACCACAGGGCGTGGTCTCCGAGGTTCTAGCATTACCGCAGGGTGCCGACTTTAAAATGTACAACATCTCGGCAAGGTGAAAATGAGAAGCAAATAAGAGAAAATGGAAAGATGTCATACTTTCTCATCGTTTATCTTTGCTTCAAAGCCTCGCTGCATGGAGGAGGGTAAATGAAGAACTGTGCCGCTAATACTCTGCAAACATCACTTACAGTTTAGTATGGCAGTTTCACTTGACAGATAAGCATATAAAGACAGGTTCGGCACGCTTTAAAATCAGAAAATTGCTTTCACAGCCGACGTCAAATTAACCACAAAAGAGCTGTCAGGATAGAGAGATTTCAAGCAGGGAGCACAGGTCTCCCCAGAGTAGACAGACGTGCCCCTCTTACTAAATGCTGCGAATAAAGAGCCGCCAGTGAGTGGGCATCCTATTCATACTGCTCTAGGCATAAGTCACTTCTCCGTATCAAGCAGCCAGATACAAACAGGCTCTCATTCACGGACAGGAGATATAAGAAGCAAACACAATGGAGGCAAATTTCCCTAGTGACGGGGGCATGACAGTTGCTTCGGCCTTCTTTTAACATACACAGAGCACCTATTCTGGGTAAAGAGCTGAACGGGTATTGCTTGAGGGAAGGTGGACTTGCCTCGGCAAAAAACATTTGTTTAACCAATAGTCACAGAGGGTTGATTACAGCAGTTTTGTTCTACTAAAAAAGCAAATGCTCTAGAGAAGTCAAAAAACACCACTGTCGTACATCACATAGCGTACATCATTGCTCATATACATATACCCAACTCACCTGTCTCTGACATCATAGTATGGGGGGGGGGAGCCAGGAAAGTTTAACAGATAAGGCATTAATGGCTAAGAGGGGAGGGTCATGGGTCTACCACCTGCTCAAAAAGTAACAACTCAATCCCAACCTGCCCGTTGCAATGTTTTCATGCCACCTCATGTAACACTATTGCATGGGCTGGTAGAAACACTGCAACTCTTCTACGTTTCCATGCATGTGCCCATGACAGTCCTGTACAAAACAAAACAAAAATGATGATGCTGATGACACCCCCAGCCCCCATCAAAGTGACTTAAGCTGGCCATAGACTACATGATCATGACATCGCCAAACGAGCGGTTTCCCCGATATGCCACTAACAACAGGTGTGGCCGAAAGATCGGATTACGATGAGGGCAATGGGCTCCAACGGGTCGGTCGGGAAAAAAAAAATCAAACCTTCCCGATATTGTGTCCAGATATCGACCGGGAAGACCCGTCAGAAGCCCCCACACACGGGCAGATAAACTGTCAAATTGGATCTCAATGACCGATATCGCCAGCTTCATCTGCCCCTGTGTAGCCACCTTTAGGCTTTAAAGAAGACTAGTACCAACCTGGAGCAATATTTTAGTGACTTTACCCTCTGGGTGGAGGGTGCCTAACAAATTGGAATCCACGTGTTTTAATTTACTTTGTCCTATTTGGTGATGTAAAAAACTTAAATCTCTGGAGGGTCAATTATTGGGCACTTGTAGAACAAAATTATAAATTAGTAGTGTTCTTAGCTTATCTAGTCAGTGCTAAACTGAAATAATAGCTATATACAGGTATGGGACCTGTTATCCAGAATGCTCAGGAATTGAGGTTTTCTGGATAACAGATCTTTCCATATAGTGGATCTTCATACATAAGGCCTACTAGAAAATCATGTAAATGTTAAATAAACCTAATAGGCTGGTTTTTATCTCCAATAAGGATTAATTATATCTTCGTTTGGATCAAGTACAAGGTACTGTTTTATTATTACAGGGGAAAAGGAAATCATTTTCAAAAATTTGTATTATTTGGATAAAATTGAGTCTATGGGAGATGGCCTTACCATAATTCTGTGCTTTCTGGATAACGTGTTTCCGGATAACGGATTCTATACTATGCCAAGAACCCTGCCAGCCAGTGCATTGCCTTTCTCTTTGGCTCACCACGTGCCGTGGAACAGTTCCATGTACCAAGCACAATTACTGCCCAGTCAGCTTAGTCTTGTGAGCATGAAGGCAGATAACAACACATTTCCCAATTGCAGGTTTCAGCCACAGACCATAATCATATGAGTTTCTGCCCAGCTACATCTATAGGACTTGACTTTATAAACATAATTAAAGGACTCCAAGACTGAGACAAAAATATGAAATATGGTGGGATATATAGGTCAATTGGGGGCCCTGTTGCTTAAAACCTTAATTAGAGAGAATATTAAATTCTGAATATAACCATAGCTAGCTTTCCAGAACAAAGGGCGACCCTGGTTTGAGAGGTATTGTGCAGAATCAATGCGAAGGCTTAGCAAGCTTTCTCCAATAATGTGAGAGTGATAAATAGGTTATTTTGCCCTTTAATGGGGAAGAAGCACGCGCACAGCTAAATATGAGCACAGAACAGGACTAAGGCAGCTGACTGCTTTCTATTTCTGCTGACTCTCCTGTTCTGCAATGTGTTCATCTGAGCTCAGTGTCGGCATCACCTAATCAGCTCTCACTTTATTGCCTTTATGGCAAAATCAGTTCTTGACAAAGCCTTTAAATCATACCCCTTCTATAGTCTGGTGTTCTGCAGACATAATAAGTTTATGTGAATGAGGCCTGTACAAAACACTCCCCATGTTCCAAATGTGAGAATCGCGGTTATTTATCTTGCTCTGACTGACATGTTACTCATAGCTTTACTAGAGATTGTCCATCAGTCTCTGTCCCATAGAGTTTACAGTCCAAGATCTGGATTACAATCATAACTAGCTTGGTTCAGTTTAGAGGGAGATCTAAAGAGGAAGTGTATGGCGATTGACTGGCCAAACAATCTCACACAACAGACACTGCTTTTTCTAAGGCATAACTTGGATATGATTTCTTTTAAATACAGTCAGCCTTTACTAAATGATTACCGTTACCCCCAGATCTGGTTCCTGGAAGCAAGATAATACAGCCCTGATTGCCTTGCCCATAACACAGCCGGAGCATCATTAGTGCACTGCTGGTTCCCATGACAAATCACATGAGCCTGCTGAGTTGGTGACAGATTTCACAAGAATGTACTCCCCCACGTCACTGGCAGTGTTTACTTGGATAAACAGAGATAGATATATCCATACCTCCCAACTGTCCCATTTTTCGTGGGACAGTCTAGATTTTGTTCAACCTTCATTCCAGGATTGTTACTGAAATGTACTGACTTTCTCTTTGGTCTCCTGCATTGAACAGCCAGATAAAGATACAAAGTTTCTAAAACATTATTGGCTTTTGGCAGAGAGTCCAGAAAACTCAGCAGGTGCACTTCGTTACTTTTGTAACAATTAAAGATAAGCAAAGTAGGGATGCCCGAATCCAGGATTTGGTTCGGGATTCAGCTTTTTCCAGCTGGATTTGGCAGAATCCTTCTGCCCAGCCAAACGGAATCCCAATTTGCATATGCAAATTAGGGTCGGGGAGGGAAATCATGTGTCTTTTTGTCACAAAACAAGGAAGTAAAAAGGTTTCCCCTTCCAACCCCTAAATTGCATATACAAATTAGGATATGGATTAGTTTCGATATTCGGGCAAATTTATCTCTGAGGATTTGGGGATTCGGATAAATCCAAATAGTGGATGAATCCCAAAAACAAAGAAACAATTGTAACAATTTAAGATAAGCAAGTCTCTTGGGAAGCTGACTTGCAGCTCAAGGGCAGAGACACAAGGGCAGACTTTGGGGAGATGTCACCCGGCGATAAATCTCTTCTTTGTAGAACTAATATCCCCAAAAGGTCTCCTCGCCGGCAAGAATGTAAATCACGGGTGGGATGGCACTCGGGACAATTTGTTTTCCAAAGTCGCCCTAAGTTTCTCGCTCGTGATTTACATTCTTGCCGGGGGGGGGGGAGGCAGTTTGGGGAGATTATTTGCCTGAAGAATCCCCCCGAATCTGCCAGTGTGTTTCTGCCCTTAAGGGCAATTCACCTTCATTAGCAAAATTGTAATAACAGATAAAAACCTCAGAAATGTGATCAAACTTTCATAAACACACATTTTGTAAAATGAACATGGTAATTAGGGGTTGAGGCCACAAAATGGGCATGACCAAAATAATTAAATACAGAAACTTTGATACCCTGCTGATACTGACACACGTATTACATATAAATTACCAGAATGATATTACTATTATATATCTATTTATAAAGTACCAACATATTATCCAGTGCTGTACGTATAATAACGGACATATAAACAAACTGATAGTGTTCCCAATAAGGGCCCTGCCCACAAAGGATTACAATCTATAAGGTTAGGTTTTATGATTTCCCTGAGTGATATCTAAATATAACCATTATCAGTACAGTCCTTTCCAACACTGGACCCACAGCAGCTGCTAAAAGAATACAATCTTCTACTCCTTACATTTTTAGAAATATTAAGCAGTAATCATATAATGGTTATTTGTTTACCTCTAGCTTCTATAAGGCTGAGGACAGACAGGGAGATTCGGGGAGATTCTGTCGCCTGGCGTTTAATAGCGCGGCGATTTCCGGAATCGCCCGAAGTTTCCTCACGAAGTAACTTCGGGCGATTCCGGAAATCGCCGCGCCGCGTGTGCACAGCGCTGGCGCTTTGTCATTTCAACTAGCGATGGACAGGGAGAAGGAAGTTCGGGGAGATTGTCGCCTGCTATTAAACGCTAGGCGACAGAATCTCCCCAAATCTCCCTGTCTGTCCCCAGCCTAAGGGTAAGGACACACGAGACGATTTGTCGCCAGCGTTTTTAAAAAGCAAATCGCGGCGACAAGGCGATCGTCTTTTTCGAACAGGCGATTCCCAGCGACAATTGGCACAGAGCGATTTGTATCCCATTGCTCTGTGCGGTACGTGCTCCTGTCCGTATCAAAAAAGTGCTTCAAAAAAGGCATTTTCGAGCGTGTTTTCGTCCGAGTTTTGTTCGGCGTGTTGTCTCGGCGTCTCTCCTCGAGCGTTTGTGCTTCCCTCTGTAACCTAGCGTCTTTGTATTCCTGCGCCTTTACGTTCTTGCGTCATTGCGCAATGTAATTTGAATACAATCGCTGCTACTTATCTGTATGTGTGTGCGTGTCTAGGAGATTTCAGTGCTTTTCTAAGTACATGCTATTTCTGATGAATCGCTCGGAAAAGGGTCTCAGTGCGTTTTGGAGCTACAGGCGATTCACAAACGCGCTGTGTGCACAGTAGCTGGCGACTTTCATATGGTTTTGTGCTGAGACAAAACGAGCGACATGTCGCCGCGATTTGCTTTTTAAAAACGCTGGCGATAAATCGCCTCGTGTGTCCTTACCCTAAAGCTGCTATACTGTCTGAGCCTCACCTAGCACTTCTAATCTGGCCATAGCCTTTACAACTCTCTTCATAAAACCTCATAAAACATCCCTGATTGAGAATTAACCATACATCATATTTTCAGTGCAGGCTCAAAATAAACAGCACGGGAAAGCATTTTGGGTCCAAGCAAATAGCCTAAACATATTATGATCATAACTTTGTAACAAAAAACGCTGTCTTTGTTAACGTGTGCATTTGCTTGTATACTGAATTACTTAGGAGACTGTATAGTTTAATACATTTTTACATAGCCCTAGGAGTGCTCCCACAACCCCCTTGTTTTGTATTTGTAATGTAGCCGGAAGCTGTGGCTGAGCTTCATGTGGTTTGTAGCACCCCATACCTCCCCCATTCAACTAATGGTGGCCCTATGTTTTTAATTGCATGTAGTAACACGTCTGCATTCATTGCACTTACTACACCTATCACTCCACTTAATTTAGCTTAATTTGCTTCTTTTTGCTTACACCTATATTGTCACCTTTACTCTTACCTATAACCACACAAATGTACAATTTGTTTCTAAATATTTATTTATACTCATTTATATTCACTTATACATTAAATCTTACTTTGCCTTTATTATTGTTTCACATTTTTTTAAAACTGGTCATGGTTACGGCAATCTCTCTCTCTTAAAAGCCGCTAGTTAGTGGCAGGGGAGGATCTAGCCCTTATACTAAACCAAGGTTCAGGAGAAATTTACTTTAGGAGAAATCTACTTCAATTCATGCTATTATGCAGAGAGGCACTAGACCTTTATACTATGACCAGAGGTACACAAGTTAGGGAACAACGTGTGGGGTTTGCCTTGACGTGGTATGGTGGCTTACCAACTTTATGATCATAACTTCGTAACAAAAAACTCCGGCCTTTGTTAACTTGTGCATTTGCTTATATACTGAATTACCTAGGAGACAGGGGACTGTATACTTTAATACATTTTTACTTATCCCTAGGTGTGCTCCCACAACCCCCTTGTTTTGTTTTTGTGCCTCTGGAGCAAACTTACACTTACTGGGGTGGATGCAATTATGCTCGAGTTTTAGGAATGAATGTTGCATTATGGGTACAAAAAAATCATGTCTAAATATGCCAGCATTTTGCACTTCACACCACTTTACCCACTGCATCTCCTACAAAACATGTACTAACTATTCTCCACTCAGGTCCTTTAGCCATAGGAATCAAATATTAGCCAAGTGGATTCTTTTGACTGTATCCCTCCTAAACCTCCTGTCAAATCTCTATTCCTTTAATTATGGGAGTCAAAATATTGGATAACTGGACCTGCCCATAATGTATATGTAGCCTTAGGGGACACAGGCAGATTCGGGGAGACAGTCACTTGGTGACTAATAGCCTCTTCTTCTGAGCAACAATCTCCCCAAATTGCCTCCCCAAACTCTACAATGAAAAGCCGTCAGTGCTATCACACACGCGACGCTTTGTTTTCCGAAGTTGCCTGAAGTTTCCTTGTGAGGCAACTTCGGAAAACGAAGTGCCGCATGTGCTTTAGTGCTGGCGACTTTTCAATGTAGCAGACGCGAAGAACAGGAAGGCAGTTCGGGGAGATTGTCGTCCAGAAGAGGCGATTAGTCGCCAGGCAACTAAATCTCCCCAAATCTGCCCGAGTGACCTTATCCTTAAGTCACTGATTAAAACACAAGCCTTAGTTCTAATTGACATGTCCCAAGAGATGCTTATATTCTGTGTAGCAATGGGGGCTGCTATTCAAAGGAAAAAAAGCTCAAGTTAAGCTGGCCATAGACCTAAAGATTTTTGAAAGATCCAATAGTTATCGTGAGACCACGATCGTCTCAAAAGGATCATTTAAATGTCCGATGTGTCCATCAACTAAAAAGACCATTTCAGGAGATATTAATAATAACAAAAGCTGTAGCTCACTTTTTCAGATGTAATCAGATTATCCTGCAGGGTGTCCTGTGTCCACATCCCAAAAGATACATTCAAATAGTATTCGTAGAAAGCCAGACCAATCCAAGGCAGTAATTATGCGAATTTCCCCAACAAAAGCACTTTGCAGTTATAATTACTGACTTGGATTGGTCCTGCTTTCTACGACTACTATTTGAACATTTCAGGCGATATTGCCTGCAAAACTGAAGGTTCGCTACCGGCTTGGCCCTGCAAACATAGGTAGATTGCATGGGGACCGATAAAGATTTTCTAACCTGGCCGAGAAATTTTCAGACTGATGTCGGAAGAAAAATCGTAAGATGTAAGATCGTTTGTATCCCACTAACCGCACGATAATTTGACAGATTGGTCGGACTTCCCTAAAATCGGTCGTTCGGCAGAGAAGGATCTTTGTGTCTATGGGGACCTTTAAACAGCAGATAAGCTCTGTAGAACATAATGCTATTTGTTATCCATTATATATCTTGTGCCATATAGCAAACAGAACAGTGTTACCTGTGCAGGGCAATATTATATAATATTTTCATTACTTTCAAAAACACTTTCATTTTTTGGTGTTACGGTTCCTTTAAATTGTTACCAATCAGCAGGAACAAGGGTCATTGCCCTATCCTAGGGAGCCACCACCAGTCTGTAACCTGCAAGTGTATAAGGTCCAGGCAAATTGCACAACTCCCCACTCGCAAAAAATGACCTAGGATGGCAGATTGTCTGGGCAGTTCTAGATAACACTGCACACAATAGACTGGGTGGGGATTTGTTAAGACAAAAGAAAACACAGCAGAGCATACAGAGATAAAGTCCAGAATCACTGCAAACTCTTAAATCAAGGATCTCCTTCCTTCTAGGTTTCATACCACAATGCTTGTAATCTCTGTATATTTATTTTTTGCAATGTTTACCTGCAGTTTTGCTCCTTTCTGCATTATAATAACACAGCACTGGGTGTCCTGACAACCTTATGCACATAATTCTACATAGCCTGTTTGTTCAGGATGGAAATAAAATCACACTGCATATAATAATTTTCAATTGCTGTGTTACTGGTTCTTTAGAAGTAAAAAAAAATAATCACATGCATCACCGTCTCGTAGACAAATAGTTACTAATTACCCTGGAAATGTTGAACCCTTCGCTACAGAACAGCCCCTGTGATGGCAAGAACGAAGAACTACAATTATACTCTGCTGGAAAGAGAGAGAGCATTACTGTAGTCTAGACTAGATAAACTGTCAATCTATAGCACAACAGTGAGTGTGTGTAATGGGGGGGGGAACAGACAGTATGTTTCTGTATTTTCTCAGAATTCCACTCTCTACAGCAGGGGTCACCAACCGCTGGGGCGTGGCCAGACCTAAAGTGGGCAGCAAGCCTAGCACCGAATCAACAATGCGCGTCAAAATGGATGCCGGCACTCTGACTTGGACGCCGACCCCTGCAAAAAAATGTGCCACTACACCGGTCCCAAAAAATGTTGGGGACCCCATCTCTACAGAATAGCTCTGTGGTAGCAAACCCCTGTTTATAATACACTTTCCCTAAAACATAGACAAAAACCCAAGTCTGAGGAGTTTAGCCAGCAAATAAGTTCTGGAACTGGCTGACCCTGTGATGGTAATTCCATGTACAAACCCATTAAGTGATACCCTGCCTGTCACCAATAATATGGCCAGTTTGAGAGATAAGAATCATTATCCTTGAACTGTACAACTGCCCCACTGTGTAAGAACTAGAAATACTCCCTGCAATGAGTTAACTCCCTAATAAAACTGCCCCAGTGAGAGAGAGCAACAGGTTACCTCTATTGCCAAGGAACCCACCCAGCAATCTGCCCTAGTGATTAGTAAAACCAGTACTTACCTCTGTTGTCCATGAGCCACATGAAGAGGAAGCAGGGCAGGAAACCAATGGGACCCCATAGCACAAGCAAAGCGATATCCAGTCCAGAAAAGTTGTAGGCGGTCCGGGCCGAATTCTGAATGGGTCCCCAGCTATTCCATACCAAGCCCTGCAGGAAGGCCAGCAGCGAGAACAGAAGCAGCACCAACCAGCGCCGCCCGAACACCCGAGGAGAGCGGGGACCACCAGGGAACAACAAGGGCTGCCTCTCCCCGGGGCTACTCCACTCCAGCCCCATATCTGCCCGCACCACCGGGTCTCCCCGGAACTATCCGTCACGCGCTCACAACATCCGGTCTTCTTCCCGTCCCGCCCTGTGTGACGTCAAACCAAAACAATAACAACAACGTTCTTTGTGCTTGAGTCACTGGCACTTGTGCCCCAGGGTCAGGGGCCTTCTGCCTACACATCAAATATCTGCCATCCCCACTGTCTCTTCTCCCCAAGGACTCCGTGATGTGTG
>CM044447.1:52719322-52731802 GCA_024363595.1 Xenopus borealis
ATCCCCACTGTCTCTTCTCCCCAAGGTCTCTCTGCTGTGTGTCCCAGTGTCTCTCCTGCCCCTGGGACCTTCTGTCTATACACCAAATATCTGCGATCCCCACTGTCTCTTAGTCCCCAGGGAACCTCTGCTATGTGTCCCATTGTCTCTGGGACCTTCTGCCTGCACCCCCATTTGTATTTTAGCATCAGAATTCCCCCTTCTGGTTTATTCATTATACTCTATGCATGTGCTGACATATTCTGTGTGACGTCAATGGGATGGCAGATGTTTCAGTTATAAGTCATTTTGTAATGGTCCTCTATCTGATACACGAACACACTTTGCAAACCCAGAGCTGTTCCTTATTGTCTCCACTGGTCTCTTCTTGTTGTTCTACATGTCTATTAGCCCTTGTCTCCATGCTGCTCCTTTGGCTGATCTTTACTTTGTAATTGCTCCCTAACTGTTGCTGTTTTAACCTGTGTATTGCCCCTTGCAATCCCCTATCTGCACACCTTTCCTATTCGAAACGTCAGATTAAAATATGTGTGTTAAATAAATGCATTTATTCACCTGAACAAGTGAGTGCTGATCCTTTGCTATATTATCTACACACGACTTGATCGTGCACCACCTATAACAAGATAGATTGGAGTGCTGGTACTGTGGGAATTTGTATATATATAGTTCATTGCTGATTTTCCATAATGCCCTGCAATTGCTGCTGACTAAGGGGGCTGAAAAAAAAGTGTTATACAAAGTAGCAGTAACAAGACAAAGTTGCCATACAAAGCATTTGTTTTTTTAGATGGGGTCAATGACTGCAGTTTGAAAGCTGGAAAGACAGAGAGAAAGAGGGAAAATAATTCAAAACTGTAAACAAGAAGGCCAATTGAAAAGTTGTTTAGAATTAGCAATTCTATGACCTATTCAAAGTTAATTTAAAGGCGAATCACCATTTAACATATGCTGACATCCATGGCTACATTGAAAGTCACAGTTCTCTGTAATTCTTATTATTGTACGCAAGGATCAGTAAAACCACAATGTAAGTGATGTGCAAGTGTGTGAAGCAGAAGCACAAGGCAAGATCAATAGCGGTGACTTTGCTCATAGCTCTGGTAACCGCAGTTGTGAAGTAACCCACTGGGTTGTCTTTGTCAATGGAACGTTAATACTCTCCTACTCGGGCAGGAGCTGTGATGTATACTTAGGGCGACGCTATGAGTTGATCACTCATTGGATGTCCGATGAGCCGCTTTGTCGTATAATCTGCGCGACGGAGAGACTGGAGTGAAGGGGCCATGGAGCCTGCGCAGGAGGGAGAGAGAGGTACTTTCATTTGCTGGTGCCAGCTCTCAGCGGTAGTAGGATGTCACGGTGCTTACACATAGAGGGTCTGGCTATGGCGCATATTTATTGTGTTATCTAACCCTGACCATTCATTGTACCTGCCTCTATAATACTCGATCACTAGCCAAAGCTTCTATTATTAACTTTGAACACCTGACAGACTTCACTAGAAATTACCCCACGGTGAGCTAAGTACTGGATTGGGGCAAAAACCAGTCCTGTTCTGCCGCATAGTAGCTTCACTCTTCCCCCCTCCTAACAGAACCTGCACAGAACTTTATGTAGAATCTGCTCTTTAACAGACATGTCCCCTGCATTACCTACTTTATGCAGAGTTTATTGTCACTTTTACCCACCTCCCCCACCATTTCCACCATAGCCACATGCAGCCATCCAGCAGCAGTGCCATTAAACCCAATCCCGCCATCAGACACATTCCCACCCCCACCCACCTAACAGGAGTGCCACAGAACATACTTCCACCCACCTAACAGCAGTGCCACAGAACATACTCCCACCCACCTTACTGCAGTGCCACAGAACATACTCCCACCCACCTTACTGCAGTGCCACAGAACATACTCCCACCCACCTTACTGCAGTGCCACAGAACATACTCCCACCCACCTTACTGCAGTGCCACAGAACATACTCCCACCCACCTAACAGGAGTGCCACAGAACATACTCCCACCCATTTAACAGCCGTGCCACAAAACATACTCCCACCCACCTTACAGGAGTGCCTACACCCAATCACTGTATTTTGCTCAGTGAAAATGCAATTTAAAGTAGGGATGCACCAAATGCAGGATTTAGCCTTTTTCAGCAGGAGTCTGCCGAATCATTCTGCCCTGCAGAACTGAATCCTAATATGCATATGCAAATTAGGATTTGGTTTGGTATTCTGCCAAATCTTTAGCAAGGGATTCGGGGGTTCTGACAAATCCAAAATAGAGGATTCAATGCATCCATAATTTAAAGCAACTTTCTAATATGCATTCATCAAAAATATATTAATGTAATTGCTGGTCAAAGCATAATACATCTTGCTGTTTATTCTCTGCACTTCTGGTTGGGACTCCGGTAACAGCATAGCTGGCTCATTACAGAAAACATGGACTAGACCTGACTTTGGTTACATTGTTTTAGGATACAGAACAAAAAGGGACAGAAATACATGGTAGATCTTTTTTTTTGGGCGATCTATTCAGCTTCTGGTGTACAGAACTTAGAATTTTTCTGCATGTGGTTACTCTTCACGGTTCACTTATGTGTCTAAAATAAAGTTCTACTGTGCTGATCTGAGCAGCCAGCTAATGAAACTAATGATATTGGGTCAGTGTGGGCAAGACCTGTAACTGAAAAAGGGACAGCGAATCTGTTACAGTTACATTATCAGCTTTACTATAACAATCTGTTGTGTCTAGCAATGTACAGGTCAGAGGCTTTTCAGATGTGTTATTAATTAAAAAACACAGATGTTCCCCAAACCCCACTCAGATGACCACTCTGGGTGGGAGAAATAACAGCACCCTTGTCAGCAGGAGTACATGACTATATTCACATTATGCATAGTTATTCATAATGTGTTCTTGTCTATTGTGGGAACCTGCACTATAGAAATAAGTAGCTGTTCCCCTCTGTGTCTTCACCATGGAGATCTGCTTACTATGCAAGTGCGACTAATGTGCTGAAAACTGTGGTATCACAGACTCCATAACATAAGCCCCCAGGCATGTGTAGCACAGTTTGTCAGGCACCACCGTGTTGGTCATAGCATTAAAGCTACTGTAACTCCCTGCTGTGAGAGGCAGCAAATGCAGGGAAGGGTGTCCTGTGCAACATTACCTTCAGACCCCAATTTTTTGTAAAAGAATGAATGAATTAAACATAGTTGTGATCTTTACTGGTGCTTTATAGCTGCATATGAGTATCACAGTGTATTCAAAGATCCATTCCAGATTCATTGGAATCACTGAAGAGGGAGATCTTGAGCTCAGTGGAGTAACTATAGAGTAAGCAGACCCAGCAGTTGCAGGGAGCCCAGACTGTGGGGTTTGCTTCCTCTATAGCTAATAAAAAACCTGCTCCTTCCCAGCCGATTTCTTACCTGTGGCGAGGAAAGGGGGTGGGAGTGGGCAGAGCCATGATAGGGAGGTGGGTGGGAGGATGGGGATAGGAGTGCGTCAGGCCCCTCTGTAGATTTTTTCTGCAAGAGGGCCTGGCAAACTCTATTTCTGCATAGTAGGCCTTTGCTGATTTTATTTGCCCATAGGCTTGTTAATAGGGAAATCCTTTGATGCTGTTTGTACCTAAATATATGTCTTATTTTATACATGTTTGGTGGGTTCTTCCAGATACTTGGCATTCCTCCCACACTACCAAATACATATAGACAGTTTATTGACTCCTAATGAAGTTGATCCTAGCGTTTGTAAATGTGATAGGTACCTTACACTGTAAGGTCAGGGCAGGAGCTGATGATGTATTATGAGTCTTAGATTGTAAGCTTACTGGTGCAGGGAATGATGGGAATGTGATAGGGACCTTAGATTGTAAGCTCCACTGTAGCAGGGCTGATGGGAATGATGTATTATCTGTGAAATGTGCTGTGGAACACATCAGAGGTCTGTACATAAAGGATAATATTATAGTGAATAAAGTACCCCCTCTTGTAAAATATAAGGATATTATAAGTTACCAAAGAGTTCCATGACCATATAAAAGCACAAGTCCGAAAGTCCAAAATTAAATGATATCACTAAACTTAGATTATAACATATGACATCACTAAGAGCTGTTTCTAAGTTTATACTTTCCAGGATATTCATGGCTCTTGTGTATATAATATCCATCTGTTTCTCAGCCAGCATTCTCTCCTGTGTTTGCAGATCGGCTTGGTGCTGAGAGACAAGGTGCGAGTTCTTGGAAGCATCTTTTCTTTTCACTGTTCCCACAGTAACGTTCCCTGTGAACTATCATAGGGATGTGTAATTCTATAATGATATGTGAGACTTTCACAACAAAGACCCTACTGTAGGTGACACATGAGCAGCTGGCCCATTAAGCCCCCTCTTTCCTCTTATAGTCCATAAAGCTGTCCATGTAGCTGGAAACATTGAAGCTCCAAAATATTCAGCAAAGTGATACGACTGAAAGCAGAATACTGGGTACCCTGTGTGAGTTTTTCAGCCCATTTGATACAAGAGAAAGGCTATTCATTAAAGTCTGGGGAAATAACATTTATGGTTTACTTGTCCATTTCCCAAGATGTCTGTAATGATATCCATAAACAAAAGGCAATGCAGCAGTCAGGCAAGTTCTGCCTTTAAGGGAGATATCAATCTTCAAAGCAGCAGGGTCAAGCTTTTCTGTTAGATTGTTTCCTCTATTGGTATTTAACACATTTTATACGCATATTAATGAGAATGATCATCCATTTTTAGGTCAAAGCCACAATTGTATTTCCCAGTTTCATGGTTTGTTTTTTTTTGCATCTACTAGGGCAAATAGACATTCTCGCCAAAAGTGTTTTTAAATTGCCTACAGCAGGGCTGTCAAACTGGCAGCCTGCGACCTCCCCTTCTGTGGCCCTCCACGTGAGTCTGCCTGCTGTGTCTGCTTACTATGTGTAAGCATTACAATGTATCACTACAGATAGTAACTTGCCCCGAGTTGTTTAAAACTCAAATTCAGACTAATCCCCTGTATTGTTCACACCTGTAATCCCCCTGCATTGTTCACACTTGTAACACCTCTATTGTTTACACCCCTAAAACCTGTACTGTTCACACCTGAGACCCAGACTGAAACTGCCCACATTGTTTACCTGTTCACACTTTATACAAAATGCTAATGGGGCACCAGCACTGTGTCACTGTATGTAGTACAGTGGTTCTCAACCTGGGGGTCGGGACCCCTTTGGGGGTCGAACAACCCCTTCACAGGGGTCCCTTAAGGGGTTCCAGGAGCAGGTTCATCTCTCTCCCCACTAGCCCTGGGGCAAGGTTGTAGCTATCCGGGTATTGGTGCTGGGAGTTGTAGTTCAGTAACCTGTGTAGGGAAGCCAGTTGCACTATAACTTTCTATATCCCCTTAGTAGGGACTGCCATACAGCTCTCCCTGCTCATTTAAAATTTGTAACATTAACATGGTACGCACGAAAAACAAACCTTTATGTAGCCACGCTGTCTCCTGTACTTTCCTAACAATCCGCTCTGGGCTGGCAAGAAAATATTTTAATATTTTATGGTTGGGGGGTCACCACAACATGAGGAACTGTATTAAAGGGTCACAGCATTAGGAAGGTTGAGAACCACTGATGTAGTACATCTTAGAGTGGTCTCTTGCTCTGTTCTGCCTTCCCTATGTGTGCCATATTTGCCCAGTGCTGCTTGTGGGTGCCATTCTCTGCTTGCCCAGTGCTGCTTGTGTGTGTCATACGCTGCTTGCCCAGTACTGCTTGTTTGTGCCATTCTCTGCTTGCCCAGTACTGCTTGTTTGTGCCATTCTCTGCTTGCCCAGTGCTGCCTGTGTGTGTGTCATTCTGTGCTTGCCCTATGCTACCTGTGGAATGTAAACCTGGTAGGGGTTTGTTCTGGGTGTTTGTTAGCATTCTTAAATAGTTATTAGGGGTCCCTAAGGTGTTTAATCATGTATTGGGGGGTTTCTGTATTATCCACAGAAGAGGATTAGGCATATGGCTGATTTAAATGTTACACATATGACTGATAAGGGATATCTCTGCAGTGAGCACCAACCATTTGGTTTTTTGGTGTGCTAATACTGTTTATGTAGATATGATCTTGGGTGTGGTTTAAAAGGGGGCGTGGCCAACACTGACTTCCATTATCGGCCCTCCACCACGTAGGCCAGAAAAAGTTCCGCCCTTGGTACCACAGAAGTTGGACAGCCCTGGCAAACAGGATTATCTGTATATTTGAACTGGCGAGGTTCTGGCCTTGAGTTTGGTTTTTGGATGGTAAAATAACGTCCCGGTAGTCAAATGCTTTATCAGAATATCTGAAAAAGGTGACATATTTCTGGGACCAAATGACAGGGGTGACTTCAGTTGACTTTATCACTGAATCCAAAGGCCCCGTGTCCTGAATATAGTAAACATGGTGAAACCATTGTCCAAAAACGGCATGTTGTGTGGAGTTAGCATTAGTATGACATCACTTGTAGGCGTGTAACCCGATCATTTTTTTGAGTAATGAGCATGCCATGTGGAGTTGTTGCCCATTTAGTTTAGTTATTGCTCTTTATAGTATTATTATATATCTATTTATAGTATAGCGGCAGACAGCAATGAACCCTTGGCTGTTGCAGCACTGGGGGACATAATTAGCACTTTGTGTACCAAAGGCAGTGAGCAAGGGCTATTTTACACTACAGTTGCAAACCATAGCAACCAACTATACAATCAGCTCAGTAAAGGTACTGAAAGCAACAAATATTCAGTGGTTTTAAAGTTAATTAAAATGTAATTGCTCTTGAAAGCAGTGTCTGACTGTCCCTTTCTGTTCTGTGGTTCTGACTCTTGAAACAATAAATCAGAATTCGGCTGTTCTCCATGTAAGGTTGCCAACCGGCCAGTAAAACACCTGCCAAGGCCGGGGCTGTTATTACAAATTTACCGGCAATGTAGCTGCCGATAAATGTGTAATACCCCAAAATAAAATGGACATTCTCAGTTTTCCCTGTAGTCTCTTTAAGGGAGGCAATAGAATATTCTGCTGTATATTTTGTTTGCAGGTTCTGCTCAGAATAATGGGTAGGTCTGAGCAAGGCTGACCTGTTTTATACCTTAAAGTCAGCACTGCCTCACCTTTGGGGTTTGCCAGGTTTGCGAGTGCGATGGATCCAATTTAGTTTATCTGCCCCATATCGATTTCCCATCTTTACTTTCACTGCTGCCAGAGGCCTGTGCCTTTATGATTGAGCCGCAGTCTTGATCCCTTCTGCCTCGCTAATGACATCCAGGAGTCTAGCGTCAGGAAACTGCATCTATTTTGCCAAGTTTTATAGACATGTCTCTCTCCGTTGTTACTTAATCAGTTGGTGCTTTAGTGAGATTTTCCTCTGCGTGTTCTATCGATCATCAAGGATTTCACTTTATGGCTCGTGGGGAGACGCTAAAGGGTTTGCACTTTATTTATTGCACAGAGCTGCAATCCAAAAACAGTTAACTTTTAACAGGCTTTGTTAGTAAATCAGCAGCCGCTGTAATGTGTAAGCGCTGCTGTTAAATGCAAGATCTCTGGCATAGTAAAATAGTCATTTTTTAAAGACTGAGTTATGTTTTTAAGGATTTCATTTGACTGATATTGCTGCTGGGAATATGTAATAAAAGTGGCATAATCAGGGCCATCTCCAGTGTTGCATGGGCAATAAAAATAAACGGTAATGTGTTACTAACACCCCCAGTCCTTCCCAGAGAATTTTGTCCCCAATGCTACTATAGGCACCATCTCTCCCTACTAAACTTGCTATGCCACAGCCACAGTCCCTTCCCAGAGGCTATTATCCCTACTTCCACTATAGGCACCATCTCCCCCTGCTATACCTGCTATCTCACAAAGTCCCTTCCCAGAGACTATTATCCCACTGCTACTATAGACCCCATCTCTCCTTACTATACCTGCTATCCCATAGTCACAGACCCTTCCCAGAGACTATTATCCCACTGCTACTATAGGCATCTCTCTAGGCATCTCTCCCTACTATACCTACTATCCCACAGTCACAGTCCCTTCCCAAAGGCTATTATCCCCACTGCTACTACCAATGCTGAAGATAGACACCATCTCTCCCTACTATACCTGCTATCACAGACCTTTCCTATAGGCTCTCTCCCCTCTGTAAATTTGCCATCCATAAGCTGAGCATAGTAACAGTCTTCTTCATAAAACGTCCTGGATATTTCTTCCTAATAAGGCAGAACTGTAAATTATAAGGAATTAATATTGATTGTTTCCAGAGTTTAAAAAGCAGGTTGCCCCTTCCCTTCAAGCATTTACAATTCAAGTCCTAAATGATTATTGTAGCACGCAAAGTGAAGCCTTCTGAAATCAGAAGGTATTTACTTGTCTCATGCCATACATATAGCACTGCCTAGATATCAAAAATTTTAGTTTTATTCTCCCATAATGCATCATGGGCGGAGACATGTAAATCACTCCTTTAAGTCTGTGTGAGCAGCATGGGGGCACCAAGCAGTGACATTGTGACTCTCATTATTTGGTTACAGGTCATCTACCAAAACCCTTCACACCTCAGCAAACAAGAGATCTCATCCTAAATCTTACCCAACCCGTCGTCTTCAACCATATGGTATCTGATTGGCCGGCCTCAGCTTGGAATGTCGACTACCTGTCATCTGTGCTAAGTGATAACCTGTTGTGCTTCAGGATTGGGAGGAAGGTGTTAGATACAGGTAAACATCTACAATATCAATGTTAAAGGACTGATATTCCTTCAGTGCTTCAGGATTTTTTTGCTTAGAGTCTGTACCAAGAGATACCACAGAATATATCACAATAGTTATCCCCCCTGTACTTAGCACACACGAGCAAGCTCATAACCTGTATAGAGTGATGCTATAAAACTCCAGCAGCGCATGTATTCCCCTGTATTAAGCACAATTCAGCAGGAACATCCCTCTAAGTTTGCTCATAGTCTGTACAGAGAGATGCCATAATTACATGTCAGGATATATATGGCACAATTATGCAGGAACAACCATCAGCATTTGTGACACATCCGGGTGTTTACAGTACAGGTATTGGATCTATTATCCAGGACCTGGGAGTTTCCAGATAAGGCATATTTTCTGTAATCTTCAGAAAATAAGTCTACTTAAAATTAATGTTTTGACTCTATTAAGTATTAATTACATCAAGTACAAGTTCCAGTGCAATTCTTCTCCTCGCTGCACCGCTAGGATTTTGTGTTTTGCAGCTGGCAGAGAGAGTTAAATGTCACACAGATAATTGTGGTTTAGGAAGAGATATATTTGCAGGGGCTTCCCATGTTCTCACCCCAAGCTCACGGAGCTGCTCTACCCAAGCTTTATAACCATCAAGGTGATATGTTCCTTCATCCTGACACAGAACATGAATGAACCCTGTACTTGCTGCTGGGAGAGAATACTAAACTAATGATCACTCACCTTCTCTGCGTCTGTGATCATCTCAGGCCAAGACAGGGAGCTGACAGCTTGTGTTCACCCCCTCTACTGTGGCAGAGGGGGGAATCAGACTTTCCTCTCTTGAAAACACCGTCTGTCTCCCAACTCATTGAACAGCAAATAAATCAAGAACACAAAATTCTGCAGATCCCTGTAAGGTTATCATTTGTATCAATTACCTGCAGCTGGATTAGAGATAGAGATATTTGCATCAGGACTGGGCTAGGGGCAAAGATATCTAATGCGCAGTACATGCTTTGGGCTGCTCTCCATTATCAGAGCTGTGGCCACTTTCAGTATACAACTATATTTATCTATATATATATATATATATATATTTGAGAATGCAAGTATTAGTAATTAATTCAGATTCACATTAAATGGCAGCATAGAAATCAATGCAGTCTGGTTCAGAATTGATTCATAATCAGCCCTGTAGCATCAGCTTCTATGGCAGATGTGACTTTACTTTCTGCTTGATGGTTTCCCACACCCCCAAAGCTTAGCTTCTCAGCAGCAGCCCAGAGCGCACTGAGCATGTGCAGTGCCGCTGGCACACAAAAGATGGCCTGACAAGATCAGAAGATAGAGAGCTTTTAGGGCAAATATAAAAGCCCTAGGTCATTACTGTTATAGGACTGCTGGACCTTTGGCCTTGGTTGATAGAATACTGAATCTTAGATTCAGATTAACACATATCACCGTATGGTGTTCAAAGCTGGACAGGCTACAAATTCCAATTACCTATTCCAAATTCCAATTCTATTGCCGATTTAAGCTAGCCATACGGATGGGCATCCGCTCATTTGGTGAGGTTGCCAAATGAGCGGGTCTCTCCCCAGTATGCCCACAAGAGGAGAAAACAGGCATCGACAAACCTATGTGGACCTCGATCCAACAGGATTGGTTGATCAACATTAGATGGATCGGTGAAGCCCAACAGAGGGGCCCCATGCACTGGGAAATAAACTGCCAACTTAAAAGTACAAACAAAGTCTAACAAAATAATTGCCTTTTGCACATATTCTGCATGTATAGATCTGGTGATTTCAATAGAGTGAGCTCTAATACATCTTCTAGGCCAGGGATCTGCAACCTTGGCTCTCCAGCTGTGGGACTTCTAGTTCCTCAACAGCTGGAGAGCCAAGGTTGCAGATCCCTGTTCTAGGCAAAAGGAGCCCTCCTATAAGATATATTGGATCATTCATCTGACACCCAACTCCTGAATGAAGACAGAATGAGGAGAAACAGATGCTGAGAGAGGAATAGTGACGATTATTTTCATTATTTCAGAAACAGTACAGACATTTTAATTGATTGTATTTAGAAAATGTCTTATTTCAGTATGACAAAGCTTATATTAAATGTTCATGATAGTTCCTCTTTCATCTGTTTGCTTATATCTGCTAGATCTGTATTGGGGCCTGATGCTTCTAAGGGACTTGAAATATTAACTGAACGAAGGAAGATTTACATAGTGGCTTCTGCTGCCCCTCCTTGGTGTAAAATAATATTAACCATCTCCTTCTTGTTCCTTGTTTGGCTTTTCTCACAGAACCCCAGTTTGAAACCCATTGCAGTTACATAAGTGGCACCCTAGGGCAGTTCCAGAAGTGGGTCAGTGGAAATTCACAGGATGACTGGGGCTCATTCTCTGACTATGATCACTCTGAATACTGGGCCTATGCAGACTACAAATACCTGGCGGTAGTGTTTAAAGACCAAGCAGAAAGGCTGCAGGTAAAAAACAGGAGGGTGGTAAGAAACACTACAATTGGCTTTGTGTGCTTTAATGGTCAATATAGAAATTTGCTAAATTTTTATGAGAAACCAGCCCAACACCCCCTATTATAGAGTCCTGCAGCTTTTTTACAAATTTTTTTTTTTTACGCGATTTTTACTACTTTTTTCTGATGTCACTTCTTGTTTACAACTATACTTCCTGATTCTTGATGGTCAGCGGGTCGTGGATTGGGTTACGGAGAAGGTACTTGCGGGTCCATACGGGTAAGAATGCAGGTTGCGGTTGCGGATTGTAGGTGGCGGGTACGGGTTCCAAAAATGGACCCACACAGGACTCTACCCTAATAGGTTTTAGTGGAGTCTGTTACAGAGCAAGTGTTACAATTTGATACATTAGTTGCAGGCACAGCGTCATATCAAGGATCCTGGATTATCACTGCTGGGGGTACCACTTGCCCTGAGTTTGGGCTAAAGGTTTGCTCAAGTGATGTTGGTGGGGTGGCTGAGGAGAGCATCTGGGTGTGGGTACTGTTGGTGATTAATTGCACCATTTGCATCTATTCATGGTTCTCATTATTCTGTTTATCTCTCACATACTTGGCAGATGCACAGAGGCCACCTTATTATTCCTCCCGCTGAGCCTTATCTTGTATCTTTATGCCTCTTGCCCACATCAGTCTCTCATCATTACTGTGTTATTAAGGTCATAACCATTTCCCAGCATGCCTTTCCTTCTGGCAGCGAGTGGGTTAATGGAGCCTTTTTGCTGTTTCTCTGCAAGATTTTCCATTCCACCATTCCTTGTGATAACTTTGCTGTCGTGTGTGCTGTGCGTTATCTGTCTCTCGTGCAAAATAAAAAGGCTGACAATTAGCTGGCAGGACAAATTAGCATGTTCCCAAGGCTGATTATCAGCCTGACCTTGATTCATGTCTGGAAAGTCCTTGTTAATCGCCTTTTTTATTCCTTTCGTGTGTTTTCCTTTCACCGTTTTATTACAGCCACTCTGCTTGGAACTGAGCTGTGGGAAGCAATATTCTGTGTGCTCCAGCGCAATACTCATTAGTTCATTATCATTTGTAATCAAATTTTATAAGATTAATGGAAGTGCTTCTGTTTGTTCAAAATTAATTGTAAGATTCATAGACCAGCCAGTCTTGTCTCCCACAGTCTGTTACCTACCAGTCCCTGTCTCCCCCAGTCTCTGTC
>CM044447.1:52754751-52774241 GCA_024363595.1 Xenopus borealis
CTACTGTCTCCTCCTTGTGCTACTGTCTCCATCTTGACCTGCTGTCTCCATCTACATTTTGTGTCTTTGATGTTCTGTGTCCAGTTTGCCCTTGTGTCTCCATGTTGGCTTACTGTAACAGCATTGCATGAAGCTCCTCATCACCATCCCAGCTTTAGCATGAGTTTGATTGTGCATCTGACCACACATGCACAGATTTGGTTGATCACAGATACTGTAGAGGCTTCAATATTTATTTAGCCAATTTAAAGCCTATAGACTTTAAGATCCACTCATTTGGTGTCATTGCCAAACAATTGGGTCTTTCACCAATATGCCACTAACAACAGGGCTATATCAGGGGTACTCCAAACGTTCATCCCTCCATGTCATGGCCAGCTATCAGGAAGACCCATCGGAACCCCCCATACACGGGCAGGTAAGCTGTCAAATTGGTCTAAACGACCAATATCGGCAGTTTTAGCTGCCTGTGTATGGCCTCCAGAGCAATTCTTTACACCAATGATAAGAAATCATGATGTGCATTATGGGCCCAATTCTTCAGGGCCACAGGCCTATAGCACACAGTGTTTGATGATTACATTGATGAGACACCTCGGTTATTGTCCCTGAATGTGATTGGATGGGACGTGCATTTTTGTTTCCCAGATGAATTTATGGTTAAGTGCAGTTTCTCAGCAAACCAGCCACCTCCCTGGGACCTTATTTATGAAGAGACATCAAATATTCAATTTGTTCAATTTTTTTAACTCCATCAGTCACAAAACGCCTGTCTGTAACACCTCTTGTCTCCTGCCCAATTGATTTAAGGAAGATTTATGGTCTGAAAAACACATCAAGCTTGGCACTCACTACCCACCGGCCTCTGCCAGAGCCCACAGCACAAGAAAAATGGAATCGCAATGAAGGGTCCAGAGCTTTATCTCCTTGGCTTTATACAAACATCGCACTGCAGATATGCGCATGGAGCAAGATGGATGGTTGGTTGGTATCAGGTCTGTCATATCCAATATGCCTCATTATTCTTGTGGGAAGGAACAGCACCTCTTTCTAGAGAAGATTCAGAAGAGACTCCAGGGGTCATTTGATCAATACACATCCATATCTTCCTTATCTGTCCTGCTGGGGAAATAGTGGTGAACGACAAACCCATTCCATGCAAGAGTGAGACCCCAGGGAAGAAACAAGTATAATTTACCCCTGCACTGTAAATTATAAGAAATCCGAAGTCACTAAAGGAATTCTGTGATGGTATAAAGGCACAAGGCTGCATTACTTGGGAACTATGAATAGTACTCATGGCTTATAAGTAGGGATGCACCGAATCCACTATTTTGGATTTGGTCAAACCCCTGAATCCTTCCCGAAAGATTCGGTCGAATACCGAACCCGAACCCTTATTTGCATATGCAAATTTGGGGTGGGAAGGGGAAAAACATTTTTACTTCCTTGTTTTGTGCCAAAAAGTCACATGATTTCCCTCTCTGGCTCTAATTTGCATATGCAAATTAGGAATCGGTTCGCCAGGCAGAAGGATTCGGCCGAATCCTGGCTGAATCGCAAATCGAATCCTGGATTCAGTGCATCCCTAATTATAAGGACAATGTACCCCTACTATAAATTATAATGGTATTAGAAGTTACTGAGGGGTTCTGTGACCACAAAGCTACAGGCTGAGTTATACAGGGAACTCTGAGTATCACTCCTGTACCCCCTACTGTAATATAAGGATATTTGAAGTCACTGAGGGTTTTTGTGACTATATAAAGGCACAAGGCCATAGGCTGAGTTATACAGGGAACTGAGTATCAATCATGTATTTACAAGGGATAATGTACCCCTACTCTATATTATAAGGATTTCATAGATTATGCTAGGGTCAGTTGGGCCCTAGAAACCAGAGAGCTGATTAAATGCCACATGGGTATGGCACTGTCTCCATCATATAGTCATTTATTTTTGAGCTGCTGTGACCCTTTTATGAATATAGAGGCAGAGCTGATTGTGTGCTTGTGTCTAGGGCAGAAGCTTTAGGGCATGTTTATAGAGGGGATTATTTGCATCACAATAAGAAAAGAAATTAGAACAACTGGAGTTAATATTATCCACATCTGTCCCCTTGGCGTTCTCTAGGGGCAGTGATGGGATGCTCCACCGGCATTGATGTAGTTAAATCAGAACCTACATATTTTGCTGATTTACAGGCTATGCCAATTTCTTCAATTACACAGAATGTACACAAAGTATTTCATGCCAGTAGCGCCCATATGGGGTGGTGGTAATTTATAGATCGACTCCTCCGCTCGTAATAAATCAGATTAAAACATCCATGAATCATCTTTAGGAAGGAATCTATCAGGCTGGAGGACGTAGTGTGTAGGACATAGGGAGTTGCTGCAGTGTTGTATAGGCATAGGGATTTAACTCTTACCAGGGGTATCTGAGCTGCTGCAGTGTTGCTTCATTATATAGACATAGGGATGTAACTCTTTCATTACTGGCCTGGATGTCATTTGCTGGAAAGTCACTACAGCCTGGACATAGGGATTTAATGCTTTCCTTTGAGGGGGCAATAGACCTGCTACTATAGCTTAGGAATCTAACTGTTTTCTTACTGTGTGCTTCTTAGTTGCAACACATTTTTGTTAGCTGCAGTGATGCTGGTGCATGTATAGCTGCATAGAAGTAACTCTTTCATTGCTGCAGGCATTTGAGCTTATGATTTCTTCAACTTGAAGGGCCAGTGACTTACATTAAGCTCTTCATTGGTACAGGTCTGCCATGGGGGGGGTACATGGAGTACTGTAGTCAGGGGCCCCATAGCTGTGGAGATGTGTTTTACAGGTTGCAAAAGGCTTGTGGGAGAGTTTGCAAGGTTTGCTTGGATTGTGGGTGGAGTTTTAATAGTGGGTGTGATTTAGTGGATGAATGGGTGTGGTCATGCTTCCACAGTCCAGTTTTATTGGGACCCTGTTCTAATTGCCCTGCACAGAGTCCTCCAACTCAGGGACCTTATTAGTAAAGTCAAATAGGGACCCCGTGGGAGGAGAGCCCTTCTAACTTAGTAGTATGGTTCCCCATGATTCCTGATGGTGGTGCTGCATGGTAGAACTATGATTTAAAGCTGAAGCAGGATTGACCTATTGAGCAATTTCTAAAACTGGGTGGGAACCTGTCCCTGTAATTATTAGGTATCTTCAGATAAAGCAGCAGTGACTCTGTAGTGAAAATTATCTGAGTAGATTTTAGGGAAATGGAAAAAATCTACATTGGTAAATGACTCCTACCATGCCCCCCCCTTTGTCATTTCCCCTTCCGTTATCACAGACAATGTCGATTATGTCGGACTGACCCACCGGGATACCAGGAAAACTCCCGGTGGGCCCAGGTGTCAATGGGGCCCCTCATGCTACTAAACAGTTCTACCCTTAACATCCTGTATATACAACAGCAAGTTGCTTGGGCCCCAGGTGAAACATGGGGGGAGGGGGTTAAGGGAGCAGAAGTTTTATTAATTTAAAGGGATTTAGCACTGTTTATTACATTTGGTTGAGTTCCGAAAATCCAATTATAGGGTAGCGCTGCCCAAATGAATGATGGGACATTTGTTATTATTTATTAGCAGGCGCCAGATGAATAGAATTAGCTGCTGGGCAGAGTGAAGAATGGGGGACATGCTGGGGACCTTCATATTTCTGATAATTGCCTTTTATTAAAGGTGGAACAAATGTATTTTCCCTGCCGCGCCAACATCTTGTGTCCAGTTTTGCAAATAAATCCAGACTCCCAGTTCCAGGCAGGAGTTATAAATAATGAATTGCTGGATTCTGGTGCAGATTGGCTCATTTTTTAATATTCTTATAAATATTTTCCTTTCATGGTTTACACTTTACACTTATTCTTATTTTTTCAGATTTTCATTCTGCTCTTTTTCTGTTGCTTTTCCCTATCACCTTGTGTCCTGGTTCCACTTCTTCTCCCCCAACACCTTTTCTCTTTATTTCCCATTATTTACCCCCTCTTGATCTTCAGCTGGCACCTGCTGATCCCCTGGTTGTTACACCATTACATGCAGGGCCGCCATCAGGGAGTTTTCAGTCAGGGGTCCAGTGGCAGAGAAGTGTGATTCATTGTCCTAAAAGGGGATGAGGCCAGGCCCCGATTTGTGGGCAGGCCATAAAGGCCTGGGCTTGGGAGGCAAAAATTTGTAGGCGGCCTGCTGGCTTGACAGCTCATGAGAGAGTGTGGGCACAGAGGGCATGCGAGCGACAGGCCTAGTAATTGATCATATCAGACCAGAGGAACATCCAAAAAAAGATCATTGGTGTTCAGTGGAAATTTGCCATTCGGCAGGTGGTCTTCTTTCTTCTAGGCGACAGCAACTTCTTTGCTCTCCTCAACGGCTTCAGCTCTATTTGTATTCTGCCTGCCTCCCAACTGCCCCCAGCCAGCCGCTTTCTCCCCTCCATACTAACCAAATCCCCTTGATGATGTGGCTCAGTCGCCTTGAAGATCAGACTCTGCCCATGTGATGTCATGGCCTAGCCTATTTTGTCACAATCAGCATCCTTGTCGACCCATCTGCCTGGCAAGTATAGTTTAAAGAAAAAGGTGGCAACCCTAGTTGTGACCCTGCATTCATGGGCCCCCCATAGGTAAGCCCTCCACCCAGAAGGCCCAGGTGACCAATGGGCTAATAATTGGGGCCCTCCGGCAGGGCCCCAGTATCAAATTGTACATTTTGGTGGAAGAGAGTTTCCATAAAGCAGAATGGAGTACCTGCCTATCCCACATCCATGAAGCTGCCATGTTTGTTGCCTATATCATGCTGCTTATGGGACCAATGGAAGACACTACCTTCCACTGTTAGCATTAACACTTTTAACTTTCAACAATAGGCAACGTCTGCAGTGTTCCTGCTATTTTATTTTTTCCGTTTAGATCATCAATGTTTTATTCTGTGTTTTAGTTACATACATTTACTATGCAATAACCACCTGAATCTGTCATTATTTAATGGTATGGGGTAATTGTAGAATATGAGGTTGGGGTTTTTATTTTTAAGAGGGTCAAAGTTGCATACCTCCCAACTGTCCTGTTTTTAGAGGGACAGTCCTGCTTTTGACATCTCAACCTGCAGTCCCTCGTTTGTACTTGAAAGTCCCATTTTTCTCTGCACTGAACAGCCAGTAAAAGAAACAAAGTTTCTAACGTAATTGGCTTTTGGCAGAGAGCCCAGAACAGCCACAGCAGAAGATAAGATACTTTTGTAACCATTTCTAGATAAGCAAATAAGTAACAATATATAAAGCACTACGCAATATGTTGGCGCTATATTAATACATAATAATAATAGTTAGTATTAACACTGCTTTCTGCTCAATTAAACAACCCGTAAACATCAATGGTCCCTGAAGGGACCAAGTTTTACTCCTTACTATACAAAGCCCAGGAGAGTTGGGTTGCGTTTCCTAGAATGAGCTTTCCATTGAACTGGTGCATGTGGGCCTGAACCAAACTTTACTCAGAAACATTCTTCTTTGCCAGCTTTTTTGCTTCAGGTTTTGGCGTGAATGTAACCAGAAGCCCCTCAGGTTCCACCTCTTGTTGATTGACCCCTCACTCCAAGAGATTTGACGGAGCCCATTCCTATTGGGTGGCAGATGCAAAGCTCCAGGAAAAGACTGTAGAGTTTTATTCATAAAGTGCACGGAGATTTACAGAGATAATATCATGTATCACAAATCTGTACAAACACAAATCAGAATGTCCATGTGAAATAAAAATACTGGTGAAAGAATATTTAGACACCTTTGGTCCTTGCTGATGTTGCTGTACTACAAATCCCAGAATCCTCTGAAAGGGAGTTGGTGAGACTTGTAGTTGAACAACATTAGCATCAGAGCAGCATGCCTGCAGAAAATTCATTAGCTGTGCAAGAGGACACCATCACAGTTTTAATTCTAGACCCTGGCTGAGAAGGAGCATGTTTGGTCCCAGTATGAAGAGTTAACTCCTCCCTCAGCACAGCGAGGTTTGAGTTCAAATCCCCAGTAGGAGAACAGGAAAAAAAAGAAACTGTGTTTCCAAAGAGAAGTGAGATAGGAATAAAATATTGTTCCTTGTGTTTGTGGCTACATCTTGGTTTTCTTCTCCTCCATTGGGATTGCGTTCAGGTTGTCGTCTGGCAGCTGCTTCTTCTCCAACTCTTCCTCATCCTTCAGGTCATCGGGATTAGCAGGGACATAGAAATAGCCCATGATGGAGAAGATGATGCACACAGCTACCAGTAGGGCAGCAAACAGAATGAACTCTGCCCACTGCAAGGTGAGAAATATAAGGTGAGATTTGTGACACATGGGGTGGAAATCAATCAGCAATGTTGCTAGGCCTAAGGACCCAATGCATTTATGGATCTGCCCAAATGATTTGATCTTAGCATGTTAGATTGCATATGGGGGCCCTTTTTCCCAGAGCATATTTAAACGTATTCATCAAAGGGTGCTGGGATGGACTGCAACTAGTAAGCAGGGGGAATGGAAACTTATTTACATCACATTTCCCTAGTAAAGTTCTTACCTGCTCAAGGGTCCCGGCCTGTGCAACGATCAGCACAATGACATTTCCAATGGCAATGGTGAACAGCCACCCTGCCTGTAACACTGACTTCATACTGGTAGGAGCCTATGGACAAACAATGGAAAATGACAGTATGTTGCATATTATTTCACCTGAAAAGCAACGAGTCACTGAATAGTATAGAAAACTCTCCAAATGCACATAAAGCATTATTTGCAACCCAAGGGGGCCAATTTTACTCCAATACTTAAACAGCGTATACCCTTCTTCCCAATGGCTTGGTATGGGCAGAGCTTGGTCTTGACTGAGAAGTAGTATTTCCCATTGCATATTTCTGAATAGTACAAGCTGAGGAGGGGGGTTTGGATTACATTCCCAGTGGAAAGAAAGGTCACAGTGCAACATCCTATCCACTGTAGGAGTGGGGGGGGGTTTCAGCTGTTACCTGAGAGTAAGAGAATTCCAGGCCAGTGACGGAGAACATGACTTCCCCAGCACTAAGGAGCACATATTGAGGGATCTGCCAGGCCACATGGAAACTGTTGGCAGTGACATCCTCTGTCTTCTTCAGTTCAATAGTGTTTTCATTTTCCTGATGAGGCAACAGAGGACCCTTCATTAATAATACTGTGAGACTATGGGATATCCCTACAGAATGACACTATGGGACCTGAGGAATCACTCTGCAGGTTGGTACTTACCATTATGAGTATGACTGTATAAGTAGCACCAAAGTTGAGTAACCCAAGGTCAAGGTCATATGTTTTTGATCCAGTCAAGCAGCTTGCAGTTGTCCTGGTCACCAAGTGAAGAAGTGAGACATAGTGAGCCCAGCAACAAAGGCTAAATCATGGGGCCATCAATTTAAAGAAATGGGGAGTTCCTAGAGGCTTAAAGTGTCAAGAGTTGTGGGGGAGGGGGGCAGGGTCAAGAGAAGAATTATAGCCTAACATACAGGCCCCCAGATAACCCAAGTTAAGGGAGACAACATACTTTCCTCTCTTCAGTGTCACATAACTGGACACTTCTCCACTTCTGGCACTAACAGTGGAGTCACCAATAGTAACATTCGCCTCATTGTTGAGCATATTAATAAACCTGCAATGAAAATACACAGAAATTGTGACCAGTCCCCCCAGTGATTCTGGTGCTGCTGAGCAGCACTCTAGGCATAAACCTGCACTCACAATTCAATAATTGAATTAATAAATATAATGAGCAAATAATGTCACATTGACCTGTCATCATCTTGTTCTACTAGCTCCAAATAGGCTACCATCTTGTCCTACTGCAGCCATCTTTTGTCTACAGTCTCCTGATAGACCACCATCTCGCTCTACTGTCAGCATCTTGTTCAACGATCTCTAGATAGACCACCATCTTGCCCTGCGGCGACCATATTGTTCTACTTGAAGAACCTTATCCTGCTTTCTCAGGCTAGGTTCCCATGTTTTCATACTTCCTCCTGCTAGGTCACCATCTTGCTGTATTGTCATCATCTTTGTCTACTGTCTCCTGATATGACACCATCTTGTCCTACTGTCTCCAGATAGGCCATATTGCCCTATTCACATGATCTTGTTTTACTACCTCCTGCAGTACTGTCTCTATCTTGTCCTACTGTCTCCATCTTGCCTTATTGTCAAACCTTGTACTATTGTAACTCCTGTGTCCTGCTATCTCCATTCAAGTCACCATCTTGCCTTACTATGACTATCTTGCCCTACTGTCTACATCTTGTTTTACTGCCTCCTTCTAGGTCACCATCTTGTCCTACTCTCTCCAGATATGCCTACATCTTACCCTGCTGTCATCATCTTGTCTTACAGCATCAAAATAGGCCACCATCCTGCCCTACTCGCTCCATCTTGTTTTATTATCTCTTGCTAGATAACTATATTGTTCTACTATTATCTTGTCCTGCTGTCTAAACATATCTCACCAGCTTTCCCTACTATCACCATATTGCCCTGTTGTCATCAAGTTATTTTAATATATTCAGCTCAGTCTCGCCTTATTTGCCATTCTTGTATATACATGCTTACAAAGGAATCTCACCTGACCATTGATAATCCGTTGGCTGGTTTGGTTTGTGATTCTTCAATCTGAAAATTAAATAAAATGACTGAGGTTCTTCTCTAAAGAGAGACAGTATTTGTCATATAGTCATATAAACATGCACTGACTAATTAGCCAGTATTTTGTCACAAAACTCTACACTTGTCAATCAATGCTGTAAAATCTACCAACAGACTCTCATTTTGTCTGTTCCTTGTCCTTAGTCTCAATGAGGTTGTAGGGGTGTTACTTTTATATTGCAATGCAGGGAATCAAGAACCAGTTTCAGAAAGCTTCCCATGATTACCCCCCCGCTCTTCCTGTATCCACTGAGAAGGCACAAGGAATATAACCAAGGAATGCAGCTTAATATGGTGATGTCAACAAACCAGTTGCACATAAGTCTAAGTGAGCCTGTCTAGCTTGGTGGATAGAATGTTCTACTGTTTAAGGAAAGGAACATGATATTTGTGCACACTGGCACCACCAACCATCAGTACATACAGTGTGGCATCCCAGTCACTCACCAGTTTGCAGTTTAGGCTGTTTGCTTCAATATACACAAGAAGACTGAAGCTGCTTTCCTCATGGATATTAATCGGACATTCTGAGTTTAATGCTCCTTGTGTCAATTTGACATTAAACTCATTTTGTGCGTTCTGAAGGTTTAGTTTCACATAGTCTGGATCCTGCACAAAGAAAAGAAGAAACATTATGTGTTTGTTCTTCAGCACTTGCATTGTAACTGATTGATTATTGTAAACCAATAATAGCTGCTGCATGTACCCCAGCACTCCTAGAGTCAAGCAAGAAAAAAGAATATTTACCCAGCAGCAGGGGGATACTTACCACAGGATTTGTGTCATGCAGGCTGGGCTGTGTGATGGCCTCAAACCCTGGAATCTCAACTATAACGTCACCACTAGCAATATTTAGAACCTGTAGGTAACTCTCCTTGACTGTGGGCACTGGGGGCAATGTTTCCTACATGGGGGGAACAGACAGTGGTTAAATATGAGTATTGGCATACTGAATATGCTGAGTTCCAGTTGGCTCTGACAATAGTAAACCCATGCCAAGGAAAGACACATTACTTCTCATACATATACCTTTGCCCACCCACAAGCTCACCCATGCATACCCATAGACCAATCAGTGCTGCTTATGAAATATGACCATGCTTAATACAACAATACATCTATGCTCAACATGTGGATATAGTCATGCTTACCCATGAAACCACCTGTGCTTTCTAATGGACACATACTGCTTACCCATGAACATTCCATACTGCGTCATGAATGTTAGAAATGAGTGAGTGGAGTAATTAGAGCAGGAAATGATGCAAACAGAAGATATTGGAAGGGCAATGTTTAATACCAGCAGTTTTGGGCACTCACATTGATTTTAATCTCAACAACAGTTGCCACTGCAAATGCCAATGCTGCCAGGATCATACCAATCGCCATCTTTGGAATGGCCCTGGGAAGAAATGAATAAAAAGAAAATGAATGCATTGCCATGTTGGTCCCACCCGTTGGGCTGAACTGATCAGAACTGCAGGACTCACTTGAAATTGATCTTGCAACATCTGACCAGAGGATAAATGCCAAGGTCAAAGACAGGAATGAGGATGAGGATGAGAAGAGGGTTGAGGATCTGCAAATGAAAACAGAACACAACCATTGTAAAGTAAAACATTGTATTGAATTATACCCCTTTATTTGGCCAAGTGATGACCACTGACAAGTTGCAAATGGCATGTTATGTGACCAGGGGCCTGAAATGCTGTAATTTCAATGTACTTGCCCCTGAAGTCAGATTTAGGTTCAATTGAATGTTCTGCAGAACAGGAAGTGCAGGGGACATCAGTTTCACTTACCTGAATCTGGTCTGGCTGTAGCACAAATCCACCCTGAAAAACAAACACATCAAAATTCGATATTAATATCCCACCCCTGTGCCGGGTATTATGGGCTGGTGAGGTTGAGCTTATTGCTTGATTGTTACAAGGTATCCCACTGAGTGAGTGTGCATTAATCCCAAAGCAGCCCTGTCCTGAGTTGGAGGCTACGAATTTCCTTCTGTCAGAGGAACCAGACAATCATTTTAAGTGGCTGCCGAGCAACAGAATGAGATTTAATGGGAAATCCCCACGCATTTGTTTCGTGTGTGTAAATTCTAGGCAGCTGTGCTGCAGGGACTGATGGGAATAATTACAGCTGAATGAATTCACACGAAAAAACAGAATAATAATTCTCTGATTTCCCTCCTGTATCCCCAAAGTTATTAAACTAAAACTCCCAGCATCCTCTGAGAGCCCATAGCTCAACAAGCAGCCCCAGACACTCACAAAGTCAGAGTTCATCCTTGTCGCCTGCAGAGTCCAGCGGGAGCCCTGTGAAGGAGAAGTAAAATAAGTGTCATAAAGAGAGAATTGTATCACCATAAAACACATCTGCACTACTACACACATTAGGCAGGTGTACTTATCCTCAGGATCGTAACTACAGAGGAAGCAGACACAGCGGCTGCAGGGGGCCCAAGAGCAATAGGGGCCCTAATTTATATACAATTCCAATAAATATTAATAAAACTGCTCAACCTCTAGACATTTTGGGGCCTGCAAAATGATCTGCTATGGGGCCCAGTAATATCTAGTTACGCCACTGCTTATCCTTATTATATACAGTGAATGTAATAGTGGAATTATGCACGCACATGAAGATTATACTTGTGCCCATCATATAACCAAAGTGAAATAGGAGCGGTACCTGTTGATCAAAGAGAGCCCAAAACATGGGCAGTGGAATGTAGAGGAAAAGCACTTTGGTCACCATTTTCACTTCTGTAATGAGTCTTTTCTGCAAGAGTAAAGTTAGGAACCCTGTGAATTACTGAGACGATGTACAGGTCATGGGACTGATTTGGATACATTTCCTGGTGCAATTAATGCCTATATACAGGTATAAGATCTGTTATCCAGAAACCAATTATCCAGAAAGCTGTAAATTTTACCATATATTCTATTTTAATCAAATTTTCCAATTTTTTTTCCAAATCTCTTGATTTTTCATATTTTTAATCATGAAAAAGGGAAGTTGGGGGAGAAAGAAAAAGAACAAAACAGACAAAATTTCACACCTTAACACTTATTTATCATAATAAAAAGTTACTTTACACTCTATTACATATTTTTTTTATGTTACTAGAAACTGTATTACAGAGACATTTAAGATTTATAATGTAATTTTGACTTATTAAAGCACAACTTATTAAAGCACAATTGTTTCACTCATTTTTCCTATAATCTTTTAGATATTTACACCAGGGACTCCAGTTTTTAATATGTTTTTGTATATTGCATTTTCTATAAGATATAATTTCTTCTGCTTGCCTAATTTCTTCTATAGTGTTCAGCCATTCTGATAATTCCAATTTTTAAAATTAATTTCCCTTTTCTCTGTAACAAAGAAACAGTACCCTGAACTTGATCCCAACTAAGATATAATTATTCCTTATTAGAGGCAAAACAATCCTATTGGGTTTACTTAATGTTTTATTTAATGTTTAATCAAATTTTAAGTAGACAATATATAGAGATCCAAATTACAGAAGATCTCTTATACGAAAGACCCCAGGTACGGGGTATTCTGGATAATAGGTCCCATACCTGTACCCCACAGTATATGGTGTATAACAGGGACTCAGAGAGGCACTAAAACCTGTCTGCGGCATGGATGTATGGATGAATTAAAGGCGCTCCCGTACACATTGTAACAACTTACATTATCTACATTATTTTCCCTCTTATTGTCCTTCCACCCAGTGATAGAACTAACTGTACTGACCCGATAGGTCTTAGACGGACCTGGAGGAGTTTACAGCAACTTAGTGAACCAAGCCCTTGTCTAGAGAATAGTTATTGTCCAGACACGGGCAGGTCCCAGTCAAAACAAATATTCTCTAGAGTACAATGTGATACAGGTAACTCATAGCCCCACCCCCTTGGTACCACTATAAATGACTCACTTGATATTTCTCCTCAGCCCAATCCAACCAGTGCTCTCTCTTGGGGTGCTGCTTGGATCGATGTCTCCAGCGGTTCTTCAATGCAAACTAAAGGAAAAGAGGGACAAGTCACCTTTAAATGAGTAAAAACATCATTTAAGTCATTGTCCAGTGGAGCCCAGAGCAAGGGCTGAATGGGAGGATGTCACTACTTACCCCAATGCAGCCAAACACTGAGGCGAGGATGTTGCCCTGGGGTGGGTATTTCTTGTACATACCGCTGCCAGCAACAAACACAACTAAACAGAACACAAATACCCCAATGAGTAGTCATCTCTTTTCTGGGACAGAGCGTCTGATAATGGAACAAATTGTCTTTAACCAATTTGATGTTTACTTAATCCATAATTGCTCCGTTTATTTACAACAGTAAAAGGATTAACCTTCTGCATATAATGACATAACAAGACAGACAGACAGTGACACATAACTATAAACCCAGTGAAAATGAGGAATAAACGGAAATTGCTTAGAATGAGATTAAGCTCTAGTTAATATTCCCTTTTATTGGTTTGGCCTTATTAAAGAGTTTGTGTGAGAAGTAATGTGATTAAAATAATATTTACCCTAATAGTCCAGTCAGGCTGACAGTATTAGATGCACAGGGATGTGCTGCATCTGGCACCTATTGCTGAACTCTGAATAACATGCAAGCTAGGGGGGGTATCCAAAAGGACGATCATATACTGCCCCCAGGTGCCCCTTATGAAAATAGCACTACTTCATATAGGCATCGTGGGATCCACGGGTATAAAATGCTAAGCAGGGGCAAAGTGTAAAGAACATGGTGTTTTGCACCCATTTTTTCCATTTTGTACTCTGCCCTGCACTTGTAAATGAGACTGTCTATCACTCGCTGCAATAACCCCTTAATAAAATCATAAAATTAACCTCTTAAGTGCTGCAGGTTGCAGAATCTGCTGTGCTGAAACAGAAATACCAGCATACCAGTATCGCGGGTTCAGGTTATATGAAGATACACGGTCAGAACCAGCAGTGCAATGCCCATTATTTGGTATAAATGACATGTTTGGTACTGAGCCATTGTTGTAGTGTTAGCATTTCTAGGAAACCTGGTGCTGGTTGTGGCCACCTTAGCCAACACTTAAAAAGTTAAATCTGACAAACAGACTTATTAGGGGAAGAAAAATATTGGATATTAGACAAAGCAATTTGCTCTTTCTGCACCAAGAAACATGAAAGGAAGTGATACTCACTCAGAGCCAGAAACATCAGTGCAGCTGGAACCCCAAATGCCAGTGCATAGCAGTCCCCTCCGAAGCACTGAACGTCCCCTGTGGGACAGAGAAAGAGTCAGAGTCAGGGTTGGCGCATGAGTAACATTTTGCTCCCATTGCTTCCCTTCTGTGCAATAACAACAGTTCTGTCTTGCTTTATGGCAAGACTTCTATATTATCCAGGGTTTTGATCTTGGCACCCAACGGAAATCATTCAGTATTTACCACATGGGCCCCCGTGAGTAAGTGTACTCGCTGCACAGTTCCGGGTACTGACCTCTAAGTACAGGGGTGACAAAGGTGGAGATGAGACTCCCAGCATTGATGGACAAGTAAAAGATGGAGAAGAATTTGCTGCGTTCTTGTGCCTGAAAAAAGTTTAGACAAACATTGCGACATGATCAGGAATGGGAGAAAGGTTAGAGTTGACCTCACCCATTAGTCTTCAGAACCCCCACCCAACTGGCCTCCCCAGGTGCTACTATATTATTTCCCATCAATTACAGCTTCACTCGTATAGTTTCATTCACAACAAGATGTGTTCCACCTGCATTTGGCTCTGACCGCAGAGGAATGCAGGAATTACCATTCAAAAATGTAACTACCATATTCATTTTATTTTGTCCCTCCACTATAAGTTAATCTGCTTTCCATTTGTCAATTCTCAGCCCCTGTGCTGCTCTCTTTCCCATGGTCAGAAAAGAAACTCCTCCCAGAGTAAATTAATCCAGTCTCTTCCCTACCCGAATACATAAGTCTAATTCTCTGAACGTGCTGCTTTTGGGCTGCTCTGTTTGCTATCACCCCCTCTACCCTAGGCCCCTAACTTTTTATTATTATTATTATTATTATTATTATTATTATTAATAACATGTATTTCTATAGCGCCAACATATTGCATAGCGCTTTAAATGCAAAGCCCCCTCAGCCTCCCTGCGGAGCCACAACCCCCTCTTCCTCCAGGAAAGGAGCTTGGAAGCTGCAAAAAAGGGTTCACACAGGGAGCGGGTCTGGGCCAGTGGGGCTCACCAAGTTTTTTCCCGGTGTCCCGACTCTGCTTGGGGCCAAGCTCCACATTCTGCCTGACCATGGAAAAGAGTGCAGCCCAGAGCAGTAGTCAGAGGAAATGTAGGATCTGCACATAGGAGCTTAAATAAAACATAAAAGACTAATAGTTTTTTTATAGTAACCAACTTACATGCTCTTCCTCAAATTGGTCCCCTCCAAAGGCAGCCACGCAGGGTTTAATGCCACCCGTACCAAATGCAATGGCAATCAGGCCAATGATGGACAGTGCTCTGGTGTAAACAAGCAGAGTTATATAGTGAGTTATGACTCATACCTCAGTATAATCAGCCTACATACCAGCTGTATGGATACTTTACTCACCAGTGGGGTAGAGGAAATTGAGATTTAATGACTTTCTCTAGTGGTACATGTTGTTGTTTCTATAGGATAACATGCACAGAGCAGGCAGTAACCCTTCCAACACTTTCCCTTTGTCTCAGTTTCAATATATTAGATACCTATCTAGTGCTACTAATCAATATTTCTTTAGGGGGAATGAAAGCAGAGCAGAAAGTAACCCCTCCAACACTTTCCCCTTGTCTCTGCCCGTATGTATTAGGTATCTATCTAGTGCTACCTATTCTATAGTGGAAGTAAAAGCAGAACATCCAATAATAATCTAGTGAAATGTATATTTATAAAGAAATAAATGTATATTTTTATTTGTATAATGCTAGTTGAGGGCAAAGCACTGCACAGCAGAACAATAAATTAATAGAAGAGAGAGGGGGGTAATTACAATAATAAGTTTAAAAATACAATATGCATAAATATAAAGTATAGTTACAGTACATGTTAAGTGGATATTGAAATGTTAGGGTTTTTTTCTTTTGCTCAATTGTTCTCTCTCAGTAACAGACAACAGTGTATCTCCATGTTTAGAGAGAAATTGGGGTCCTTTACTTACACATGCACCTCTGTACTTCCCACGGTAGGGATGGCACCCACTGACTTTATGACGTGGCCAACGACATACAGGATTGACAGATAAAAGATGGTGCTGGAATATGAATTAGAAAGGTTCTATCAGCAGGGAACAGTAGAAATAGGGGAAGTAAAGCACACCCTTCTGGGTTACTCTTTTGACCCATCGGGCAGGGAAAGGGCAACTGCAGTTATGGGTCAATAGAGTGGGTATGTGTGCTGGTTATGACACTGTGTGGTTTAATTGCAGCAGTTTACTTGGGTGGAAATCTCCCATTACAGGTCAATGAATAGTTACATCTAATTAATGTTGAATAAAAAAAAATTTAAAAAAAGACACCCGCACAACAGTTCTACCCTTCGGTGAATCTCAGAACCACATTAGGCCAAACACAAATAATCATCACTGTTCTGTATTCCCAGACTGGGTCACTGTGGGTGCCAGACTTACAAGATTGCCCGACTTCAAAACCAGTTATGTGTAATATTCCAAACTCACTGACAGTGCTCAATATCCTGGTTCGATACAGATCTAGAGGCACAAGTACTGTTGCCAGGCAGAAGGGTAGGGGAACACAAACTAGGGGTCTATGAAACATTACAGCTTGTGCAGTTTATTCTTTATCTCTAGTTGAACTGTCTCCCTAATACATAATTATAGGGAGCAGAGACTTACTTGAATTTCCCCAGCCAGGCGTCAGCTATAGGGGCACCAATAAGAGGGGTGAAGTAGCACAGGCCGCTGAAGGCATGATACACGGTTGTTGACAGGTTTTCATCCCAGTGCAGATAATTGAGGAAATACAGGGTGAGAACAGCTGGAAGAAAACACATGAGATGCATTGAAAGCCAATGCAGCACAGCCTCAGAGTGAGTTATATTATTGAGTCCTTAGGTTCAGTTACAAACCAAGACTCTGCAGGGAGTTTGTTGAATATCTGCAGCCTTGGGATTTATTTGCAAACAGGAGAGGTGCCAGATCCCAGAAAGTGTGAATTCCTGACAAAGTAACAGGGATAGTAAACAGTGACAATACATGAAGTACTTTGTATCCAGTCTGGCTGGATGTAGCCACTCGTCTGATAGGAAATCATTAGACAGAGAAGCAGGTGCAATGAGCTCCCCCAAAGTTGGCTTTGTGAGTGAAAAAACAGTATTGAAAAGAGCTGGAAACTGGCACAGACTGGGTATAATATTTTAAGGGCAAGTTAACCTTCTCATTAACCTTTAGTTTGTTATAAATGGTAATTGGATAATGGCCTTTCTTTATTTATATTTCACCTGGCAGTGGCTGGCATGAAAGAACAGATGAGGAATAGGAAGAGGGCTGAACAGATCAGATAATAAAAGCTTTCAGAATGCCGCTTTTTCAAAGAATTGTAATTTCAGGTGAAAAAAAAAAAAGACAGGGCAGAAACTAAAATATAAACGCAAAAAAAGACAATTGAAAGTACACTGAATCTCCATTAAAAGGTTTACTTCCCCTTTAGTACCAAGTTTTTTATAGACACGGTTGTGGAATATGCTAATAACAGTTATTTTCTATTGTTGGAAGTGCATTGTATTTATGGGGATTAAGAGGTCCCAACCTAAGCAGCACAGAGGGCCCACTTTTGGGTTAATAAATTCTACTTTAATATTTTCAAATTCTTTAAAGGAAAACTGACTTTGGTGCAGTTCCACCTTCCAGGGCCCTGTAGCCCATGCAGGTTCTAATGCTCTGATTGGCTACAGGTTTCTCTGTCCCTGCTCCATGCTCTAAATGGTTAGGTTTAGTTTAATCCTGTAAATATTCTAATGAATTTATTAGATAATGGATGATGGGCCTGGTCCCTGTAAATTTTCTCATGCTATGATTGGCAGTAAGGCTAAGTCCAGACGGGGAGATTCGGGGGCGATCCGTCGCCGGGCGACTTTTCGCCGCGACGGATCGCCCCCGAATCTCCCGGAATAGGTAGGCATTGGCGCTGCTTTAAAGCGCCGGCGTGTGTTCACACGCGGCGGCGCGATTTTCAAAAGCGCTCCAAATTGCCTGGCGAGGGGTTTTCACTCAATTTTATCAGGGTTTCATTCGATTTTATCGGGTTTTCACTCAGTTTTTTTACCAATCTGATTTATTCTAGCTATTTTTTTCATAGATAAGGCAAAATCAGGGATGGGCGTTTGGTCAAGATTTTTTATTTAAATGAGATAAATTTGGATTTTAGTAAATAACCGCCCAAATGTTTACTTGCCTTGGACTTAATTCTACCAGATACTGTGTCAGAGTTGTGTACAGTAATACAATCCCAATATCAGCTAACGCCCTTCCTAACTGTGATGCCTTTAGATAAAAGTCTGCAGTGTCCCTTTAAGTGTACGGGAATGGTGGCCGGGTTCCTGTAGGACAGGAGGGAGGCGCTGGGTTATACAGCAACAGAAATCTCGTAAATTCCTTTGTGAGTTCCAGGACACTCTAATATTTGGAATTTATAACTCTGCAGTTATTAACCCGGCTGTGATTATCTCTCATTTATTGCAACCCTGTAAATGCCCCTATCGCTGTCCTTGTATTTTATTGGCCATAAAAAGCCAGAGCTGATGGGCGATAGCGCGCAGGGCAGATAGTTGCAGGTTTTATTGGGATTATCAGTTTATCTGAGTCTTGGAACAATCTCATTTCTGAGCTGGAGAGGCTATGAGACAAATGGGCTTCCTGGGTGCCATTATATTGGAAGCATTGCACAGCTGCCCAGTATCCCTGGGTGAGCTGAAATATTTCTTTAAAAAAAAGGGCAATTTGCATCTCCAAAACAGTATCAGTCCCTGAACACCCAGTCTCACTGATTGCTAGGACCTCTGCATAATTGTCTACTTAAAATGCCCCTGCAGATTTCAGCTTGCTACAGTCAGTGGTCCTAGTAACCAACTAACCATTAACATTCCATGAGCAAAAGCTGCAGAAATGTTCTGAAACATTAACTAAAAGCTGAACTTTCCCTTTAAAGGCAAACTCTGTCTCTAGGATTCGGTCTCATTGGTGAAACTCACAGTCACAGACTGTATTTCGTGATCAGGTTGCAATGGACAAATGCAAATCTCCAGCAGACATAATGTCCCCATCAGCCCATTAGTTTGGCAGATAGAGCGCCATTTATATCAATATCACGGACTGTGAGCACAGTTCAGAATCAGGTTAGTAAATGAGGCGGTCAGAATGAGTGCAGCAATGCAGTATCACCTTCCTGCAGCCTCACCCAATTAACTCCTGTGGTGGTGACGATGGGAGATTAGGAAGTCATTTGGCTCATACCTTTCATTCCATAGTAGGAGAATCGTTCGCAGAACTCGTTGACGACAATGAACATTATACTCAGGGGGTAGTTGGTTCCACATAGTTTCTGCAGGACAAAATAAGAAGAGTATGAGCTCTGCCAGTGGTATCAAGTGAGCAAACTACCATCAGCCTATGAATACACACAAGGAACAGTAACACCAAACAATGAAAGTGTTTTAAAGGACATGTCAACCCCTAAAAAAAATTTTGCCTAATAAAAGAAAACATGAATCTAA
>CM044447.1:52777592-52794141 GCA_024363595.1 Xenopus borealis
CAGTACAGGGCAACACTACATGATATTTTCTTTACTTTAAAACACTTTCATTTTTGGTGTCACTGTTCCTTTAAAGAGAGCATAAAGGGAGCCTAAGGAGTGAGCAAAAATGCAGAGAACAGCCAATGAGTAGCAGGTAGTGAGCAGCGGTTGGTTGATTTTTCCGGCCGAGCGAAAATGGAAGTAAGGTGCACACTGTTCTGGGGGGGGTCAGATCCAGTGGAATAATTCAGTGGTGGATAAGTGGTTAAGGACATGACTTTTTTTTTTTATCTTCAAGCTCCAATTTAATTTATCAGAGGCTACTAACCAAAGTTTCAGGTGGGCTAACTAAGCAATGTGAAGCCTTGTGATTATGGATGACAGCCCTGTATAGACAGCTGGCTTTGACCCCACTCCAATATTCTGCATTAAAACTTCACTCTGCCCCACCTCATGCCATCCATACAGCTGGTTTCTCCAACAGGCAGGGTCAAGATTTAAGAACAGCATCTCCTCCTGTCCTGACATAACTTCTCCTACCCCTCTCTGTGCTAAATGTTGTTTTACAGTACCTAATTGGAATGCAATGTATCTCCCAGTGTTATTATATAGGCTGCATTTAATTCACTGCAGCTTCTGCAACGAGAATGTTGCTGTCTGCATCATACAAAGATTCATTGGAAGGCAAACTTTCCCTTTAACCAAGGATCTGCTGGAGAAAGCTGGAGTTCAGGTGAGACTACTGGGGAGGCCTGAAGTAAGCAGAGCAAAAGGGGCTACAGGACTGAGTGTTTATATCGTACAACAAGGGGGCCAGCAGTGTGTGCCATCTCCAAAAAGGGAGCATGATCTGCATTCCTTTTGGCTGTGTGATTGGCATTAGCCATTAACACATCCGGGGCCGCAGGAGAGAGTTAAAGTGCTTGGCCACAAGACTGGAAACAGCTTTTATTGTCTCTTGTAGCCAAGCCACTTGAGCAACATGTACATTTCAGCAGCCGCAGGGGAGGGACGGGGGGAGCGACGCAGGGCTCATTTGCGTTTTATTAACTCTAAACGCAGTTACAGCTGTAAAGGGGAAACACGTAGACATAGAGGTTTGGCTGAAGCCACCAGTTTGTTCTGCCAACTTGCACAAACATCATGCCCTGTGCCAAGCTCTGCTTAAAGGGGAACCACCAGCAAAATAGAAAGGTTCTTATCCGTGCCAGCAAAATATAGGTCAGAATGGGCAAAAGTAATGGTTAAAAAAGATCTTCATTAGGATAGAGGACATAAGCATATTACTATATATGAATATGTCAATGTGCATGCTATACACCAGTTTCTCCCCTGATACTGGTGCATGGGGTACATGGCATCTTTATGCATCTCATCTGCAGCCTTTTCATTTTTCCACCCACCATTATGCCCTATGAGAAGCATTAAAGTATATGCCCATGGACTGCCCGCTGGTGCCAATGTCTTGTGCATTAACTGCTGCAAAATGTTCAGTCTACTACATGAAAATAAAATCAGAGATATGCAGTTTAACACCAATAACAATGCTAGACAGTAGAATCACAAAAGAGATTTCACCATCAGTGATCAACTGGCTGAAAGTTTCATGGTTACATAAACAGAGCAAACAAAACCATGGAACTGTAAGTATGTACTGTAAATCACACATAATATATTCTGTGTTTGAAATGAATAATTTCAGTTGTGTTCAGATGAGTTCAAAGAGGGATGAATTCACCATTAACCCTTCCTTTCCCTGGCTATAGCAGAACAATAAAGTTAGATATGTGATGGGTAGGAAAGGCATAGCAAGATTGATCTGAATTCAGATTCATTAAATGATTTCTCAGAGTTCCCTTTAGTGAAACGAGGGGCCTAGAAAGCGGTAAGAGTGGCACTTACCGGCACTTTCTTGGTCGGGGACGAGGCTGTTGTTGAGAAATACTTGCTTATTCCACTCTTCTGTCCTGGATGAGAGAGCACAGAGGGGTAGGTTTGTGAGCCATGCATGGTGTGAGGGAGTGGGGGGGCTACACTTTTGTCTCATTTCCCATTTCTCACCCCTCCCAGGGGTACAGGGGGGCTGTGGACTCTCCCACTTATCTCCTGCCTACAATAGCCCACAAGGCCCTGCTCATTCACAGACATGAAGGGGTTTAATGACAGTGTGGCTTTGTGCTCAGGATCATTGTGGGACTCCCAGCTAATGTGACTGCCCACTCCCTTCTGTATACACAGTCGAGGCTCCTTTCTATTTGCTTAACATCAGAGGGGGGGTTCCAGCCAGCCACAGGACAGGGCACACAGGCTCCCCAAATCCCCAGGGAAACCATGCTAACAGCCCCATTGCTAAGTTAGCGTGTTGCCCTTTAAACCAGATGCAATATGATATAAACTTTTTTTTGAGTGACTGTTCATTTACCTGCATGCTGCACACTGAACTGACTTCAGGGCAGCCATGCAGAACACATCTAAATTAAAAGGTACTGTTGTAGGTGTATGATGGATGCTACCTCACCCTGCCATGAGCCTTGGGACCTATTCATCAAACAGTGAAAGGGAGAGTTTTTCTGTTGTTCAGTTCTGCTCTTATTACTAAGACAATCTGTAAACCCCAAAGATTTGGGTCATGGAATTTCTGTGCATTCCAGTGGTGGGGTCACATGAGTCCATGCATATAATGAGATCCAAGGCCAAGTGAAGGCGTCCAATGTCCCCCCACCCACCCTCTCTAAATGTTATGGAATCACATGGACATACTGATGAGAATTGATTTGTAACAGATTAATCAGAATGTATGTACAAAAGCTTCTGCTCTTACAAAGGTTTGTTCTGCTGGGCACGAGAACTGCCTCAGTCACGCAATGTGAGCATCAGTCTCATCAACATCAATCTCATCAGTTTGAAATTTTACCCCACAAATAATATGTGCGCTGTACAATGATTGCGGAATGGAATTATACACCATCACTGGGCTCTGTGGTGTGTGTGTGTGTGTGTTGGTGCCATGAAATGTGTATCACTTTACTGCTCTGCTGCATTTCTAAAGTTTATTCATCTGTTACAGTTACCTACATACAAATTATTATTCTACTAAGCAAATCGCTGATGGAGAAGGACCTAGGAGTATTTGTGGGTAATAAACTTAGCTATAATAAACAATGGCAATCAGTAGAGGGAAGGGCCAGCAAGTAATGATGAGCAAATTTTTTTGCCTTGTTTCTCCATGGAAATGACGCCCATAAACTTCAATAGCGGTGCACGTCAACGTTTTTTTTTTACTTCCATAGACTTTAATGGGCATCGCCGCATTTTCCCCCGCATCGAATTTGTGGTAAAGCGAAACTGGTCAAATTCGCCCATCACTATCATCAAGGCATTGTCCTATATAGATTCACAGTATGAGAGGGTCATTCTTCTCCTTTACACAGCTCTGGTAATGATCCATTGAGAATATGCTGTGCAGTTTGCTCTCCAGTTTTCAAACAGGATAATAATGATATAAAGAAAGTAAGAAGAGCAACTAAGCTGATAAAGGAAATGGGCTCAGCTATACGGCCCTTACACACTTGCAGCTTGTTGCGTCTGAACCTTCGTTCGGCGCTTTCACACGTCTCGTGGGTACAACCTCATTGAAAAGAATGAGGTGCGTCTAGACCTGCGCTCCCCTGTGGCTGAACGCAGGGGAGTGCAGGTCAAAAACGCCAGTGTGTAAGGGCCTTTAAGGAAAGGCTAGCCAAGTTGGGATTGGCTACACTGCAGAACAGACAATTTTTTGCACAATTTTACTGCTCATTTTCTATCAGCATTAAAAGACTGCTGCCCTGCACAAGCAACCTTTGTATTCTGGCAAATGCCAGAAGGCTGCTGTAAGATGCCATAGACAGTTACTTTTTATTGGGCTGGTAGGGGCTGGCTGTTAAGGCCTCTGTTTACTTGAAATGCCAGGGTCTATTTTGACTCTCTTTGCAGACCTGCATGGCTGTTACTGAGACCTCTCTGAATGCAAAATATTTGTGCGTTTCACTCTGGGTTAAAAAAAAAAAAGACTCTAGGAAGATTTTCTTTGATTTAACTCCATGTGTACCTACTGCTCTGAGCAACGCTCCCCTCTCCCATTCTGCACTCATTACCCCTATTCTCTCTCTGAGCTGCATTCAATCAGCTCCATTCAGACAGACAAAGCCATTAATTAGTTTCTGAATTCTTTGACCTTTTATGTTTCATAACTCATGGCACTGTATGATCCTTGGCACCATGCTTTCCTATTGTTTGCCTCCAGATAAACTGTTGGTTTTAATAGAGAGGAGTAATCTGAGCAGATTTACTTTTGGGGAGGAAGGGGGTTACTCCCAAAAATGTTCTCTTATGATGGTACTTTCTTTTGCAATGCAAACCAATTTGGAGGTAAAATTAATCTTCTCACACAGTATGGTGTGGATATTGTGCCCCAGGGCAATATATATATATATATATATGTAACAAAATAGTTTTATTTTAAGGGGTTGTTCACCTTTAAATTAACTTTTCGTATGACTTAGCGAATGACAATTTGCAATTGATTTTCAATTTTTTTTTTCTTTGGGAGTTATTTAGCTTTGCATTCAGCAGCTCTCCAGTTTTCAATTTCAGCAATCTGGTTGCTAGGGTCCAAATTACCCTCATAACCATGCAATGACTTGAGCAAGAGAGAGCGGAATAGGAATAGGGCCTGACTAGAAAGATGATTAGTAAAAAGTAGCAATAAATAAAACATTTGTACCCTTACAGAGCATTTGTGTTTAGGTGGGGTCATTGAGCGCCATTTGAAAGCTGGAAAGAGTTCGCAGAAGAATGCAAATGACTCAAAAACTATAAAACAGAAAAAAAATGGCCAGTTGAAAAGTTATTTTAAATTGTCATTCTATCTAGAACATACTAACAGTTGACTTAAATGTGAACCACTCTTTTAAAATATGTTTGCAAATATTATTGCCTGCTACATCAGTTACCATAGTAATAATCATGTTAGGGTGGTTGCGCACATTGCTATTTGGGGTGATTAGTCGCCCAGCAACAAATCGCTTCTTCTTCAGGCGACTAATCTACCCGAACTGCCTTCCCACTGGCTAGAATGTAAATCACCGGCGGGATGGCATTCGGATCACTTTCCGAAATTGTCTGTAGTTTCTGCGTGAGACAACTGCGAATTCGGAAAACGAAGCGCCGCGAAGGGAAGACACACAAAGGCAGTTCAGGGAGATTGTCACCCAGAAGAACAGACCATTAATCACCAGGCGACTAAATCTCCCCGAATCTGCCTGTGTGTTACTACCCTTAGGGCTGAACTACATCATGGCGTGGTTATCCGTCACCATGATACAATCACACTCATCGGATGTCCAAATAATAAAGGAAGTGAATGAGACATCGCAGGTAAAAACTAAACGTATCCAACTATCAGATGAAGATGCAGTGTGCAGCATTTTCATCCAACCGTTGGATTAGTGTAATTTTTACCTGCGATTTCTCATTCACTTCCTTTAATGTCTGGGCATCGCATGGCGATTGATCCAGATTACAGTATAAGTGCACTGTGTAGTTCATCCCTTAAAGATAAAAAAATTTTAAACATAGAATTTTTTTCCCGTCGAAATACCATAATTATATCAAAAGAAGACGCAGTGGTTGCACTTGTAACTCCCAGCACCCTTGGTTTAGTTACAAACCCAGGGATTACTTTGGCACTGAAGTCTGTTACCCTATATAGAGGGTTCAGTTCTCCCCACACCTTAGTGACCCTCATTGCATCATAACTGGGGGAGAGTAACCAATGATGTGGGATGGGGGGGGGGGAGTCCCAGGACTCACTAATAACAGTAGAACCATTTATACATTTCTTGGAAGCTGACAGTTTGGGCCCTGGGGCCAAGTCAGGCCAACAAAGAAAGTTGTTTATCAAAGTCACCTGACCCAGCATGGAAGTGCTGTTAGAAAACCTGATTTCGTTTATCGGATACTGACTGGCACCTTTCAGTACTGGGGTTTTACTGAACTGTCCCACTAGGACCCACAGGTGCATCCAACAAATGTGCAGCATGAAAGCATTGGGTGCTCAGCAGATACATGAGGAGGAACACTTTCATACTGGTATACAGAGCAGGTAACACTGATAACGGGTACTGGGCACATACAGGGTGGGTAACAGTTAGAATTAGTACAGGGCACACAAAGGATGGGTAATAGTAAAATACTAATGCTGGGCTCATACAGGGCGAGTAGCACTCAAAGACAGGGAGGGTAACATAGTGAGACATACATTGCAGAAGGTAACAAGCAAAGAGCAGATTTAGGTACCTTTGTCCATCTCCTCTTCCAACTGTTTCTTCTCCATGGTAAAAGTTGCAGTACCAAGTCTTACTGAGACTGAGGGCTCTGCTCAGAGGGCATCTCATTATTCCATCCTCTGTATCTATTCTGTCAATTATTGACAGTGGAGTTCAGCCCCCTCCCAGCCAATGAAATTGTCCCCTTTCCACTTATCAAGATGAGAGGATACTCAGTTACTTGCGGTTAACCTTTGGCCTGAGGCACAGACAGGATCCCTGCTGAATAGAGCCAGGAGTCTTCCCGCTGCATCCAACAAAATTCTATGGTTGCTCAGTGAAGTTTGTGTTTGTAAGACTCTGTGATCATACAGTACGTGGTCATGTGATTAAATATCTCTACATTTAACCTGTTGTTTGCTAAATAAACCCAGTTGTGCCTCCTGCACAGCATAGTGTGTCCTATTGCTACACAGCACCACTACCACCAACCCTGTGTCCCCTCTACTCCTGCACAGAATAGTGTCACTGAATTGCAGTATGTTCCCCCCAGCTATGTGCCCCCTCTATTCCTGCACAGCATAGTGCCCATGTATTCAAGCCCGGACTGGCAATCTGTGGGTTCTGGCAAATGCCAGAGGGGCTGCTATTAGGTGCTATAGAAAATTAGTATTTAATGCACTGGTGGGGGCTGTTTGGGCCTCTGTGTACCTGAAATGCCAGGGCCTGTTTTGATTCTCAGTCCAGACCTGCCTGTATTGCACTACATTCCCCCAACTGTGTACCCTCTATTTCTGCACAGCATAATTTCCCTATATTACACTACATTATTCCCCAACTCTGTGTCCCCTCTATTCCTGCACATCATAGTGTCTCTGAATTGCACTACATTCCCCCCCAACTCTGTGTCCCCTCTATTCTTGTACAGTATAGTGTCCCTGTATTGCACTACATTCCCCCCAACTGTGTGTCCCCTCTATTCTTGTACAGTATAGTGTCCCTGTATTGCACTACATTCCACCCAATTGTGTGCCCCCTCTATTCTTGTACAGTATAGTGTCCCTGTATTGCACTACATTCCACCCAACTGTGTGTGCTCTCCATTCCTGCAGAGCATAGTGTCCCTGTACTCCACTGCATTCCCCCCAAATCTGTGTCCCCTCTATTTCTCTATTGCAGAGGACAGTATTGCATTTATCTAACCAAGTCCCCTCTATCAGCAGGTAGCATTAATTGGTCTCCCTTTTATTATGAGGAATTGCTAGTAACATGCCTTGCTTCTCCCCCACTTAGGGGACATGTAAGATTCCCTCCTGGCAAAGGCAATTAGGTTGGGAAACCCTTGTACAAGCATATGTTATAAGGAGAGGGAGCCTTTCTGTGAGACAATTCTACCCCTTTATTAATACAGTTGTCTCTCTTTGTACATTTTCCTTATTGCTAAACAGTGCACCTACCTTCTCGTGCAGGCAAGATAAGCATCTTCTCTTCCATGACACTTCACAAGTTTAGATTTTACAGGCCGAAAGATAATTACAGGTAGAATTCCTCAATGTCCCTCTGCACAGATACAGAATAAGCCATTCCATCAAGAAATTAGAGATATACTGATAGACTAATGCAATGGGTATACTGTATCTGCCCCCTTCTGAATCTACTTGTACTGTCTCTTGAAATAAAGTAGCAGATATCATGCTTCTTTATAAGTCTGTCACTATGTTATTTCAGGAGTCAGAACCAGCAGTGCAATAATGTATATTTGAAAGCTACATTTACTTTCAATATTCAAAAACTATTTTTGGGTGGAGATGCATGCTACAGACTGCATTTGTTTCTATGCAACATGTAAATGTCATACGTGTCCATTATTAAAGAGGTGAGATCATAATCATACGTGTGCATTTATGTCATTATGCACTTTTTCCTATGCATGTAGTATAACTACTGGATTTTGGGATTGGTCTTACTTTGTTTGGTAATTGATTCCTTATTATACATATGTGTACAAAATGTGTTTTAATGTTTTCAGCATTTCTGGTACATCTTACACCCACCCCTGTGGCACCATATGCCTAGGGTTAAGGTTAATCTATAGAAACTGCTTTCACTTTACCTTTTTCGGTTAAATAAAAGTTACCTTGTATTTCTTGGAACTGTGTATCCCAGCTCTGGGCATGCCTATCAGGAAGGTGAGTGTTAGTTATGTTGAATGTGTTTGAGTCTTCTGTTTATCCTTGTGGCCCCCCAGGCTCCTTACGCTGTAGGGAAAAATAAGCAGGTGTTTGTATTTTTTGCAATGGAGCCTGGTAAAGCACAAATCTTTCCTGTAACACAATTCCCTGCACAACTGGTTTGACAAAGGCAAACTAAACCTGTTGGAATGAATCCAAACCTGAATCAGATACACTGACTAATGCAGACGGTAAGCAATGCAGATATTTGCCCAGTTCAGCTACCTATGTGGCCAATCCGGGCTGATCCATCCAATGAACCACAAAGGTTCAGCACACATGGGTTAATGCATGGGCCGCTGTGCTCTTTATCTTACAGGTCCCATACACAGGCAAGTGACTCAGGAACTGAGTAAAGGAAGGCAAAGTCACCAACCAGTATATATGCCTGTGTAATGAGGACGCCTTATAGAGGGGATGCCAATGATATGTAAACCGTATTAGTCAGGGCACAAAGGACAAGTTCATTCATAATTTGTGCCTTGTTGTCTAAACTGATGCTACTCAAGCAGTAGGTCACCCATCAGAACACTTACTATTCCATCACTGTAGAGTGATTGGTTTGGATTGGATTGGTTTCCTGGCCCTATGTTTTATTTATGAAGTATGCACCCATCTAATACAGCACTACATAATATATTGGTGCTCCATTAACATGTGTTATTATTATTATTATTAATAATAATAATAATAACAACAACAATAATAGTAAAAATATTTCCAACACTGAGTACCACATGGTGCAAGGAGTTGCAGTCCAACTATACCTAGAGGGATGCAGGATGGTTTTCTGATATCATGTCCTTATGAAGCAGCTCAGAAATCTAAGGGCACACAAGGAAATTAGTTGTCCGTGGTAAAAATGCATTACTGCAGGCCACAAATCTCCCGATTGCATCAGAGTTTGGAATGAAGGGGGAAATTCAGCAGCCCCGGCAAAATGAACAACAAAATGTATTTCTTAGCCATGCCACACAGGCACCCTAGGTGCCGGCTAAGCACGAATGTGAGTTTGTGCGCATGCGCACCATAGGATGTGAAATGCATAGAGAATCGGCAAAGAGAGGAGACCGGACTGGGGGTAGGGGACAGAGGAGGTCTGTGCCTGGCACCCCTCAGCTTTGCACCCTAGGCATGTGCATACTCTGCCTACCCCTTGGTCCAGCCCTGTTGCCCACAGCAATATATATGGTATTCCCCAAGTGAGCAGCTTGTCCAGTTAGTGGATTAAAAGAGAAGTCAACCTATAACTGGGTAAACCCCATGCCCCCTCCCCCCGGCCTACTTCCCCCCCCGGGCAAATGCCCCTAAGTTGCTACTTACCCCTTCAGCGCAGGACCTGAGCATGGAGTTTGCAGGTGCCATTTTATCCGCAGCCATCGAGGATCCATCGTTGTTTGGCGGCGTATGTGCAGTAGGAGCATTTGCCGGTTCAGCTCTACTGCACATGCACTGAAAGTCACGAAGTATCAATCGGAAAACTTTGTGACTTTTGGCGCATGAGCAGTAGAGCTGAACCGGCAAATGCCCCTACTGCGCATGCACCGCCAAGCGACAAAGAATCCAGGAAGAAGACGGCTGGGGAGAAGATGGCGCCTGCAAACTCCACTCTCAGGACCTATGCTGAGGGGGTAAGTAGCAACTTAGGGGTATTTTGCCCGAGGGGGAGGGAAGTAGGTTGACTTCTCCTTTAAGGCTCTTTAAATATTTTAGATAAGAGAAGTGTGACAATGAATGAACCAATAAGAAAAGGGAAGCTAATTACACTAATCAATCAATTAATCTCTCAATGACGGGACAAAGATCCAACTGAGTACAATGTCTGTTACTCGCCTGCCAAACAGGTGCCCAGCCAGGAGATGAACAAGAGTGGCCTCTTTATTCAGTCACCTGCATCAAGTTAGTGTGTCAAGTTCATTACATGACTTCTTTCAACTTCAAAGGGCAAGACACGTCATTAAGAGAACTGTGGAGCCACTTATGTGTTCAGCTATTACAAAAGACAGAGTATGGCACAGAGAGCATAGGACAGGCAGATCATGGCACACCCATGGAGCATAGGGCAGACAGAGTATGACACACACTGGCAGAGTATGGCACACCTAGGGAGCATATCACAGACAAAGTATGGAACATAGAGCATAGGACAGGCAAAGTATGGCACACACAGGGAGCATAGGATGGCCATAGTACAGTATACACCGGGAGCATAGGGTGGGCAGAGTATGGCATACAGAAAGAGCATAGGGCAGGCAGAGTATGGCACACCCAGGGATCATGGGGCAGGCAGGGGATGACACACCCAGGTATCATGGGGTAGGCACAGTATGGTACACACTGGCAGAGTAGGACAGGCAATGTATGGTACATACACAGGGAGCATAGGGCAGGCAGAGTATGGCACACACAGGCAGAGTAGGGCAGGCAAAATATGGCACACACAGGAAGCATAGGGAAGGCACAGCAAGGCATATACAGGGAGCATATTGCAGGCAGAGAATGGCACACAAAGGGAGCACAGGGCAGGCAAAGTATGGTACAGACAGGGAGCAAGGGTAGAACAGAGCAGGAGACAGGGAAACCTATAAGGACCACCAGGGGTGATCCTGGTCATTTTGCCACCTGAGGTGACCTTCCTTTTGCTGCCCCCACCCCTACTCACGACACTCAACTCCTCAGCGCCTTAGGGGGTCCACGTCACACTGGAGGGGTCAGGGGTAGTTCATGAAGCTAGCGCAGACAGCACAATTGTGCTCTCTGCACTAGAAGAGCCGAATTTCCAGGTTGAAAAAGGGAAATTTGGCTCTCAGTTACCAGGAGCGGAATGTTTGCTGCGCCTGGCAACCAGGGGGGCACTGCCGTCTGAGGCAAGCGCCTCAACATGCCTCATTGGTGGAGCGCCCCTGAGGACCACTCTAAGGTACAAACAGTGACACAGTGCTGGTGCCCCTTCAGCAGTTTGTATGAGGTGTGAACAGGTGAACAATGTGGGTAGTTTCAGTCTGGTGAACATTACAGGGCTTTAGGGTGTGAACAATACATTGGATTACAGTCTGAATTTGAGGTTTAAACAATGCACGGGCCAGCTAATCTCTCTACTGATAACTTTTAAATCTTACACATGTTAAGCAGACACAGCAGTGAGGCTTTCTTGTGGGGGACCAGACAAGGGGGGGGGGGGGGAAGGGCTGCCAGTTGGACAGCCCTGTTCTATGATGGATTAATTAATTTAAGTTAAAATTTATGAGGTTTTTATACCACGAATGAACTCACAACTTGAATCGTTTCTTATTTAAGAAACAATTTTAATGGAAAAAAACTAGAATCAGCGAGTTTAGGGTTAACAACTTGAATTGATCGAGTTTTCGGCAAAAAAAACACTCAAATCGCTTGAATTGATCAAGTTTTCTGGGCAAACCATCTAAAAAACCTCCAACATAAAAGATTCAAATGGTTAAAGGGACCTCTGCCCTTGAATCTTACATGACCTGGACAGGTTTGAAACTGAAAAATTGATTATTGACCAAACAAATAACCTTGAAAACTAGAATTTTGGTGGAAAACATGACTCAATCCTTATTAAATCTGCCCCTAATTGTTTCCAATACAATATGAGGGTATAGCTTAGTGTGTGTCCAGAACATTTGTATATTTCTATTTATACACTTTGTAAGGAGTTGCCAAATTGTTTCAGTAGGTGGGTATAGGTTATTGCAGTGATCCCCAACCAGTAGCTTGCGAGCAACATGTTGCTCTCCAACCCCTTGGATGTTGCTCTCATTGTCCTCATAGCAGGTGCTTATTTTTGAATTCCAGGCTTGGAAGCAAGTTTTAATTGCATAAAAGTATAGTGCCAAGCAGAGCCTCCTGTAGGCTGCCAGTCCAAAAGGGGCTACCAAATAGCCAACCACAGCCCTTATTTGGCAACCCCAGGGACTTTTCATGCTTGTGTTGCTCCCCAACTCTTTTTACATTGGAATGTGGCTCACGGGTAAAAAAGGTTGGGGACCCCTGGGTTATTGTATGCCAAGAACATTCCCTCCCTGTATATTTGTATTTATACACGAGTAAGAGGTGCCATATTGTTTCTCTTAAGGTGGCCATACACGGGCAGATAAAAGCTGCCGACAGACTGTGTCGGCAGCTTATCTGCCCGTGTGGGGGGCCCTCCGACGGGCTTTCCCGATCGATATCTGGCCGAAAGTCGGGCAGGATTAAAAATCCAGTCGGATTGCGGCCGCATCTGTTCGTTGATGCGGTCCCGCGATCCGGCCGCCCGTACTGATCCGAACGTTGGGCCCTAGGGCCCACGATCGGATCAGCCCAATATCGCCCACCTCAAGGTGGACATGTCGGGGAGAGATCCGCTCGTTTGGCAACATCGCCAAACGAGCGGATCTCTACGTGTATGGCCACCTTTAGACAGTACAGTATGAGTATATAGTTTATTGTGTGCGCAGAACATTTTGTCTGTGTATATGTGAAGTTAGATGAGTAGGAGGTGCATAAATGCTGGCAGATTGCACGCTGGCATAAGGATTAAGTACTTCCCTGATTATATTGGTTTTATCATTGGATGAAGATAATGCAGAATTATCAGTGGTTAATTACAATATTCAGTATCTTTACAGATATGGAGGGAGAAGAGAATGAGTTTAATGAGCAGGAGATTCTACGCCTCTAATCATTCTCTGATTGCTGCATAGGAGTTGTGTTGTTACGGGACTGTGTTTACATTCACAGTTACAGGATAACCCACATCAGAGGCGCCACCAGGATTCACTCCAGGGATTGTGCGTAAATTGCAGTGTACTCAATATTACTCTTTGCACCAATGACACACATACCTCCCAACATTTTGGAAGTAAAAAGAGGGACAAAAATTTATTTTGCCCACAGCACGGCAAATTTTTTGTGTGTACGCCCATTTTCTGGCCACAACCCCTACTTACCATGTTTATTTTACTAAATTTGACAGGTTATGAAAGTTTGAAAATATTTCTCCTTATCTAAACTGTTACAATTACTTATTTTCTTATCTCAAAAGTGTTACAAAGCATCTTATTTGCACCTGTTAGATGTTCTGGGCTCTCTGCCAAAAGCCAATTAAGTTAAAATCTTTGTTTCTTTTTCTGGCTGTTCAGTGCAGAGAAAAGAGGGACTTTCCAGTACAAATGAGGGACAGCGGGTTGAGCTCTCAAAAGAGGGACTGTCCCTCCAAAAAAGGGACAGTTGGGAGGTATGGACACATAAATATAAATACTGCTTAAACTGTGTCACATGTTTGGGACAGTATGGCAGCTCCATCTGGAAATACAGATTATGATGGTATCTTGAACAAGAATAACCTGCACTAATATGTCTTCCTGAACATTTAGAGAAGTTAATGTTCCACCCTTCCCTTTAGGCATAGATCTTAGAGGAAAGGAAAACAACCTCAAGTGATCTTCATCCTCTCTCAAAGCTTCCCAATTGACCCGAGAGTATGACTAATGGATCCTTCACCAGAAAATTCACCACATTCCAATGTTTCCTATTCATTTTGCTTTAAGTGTCAATAATATTTTAGTGGCACATACTTTAAAGGACAAGGAAAGTGTAAAATAGAATAAGGCTAGAAATGCTGTATTTTTTATACTAAACATAAACATGAACTTACTGCACCACAAGCCAAATCAATAATCAGAATATACAGACTGCACTGGGTCTGTGTTGTCATGTAATCTAATGTGGATTTTATAGTTTTTATATTGTTTAATACAAACTTTCTCAAACTCTCCAGAACCAGTGGCTGCAGCAAAATATCCTCCAAATAGAATCCCAGTTTATCTGCTTAAATCTGGCTCCATGATCTTTGTCCCTGCAACTGGAATTGGAAAGAGTAAAGGAGATGTAAAGGCAAAAATAAAATCCAATACAAATCTCTACACAGTCGCTGACTGTTCTACAGGGAAACAAAGCTGCTGGAATTCTGCATGGCTGGGAAGTAAGGCAGGGGCTCCCACTGCTGTTCATAAGTATGATTGTTTCCTTGCCCAGCAGTTAGGGACTGTCTTACAAATCCTATCCTCAGCAGTAAATGAAGGGAGAATTTCACTGCATACAGTCAGGTTTCTTACAAAATTTTTTAATTAAAGTGTAATGGAGATAGATTGATTTTTCATTAAAGAAAGTAAAAATGTGATCTTATTTTTTTGCCTTTCCTTGTCCTTTAAAGGGATATTTCCTTAAAACAAACTGTCCTGCGATGTTTTATGGCTGAGATTCTAGCTATCTGTATTGTGGTGTTTATACAAATGGCCTGCGGGTATCACTGTGCACAGGACTTGTACTGTGCATACACAGGACTTTCTGTACAGCTTGAAAGTAAAAGTAAGAAGTTACTGTTGTTGTGTAAGGCCTGTAAGAGCCTGTTAATAAAGCATTGTTATACCCTCCTCATCCTCGGTTACCAAACATAACTTGTAAAACAGAGCATTCTGTCACAGTGGTACAGATCCTGTCTGATGCCCATTGTACGCAGCAGTCCTGTCCTGCTTTATGGCTAAGATTCTGTATAACATCTGTATAGAAGAGTATTCTGTCACAGTGGCATCCCCATAGTAAGCAGTGGTGTATCAGAAAGCCCTCTGGATGTCTGGAGCAAGCCCAGGTCTCGGCTACTTGGAAAACTGAGGCCCAAGCTTTGTGGCCTAGCCCTGCGGTTGAAATTTCAAGACATAGGGGGAAATTTATCAAAGAGTGAAGTTCCGCCACTAGAGGGAAATTCCTAAGACTGACAGGGGCAGATTTACTAAATTCGTGTGAAGGATTCGAATATTTGCACGAATAGTCACGATAGTCTCAACTATTCGAATATGCAAATTAAGTATTTTCGACCATCAAATATAGCATATTCGGGTGCATCGAATAGATCGAATAGATTGAATAAATATATATTCGAGCGTTCGACTATTCGCCAGTCAAAGAACCTGCCCTTTAAATTTTTATTCGACTGCCTACTTCGCCAGAAGTCTTTTGGCAAATTTCAATCGTACGATCGAACGCTTCGAACGTTCGATTTGTACGATTTTGGCAGCGTTTGTGGCAGAGTTAAGAAAGCATAAGTGAAGAAATGCAGCAGCAAGTGCTGAAGAGGTGGAAGCCCACAGAGGTACCCATCACGGAAAGAATAATCCCCCTGGAACAGCTAATGTTAAACCAATATTGTTTTTAGGGGTTAACCCTATGGTAAAGGGAAAGGGGATGGCAGGTTAAGTAAAGCTGGCCATAGACATGCAGATTCTAGCCTCATATCGTACACAGCATTCTTCCAACCTGCAACTAACCATTCAGATTAAATACAGTAGTAAAAGAACAAATCAGATGTTGATCTAGCCATGACAGCAATAGAACAAAAGTTTTGTCTGACAAATAGTAGTGATAGTCTGCCATTGATATCTTCAGATACATGCAGAGATATTATCATTAGCCGACAGAAATCTAACCTGTCTGAACGATCATCATGGTACGAAAAATGTCAGGACGATCGACACATGGTCCGATAATCGTATGAAACAAGTTTTATTGTGACTTTATATATGCATCTCTGGCCAGCTTTCATAGATGCCAGAGGGAAAAATAGCTGTAGTTTGACAAAGGAATAAATCAACAGGAACTCAAAGTTCTGCCTTTAATTTCCACTGAAGTAAACAATGAACTGCAAACAGTGAATGTGCCTGAAAAGAATCACTGTTCTACAAAACAGACTGATAGTACTGCAAAACATAAAACATGTGTGCAAATTAACTCAAATACTAAAAATACCCACCAGCAGCGTGTGACTGTGAGCAGTAGAGAATCCAAGTAGCTTCTCCATTCTCTGAGCTGCAATTAGTTGGCCATGTGGGGGAGGAATCAGGTGCAGAAATAAACTCTCCAGTTTGTGTGTGTTACCATCACAACTGGCTTACCAGGAGAGTGGGGTTACGGATACAGCAGCCAGACCTTGCACGGATGCACCCACATCTTCACACCATGGAGCAGCTGGCA
>CM044447.1:52815687-52827777 GCA_024363595.1 Xenopus borealis
CTGCCCCATATGGAATTAGTGTGTTTGTGGGGAAGGGGTTATTTACATGTGTAACACTGTATCTCTGTAACCCATGAACCTTTCTATGTAATCAAATCTTTTCCCACAGAAACCATTATTTTTAACAGCACAAACTCATGTTCTCATTAGACACAGTTACAGGGCAGCTCTCTATGGAATTCAAATTTAGGCTCCTGTTGCCCCCTAGTGGGGCCTCTGGGAGTGCAAATAACCTGGATTTAAGATGGCTATAGACGCAAAGAACTACCTGCAATATCGGCCAAACGATTGTGCGTCCCCATCGCCTGACCAGCCACTAACCATTCAGATTAAACAAAGTAGTAAAAGAACAAATCAGCTGACATTCGGCCTTACAGCAATCGCAGGAAAGTTTTTGTCCGACAAAAAATACCGAACTGAATCCGAATCCTAATTTGCCTATGCAAATTGGTGACAGGAAGGTAAAAACTGGAACTTCCTTGTTTTTTGACAAAAAGTTACATGATTTCCCTTCCCGGTCCTAATTTGCATATGCAAATCAGGATTTGGATTCGTATTCGGTTCAGCCAGCCACATGGATTTGGCCACATCCAGATCCTGCTGGAAAAGGCCTAATCCCGAATTGAATCCTGGATTCAGCACATCCCTAGTTCAGTCAGTGAGTGGAAGAGTTCAGATGTGAAAGGGCTAGCAGGGCCGTTGATGTGCATGGGTAGGGGAAGAGGAATATAGCAGTCAGATGGAGAACTCAACTGACCAATGCTAGAATGTATTTCTCTATTAGGGCACTTACACGAGGGTGTTTTTTTATGCTTTATAAAAGCATATTAAATGCATATAAATGCATATATTGGTAGACCACTTGCCTAGGGGGAGGTTTCTAGTGTGACTATGAGCTGACTTGCCCTAATGGAGTTGGGCTCAGCTCAAAAATCAATCGGGGTTAAAAGAGGGTGCCAGTGCATTCTAAAAATTGTAGTTCAATAGCAGCTGCAGATTGCAGGTGTAGTATGTGCCTGATCAGTAGCTATATCTCTCCTTCCACTTGAAATAAAATCCTTTTCTATATTCAGGGCAGTTTATACATTCTGGCATTTGGGAAAAAAAATGTCCCTTATCAGCAAGGAAAAAATCAAAACAAGAATTTTTGCCCAAACCACTTAATAGTTTGGTGGCATTAAGTTTTGACTTTTATTTGCGCTTTCCATCATCCACTGCGGAAGCCAAATTAATTGTGCCCCCATCAATCCATTCGTACTGATTAAATTCTCCGTATCGGCCTGACCTTTCAGCGGCGACATTAAATGCAGCTGGGAGGGGAGTTAGAGAAGCAGAAAAGGAAAGTCAGAGAGGGGAGAGAGCTAAAAGGAAAGTTTGTTCCCAATTTGTATGTAAAATGTATTATAATAGCTGTAATTCCACTTATGTCCTGGAAATGTGCTGAGCCAAATGCCAAACTGTTCTGCAGAGTCAGCACCTCAGAGCCTAAAGAAATCTCACTCTGGCTCATAAAGGCTTATGCCCAGGAACGGGTCATTTGGGCTCAAGTGTGCATGGCATATTAACCCTTGGCACACTGTGCTCCAGACTGGAACAGGCTGTCGTCTCACAGTACTGCTGGGCATTTCTATGTTCATTTCTGGGCTGTGTACACTGCTACTTTACGGGTCAGTCTGAAAACTAAACTAAACCATAGCCTAAAACTCTAATTACCCCTGGTGCCCATCTGGCACATAAAACAAATCTTATTGTAAAAAAAAAACACAAGTCTTGAGAAATAATTAGCATTTGGCCCAGTAGTAAACAAAAGAGTCCAGGAATAGGCTGAACTGGTCTATACACCCAAAGGGAAGATCAGGAACATTAACTTATATTATCCAATAAACTCAGATTCTCTGCTTCCTACTACTGGACTGCTCCATTGCCTGTACTAAGGCAGGAACCTCCCCTGAATGAATTAATCTGATTTACCCATTGTACAAAACTGTATTTCCTGCTCTCTTTTTCCATGGTCAGACATGGTCAATGTCCCCCCCCCCTTCCCATCCTACCCAGGCACAGATTCCCTGCACTTCCTTCTCCTGGGCTGCTCTCTTTCATATGGTCAATGAATTCCCCCATCCTACACAGGTACAGATTATCTGTACTTCCTGGTCCTGGGTTGCTCTCTTCCCATGGGCAGACATGGTGTAGCTTAATCCAATCTACCCTCCTGTGGTTCGATTGAGATTTTTCCCAGGATTCCCTGCACTTCCTTCTCCTGGGCTGCTCTCTTTCATATGGTCAATGAATTCCCCCATCCTACACAGGTACAGATTATCTGTACTTCCTGGTCCTGGGTTGCTCTCTTCCCATGGGCAGACATGGTGTAGCTTAATCCAATCTACCCTCCTGTGGTTCGATTGAGATTTTTCCCAAGGTTTTTTTATAAATGAATGTTGTGCCAGAGAGCTTGTCTTACTGCACTGAACACTTTGGGTGGGGGTGTGGGAGAAGCATTGGCTCAAACTTTGCCTCCATTGTCTTTAGGTTTGACTGCAGAAAAGCATGGCGAGTTTGGTATAAGACCAGTGCAGCAGGATGTGGATTCCTTATAATCAAGGGCAGATCTTGGATCACATCCAGAGCTGGGAAGAGCATCGGGGAGTTCTTTGTTTTCATATGAAGCAGATAGATGGAGGCACGGGTTCTGCCTGCTCATTACAGCCCATAACTGTCGGGGAAGCAGGACACATATTTTATTTGCCTGGAAGTGACAGGGAATAAAACTGTCAGAGTCACACTCTTTGGGTTCTGCTGCTTATTAATCAGTGCACCTGCAGTAGTGGGTGTGAAACCTTGTGCCACACATTCCCTTTTCTTCTCATGATCTCAGGACAGGGGGATACAAAGAATGAAGATACAGGACAAGGGATACAAGGAATGAAAATACAGGGCAAGGGGATACAAGGAAGGAAGATACAGGACAGGGGGATACAATGAATGAAGATACACGGCAGGAAATACATGGAATGAAGATGCACGTTAGTAAGATAAAAGCAATGGGATACAGAGCAGGGGATACACTGAATGAAGATACAGGACAGGGCATATAAGAAAGGATGATACAGGACAGGGGATACAAGGAATGAAGATGCAGGATAGGAGGTTACAAGGTTGATAAAGGGAAGGAGAATACAGGGGGGGCTAAGTGAAGGGAAAAGAGGGAAGTGGGATTCAGGGAAGGGCATATAGGGCAGGGGAGACAGGCAGGACTGGATTTATACATTTAGTGACCCTAGGTCAGGACTACTATTCACCCCTTTCTCACCTCCCCCCTTACTTATCTCATCCGGTCTGGAGCATGGGTATTGGTATGCAGGAGGTTTAAAGAGCAAGTAAATCTCTTGCATGTTCCCAGTGCATATGAACCTATTGCAATGATGCATGGCAGCATGTCCCTAAAATTCTGCCACCCTAGATGTGGGCCTCTGTGGCCTTTTCCACAATCTGGACTGGATACAGAAAATGGGACACATGAATGGGAGATACACGGAAAGGGGATAAAGGATAGGGGATACAGGGAAGAGGAATCTTTATGTGATTGTCGAAAAGGGCATTTTAATCTGTTTTGACCCTGTGTTTGGAATATTAAAATACAGTGGGTACAGTAGACTGGCTATATTTATAAACAGGGGTGGTCCTCATTCTCACAGCTGTGCAGCTTTCATATTAATGGCTGTAAATTTTGTATTTGCTCCATCCAACGGCAATACAATACAATACTCTTCTTGACCTTTTAACATAAATCCAAAGTGAGATCCCTTACCAACCTGTCAGGTGAAGTCTCTGACTCAACACTGGGAGGAGAGTAGCATAGGAAATAAAATTGCAGTGTACACTGGAAAGGACTGTATTTATAAGACCCAGATGGGGAATGGTCCCTACTTTGTTTAACCAGGTTTCACCATCCGCATTGGAAGAACTTCTTTACTGTATGGTCAGTCAGGTTATGGTATTCCCTACCAAGAGAGAGGGAATGAGTAATTCATTGGTGGAGGAGGAAAAGGAAAATCTCACCATAATTATAGGAAGGTTGAGCTGGTAAGGTATTCTTTTCCTACAGAAATGTGAGGAGTAAATGTGATGGATCATTTATCTCAGCCTCGCTGAGAATTACAAACAGACTTTCCCAGTATACGGCCAGTAAATTCTCTCATGTAAATTGGGCAGTTAATGAGGAAAATGAAATACATGGAGGTTCATTTAGTGAGTTGTGTGAGTTTTGCCTTCTCTTCGCAATGATTCATGTGAATAGGCTGCAGGAAAACCCTGAAGCCAAATTTTTACTTTAATTACCAATTAGGAGCTGCTCGGAGGCACAGAATATATCTAGCAGCACTGCAATTTATTTACTTCTGCCTTAAAAATATTGCCCCCAACATATTTCTTGCTCTGTCCCTGGATATAAACTCAGTGTCAGGCACATAAAGGCAAAGCAGTGGTGGGACATATATATATGTATTGTGCGTGGCTGTAATATTCATTAATATTTATACAAAGCTTCTGGTGGATGTGCAGAACTTGAGGCACAGTGTAACTCTGTGTGCCAAAAGGAATTTTTACAGCTATGGTCAAGTCTGCACTGGGACTCAAAATAGGCCCTAGCATTTCAAGTACTCAGAACCGCAACCAGTCTCCTACCGCCACTACAGAGTGACTGTCTATGGCATCTTACAGCAGCCCTCTGGCATTTGCCAGAACTCACAGATTGCCAGTCCAGTCCTGGCTACACAGCAGGTGGGGTCGGAAGAAAATCAAACCTTCCAAATCTATATCATTGCCAGATATAGATGTGGAAGACCCATGCGAAGCCCCCATACACAGGCAGATAAGCTGTCAAATTGGTCTAAACGACTGATATTGGCAGCTTTATCTGCCTGTGTATGGCCAGCATTAGTGAATGATAGGGGACAGAGCTGGACTATTTCTTTGCTCATATACGAGCAGGGCACCCCCCTCCATAAATCAGCAGTTTGGACCTGTCCACGGTGCTGAACGTTGCTGGTGCTCTTTGTTCAAAGCAGTTTAACTATATATCCTGCTCCTGACTCTCCTCTCATTGTCCAGGCAGAAGGGACAACGGAAAGGACAGTCCGTTAAGTCATTATATCTGAGGTTAAAAAAGACACCGATTAATCAAACATCAACATTTGCTTCAATAATTCCCACATTAACCCTTTTCCAAAGTGGAATGTGTACTGTTGAGCCTACATTTGCAGGTGGTAAACAAAGGTTTAAGAAATATAGATAGGAGGAGAGTTGCACCCCTTTTTGGTATTTATATGCATCGCATCCCATGTCTGTTTAGATCCAGTTGGATTGCAGACGATCCTTCCCATGCCCATGGCTAGTTGAGGAATGATTTAGTTTAGCGCATGTGCATCTCAGCGACCCTTTAATGGCACATCCCAGCAGGGTCACATTGAGAAGCCAATAGCCGCTCTGATTACTAATCCATTGAATATTTGAATTAATCGCATGGCATTAACTCCGGATCCATTTCCACTGCCCTCGCCCATAAATTCTAACGGTGTCAGAGCACTTCTCCTTTCTGCATTCAGCCTAATTAGCGGCCAGAGCGTAATTGCGCATCGGAATTCACGTGGCTTCGTTACTCGCACAGTGATTTTCCGGACACATTGCCAAAGCGGTGACATTTTCCGTTGGGGGCTAGGGGTCTGTGTGAGTGGCCAATAAAGAGACAAACGCTGCCCTATTGATCCGCCCGTGGAGCCAACATCAGCGAGGTGAAATAGCCGGATTTACTGTGTGCATAAATTAGCGGGGCTGTTGGCTGCACTGTGGGCTTGCATAATGAGGCCCTTTGAAAAGAATCGTTGGTATTTGCATAGCATTAGTTATTAATCAATAAGTGCTGAGCCTGATTGTGGCTAAGAATGGTACAAATAATTTTCACTGTTTCGCAAATTTTTCCATGAAGCAAAATGGGACAGATTTGCCCATCACTAGGAAGGGTAACTACAGAGGGGTCCCCATGAGGCCCTAATTCATATACAATTTCAATAAATATTGGTAAAACAGGTCAACCTCTAGACATTTTGGTAGTCAGCAGATTTTTGTCCCAAATTTGTCTGGAAAATGCTTAAGGGTGACTGGAGACTGGGGTAAAGAGCCCAAAATCTGGTAACTCTCAACTTCTACACAAGTTAATTTCCGTGGCATTCTGGGTATTGTAGGCTACATTAAACTTGACAGTTGGCAATTTGTTAAATAAAAACTACATTGCCCAAAATGCACGTGGAAATGCAGGCTTGGCACATTAGGGCAAGAAAAAACTGGCTGGTTTCCAAATTACAAACCAGCCAAATGCCCAAAGACTAGCACAGCCCAGCCTGGGCTTTAATAGCCCAATTTGGCTGGAAACCTGCCAACCCTGGCTGAGTCTGATTCAATAAACACGACTTAAGCTAAGCGACAGCCTCTGTATTTGCTATAAACAACTGCTTCTCCTCATTAATATGCCTGATGACATCATAGGAATACACTGTACCTAATGGCCATTATATGTGGCAAAGCTGCCATTCAGGATCTGTGGATCTCTGAGCTCTGCTTTAGCTGAACTTTCTTCTCTTGAGTTCTACTTTAATTTATGAAGGTCTCTTCAGTGTGCACTGCAGTTCTATAGCAAGCGCCAACAGACTGCATTATTTCCAAAAGCGAATCACTGCTTTGGACAGGTCTGGACTGGGAGTCAAATTAAAAGTAAATTTTCCCAGCTGCCCCTGGTCACGTGACTTTAGGAGGGAACTGCTTTCTGGCCGGATGTTGTTTTTCCTTCACAATGTAAGTGAAGGAGTCACGGTGGGACATGGGTTTGTGTGCTGTTCTTAGATCTACCAGGCAGCTGTTATCTTGGGTTAGGGAACTGCTATCTGGTTACCTTCCCATTGTTCTGTTGTTAGGCTGCTGGGGGGAGGGAGGAGGGAGGGGGTGATATCACTCCAACAGCAGTAAAGAGTGACTGAAGTTTATCAGAGCACAAGTCACATGACCTGGGGCAGCTGGGAAATTGACAATATATCTAGCCCCATGTCAGATTTCAAAATGAAATATAAAAAAAAAAATCTGTTGAGAAATGGCTTTCAGTGCAGAATTCTGCTGGAGCAGCACTATTAACTGATGCATTTTGGGGAAAAAAATTTTTTTTCCCATGACAGTATCCCTTTAAGTTATGTTTTTGTGGAGTTCCCCTTTAATGTTAAAAGTACAAGTTTCCTTTATGACTATAAATTGCAAAAGTGCTTACAATAGCACCCTCATCGATATCCACTTATGTGAAAGGTTTACTTATCCTTTCAATTCAAGTTTCGGCGGCATAAATACAAAGGTTTACTCCAATAGAGCCTCCAGTAGGCTGGCAGTCTACACAGGGCTATTAACAGGGCAGAACTACCAGGGTGTAGGTTACAATTGCACCAGGGCATGTTTTCCCCTGCCTGTACCCAGGCCCTGGCATTGATAGTTACAGTACTTGCTATAAACTAGCCTATTTATTTGTCACCCTCAAGGAATTTTGTTTTGCTTGTGTGGCTTCCAAACAGGCTTTTACATTTCAGTGTGGCACAGGATTAAAAAGTTTGGGGACCCCTGGTCAGGCCCGGACTGGCCATTTGTGGGTTAGGGCAAATGCCAGAGGGGCTGCTATAAGGTCCCATAGAAAGTCGGTGTTTAGTGGTCTGGTGGGGGCTGTTTGGGCCTCTATGTGGGCTGATGGGCCTATAAAATTGAACAGAACAGCCCCAATCTTTCAGTGGTTGTGGGAGTTGTACTTCAACATCTGGAAGCCTGCAGACCTGGCAACACAGATATAAAGTATTTCAGTTGCCATCTTGCCCTGTTGTCTCTACGTTGCACTGCTAAACTGCTGTAGATCCACAGAGCACTCACCCCTCCTTTACACCCCTGTGGGGGCTGTTTGGGTGCCAGGCATCACTCAGCTGAAGTACTGCGCATAACCAGGCAGCGTTACTAGTTGGCAGTTATTGGGATAATAGGAAATTACCCGGGCACTGACATTGGCGCTGCTGCGGGCAAACCATTTATACAAAGAATAACAAATGAAGACACAGGGACACAGGGCACGAAGAAAATCTAATCAGATTCGGCTTTTAAAGCCCACAATAAATTATTATCTTGCGAGATAAAATCGCAGCACCCCCCAGAGTTCAATTTGCTTTTCATGTCGTTACTGCGGCGCATATGAAAAAAATGATCATATCGTAGATTTCAATCTAAGTGGCCATCTGTCTCTAGTTACGGCCAAACTCACAGACTGGGGCCTCTGCCTCCGTCTTCTTAATTATTCCCATGAATATGGAAACAAGGAGGAATTCTGAGAGGATCTCAGGGCAGTTCGGACACCGAATTGACTTTAGGAATGAGTATCGCTTTTCTGAAAATCTGAAAGTCAAGAGAGCCCCCTGCTGTCCAGATGAAAGGACTGCACATGCCCAGTGCTCTATTAGTTTTGTCAGTATAAAGTAGTATACAGTTGAATATTTACTCCCTTTTATACACAAAACAGGATCGATAAAAGCTACTTTCTCCTGTTCAGCTCTCTGGCACCTGGGCTGCTCTCTTCCCTATGGTCTGTCAGGATCAACCCCATGGTAACTGAATCCAGTCTTTCTCCAAATACTATCCTTGATGCAAAGCTTGGATTCTGTATTTCATGCACCTGTACTGCGCTCTTTTCCATGGCCAGGCAAGATCCATCTCCTGGGTAAATTAATCCAATTTCCTCACCCCATTACATACCCAGGTATAGATCTGTTGGTATAAGTGATAAGCAGGTGGGTGTTACAGTTGGAGGAGGAGGAGGAGGAGGAGTAGGAGTAGTAGGAGTAGTAGTAGTAGTAGTAGTAGTAGTAGTAGTAGTAGTAGTAGTAGTAGTAGTAGTAAACAGAAGCAGTTGCCAGAACCTTAGCAGACAAGGATGGAATGATTTAGATTTATATTGGAATATGAAAAAACTCTATATAAATCTTCATAGAGAAATTAAATAGGGGGAAGAGTAGAACATGGAAAAAGCAAAAGTTGTCGGAGCACTCCATGGCTGAATAAAAATGTACTACAATACTATGGAAGTGCTACTGATCTGGCCAAATTAACTAGAGAAAAAGAAGAGATATTGATCAATGCACATTCCTTATTTACCTCTGGTCGTAATATCAAATGCTAAAGCCTCCCGGCATAAATGCATTACCTGAAATAAAGGTCTCCTGACTTGGGCATTGGTTTCAATCATAGGGCTTAGTCCTCCCCCTAAATAGATAGGGAGCGCTGTATGGGTTTTACCTTGATGTGGTGTGGTGGCTTATCAATCTTATGATCATAATTTTGTAACAAAAAAACCCCTGTCTTTGTAAATACTTGCATCCACATAGATTACTTATATGACAGGGGACCAGGGAACGTGCATTGATCAATGTCTCTTCTTTTTCTGAAGATTAGAACCTGCCTTGTCTATCTATTGTCTTGCGGACTCTAGCAGAAAGGGTTAAGCTAATCTGCATCCAATATTAGAACAACATTGGGTCCTGAGTACCTGGCCGGGGGCCAATAAAGCACTCACCATATTCCCCTAATATGTCTGTTCAACAGCTTGGAGCTCAGGGCAGATATTTACTGTAGTTTTTGGCTGGAGGGCAAAACAATCAGAAGATCTGCAACTGTGCCACAGATTTCCTTGGTAGGAGTCAGTATCAGATTGTGCTCGCCTGTACCTTGTTATGCACATTCCTTATACACAAGGTCCAGAGTAGTATATAAAGCAGAAGGTAATTTAACAATACATTTTATTTGTTCTACACCCAAGTCTACTCATCCAGGATTCGGTTCGGGATGTGGCCTTTTTCAGCAGGATTTGGCCGAATCGGCCAGGGAGGGAAATCATGTGACTTTTTGGCAAAAAACAAGGAAGTAAACAATGTTTCCCCCTTCCCACCCATAATTTGCATATGCAAATTAGGGTTCTGATTCAGTTCGGTATTTGGCTGAATCTTTCAAGAAGGATACAGGGGTTCGGCCGAATCCAAAATAGTGGATTCGGTGCATCAACACTACTCATGTCGGGCCCCCACCTAGAACCTCCCTCTGGGAAATCAAGATGGTCTGTCCTCCCAGTACTTTATGCAGAGCTCTACTTTCTGCTTTTTTTGGTTGCTCTCTTTCCCATGGCCAGACAGGGACCCCACTGTGAGCAAATTAATATATGCCCCAGTAATAACCCATGTGCAGAGGTCTAATTGTATGTACTTCCAGTTCCAGGGCTGCTCTCTCTCCTTTGGTCACTCTCTCCTCTGCACACCCACTTACTCTCCAGGATTTATCCAGGTACAGGGATCTGATTCTCCATACTTCTTGTTCCTGGTCTGCTCTCTTGCCTGTTGCCATGTATGAGATGTGGTAATACCAACCTCAATAACAGAGTTTGTATTTGCCCAGGGAAAGACAATGTCATCCAAATCAGCTTTCCAACAGAAAGTTAAACAGGAATTGCTACAGGATATGGAAATTCAGCTAATTCAAATACATTTGCCGCAATGCATTGCACAAGCTATCCTCCTCCTCAGTGTATGAAACACAGAACATGCAGGCACTGACATGCTTGGAAGCTACTGATACAGTGTTTAATGTTACATATAGTCAGGAGAACACAGGCGAAATAGAGGACAGATATAAAAGCTGGTCAGTAAAATTGGAAACGGCTGTAGGTCTGGATTGAGTGTGGGTAAAATATGCACAAATAGCCCGATGGAGGGCAATAGGGTCTGCCCCTCCTGATTTTATAAATCCAAGAAGATGGGCATCAGCTGGACCATGAACTTTCTTCTCACCAAGGGCTGGGTCAGGTTTTTTCTATTCTTTGAGTGGGCATCACTTTTTTTTTTTTTTTTAAAGGTAATGCTTTATTTGTTTTAAAGAACATTAAACATTCATACAGATCAATGCAACAGGGAACCAAAATCAGAGCTATGTACTGGGGGGGGGGGGGTAGATTTGATTCCCTTACTCAGAGGAAGATTCATGGGTTACTATAGGCTAGAGAGCAACCTACAAGCAGTATGTATAAGATAATCAGAGCTCTGTACCAAGGAAAGTACTAATGAGAGACTGGATTCTATTGTCCAGAGGGAGGGGGATCCTGTCTGACCATGGGAAAGTGAGCATTTCCCAGACTACAGAGCAATATTAGGGTACAAAGATGTCTCTGCTATTTTGCCTAAACCCAGTTGGTAGCCAAAAAGAAGTTGGCAGTGTTGAGAGGCATGTTCTATAGGCACAGACAATATTTATTGTGGATGAGGGAGCCCATTTATCTTGCCTGACCACAAACTGCTGAGAGCTCAGATACAGAGAGTCTGCATTGTGCCGCCCAATCAAATGATTAACGAGCTGTGTCTTCATATCTATACTGTAAGTTTAGATACTGTTTGTGCGCCAGCATCGGGCCCATTTGTAATTGCCACGCTCCATAGCAATATGCAAATAAGATTGTGTGTTTTAAGCATTTTCCGTTGTGTACTCCAACCAGTGCAATAATTAGTATACATTTTGGTACATGAAGGAGAACTTTATTAGCCATAACCTCCTCTCTACTGCAGGACTCCAAAACCCACAGGCTAATGTGCCCTCCCCCATGTCTGAGAGATAGCACATGCAGCAATTGTTGAAAAAAGCATATTCTGCTTTAAATGACACTGCACCCCCAGAGCAAACATGCCAGCTCCCTCATAGCAGCGCACGCATGTAGCAAAATACACATTTCAGCAGTGACAAAGTTTATTGGATTAGCAGAAAATAAGCATCATAAAATTAGACAGGTGCATAAATTTGGGCAAATGCAAATGTAACAGCCAATAGATGCCTCATATAGCCTTTGAGGAGTAGGTAGCAGGTTTTTCTTGGAATGAGGTATTCTTCCGCCATGCAAACATTGTTATGACCAAATAATTTTTGTCTCATCAGTCTAAAGCACTTTGTTGCAAAATGACTGTGGCTTGTCTAAATGAGCTTTTCCATACA
>CM044447.1:52846842-52864021 GCA_024363595.1 Xenopus borealis
AATCCTCCACATATTGTTCGTATACTTTGCTCATGTTTTTGTTCTGACTGCAGGTGCTGAGCTTGTACAGGTGCTTCTTAATACACAGGCAGAACAATGAGTGACATCGTCGATCCCAGGATCCTGCAGCTAGCCTCTGAATATACAGAGAGCAGCAATGAGAAGACCCCTGAATTGTTGCTGCAGTTGAAAGGTACAAAATGACAGACAGAATGTAATCATGCTTACAAACTGTTCCGCCTGCAATCCCCAACAATATTTTGCTTCTTTCTAGATATTGTAAAATCAGCCCCTGCCGGGAGCGAAGAACAAAGGAAAGTAAAGGAAGATTTGTATCATTATGGCTTGATTCAGTGCTGTGTCCTCTTTCTTATCCAAGATTACCGGCTGGTTAATGGTGGGTGGATGACTGCAGCTAGTCTTGCCGACATACTCAGGTATTCAAAATATATATATTTGCAATACAGATTTCTTTTGCCAAATTCGCACCCATAGGCTATACCTTCATACTGTTCTGTCTAAGAGAAATAATACAACACTTCCCACCCTTATGTATAAATATACAGTGATGGGATGTGTATAATTATTATATACAGACTAGGGTATCATACTTATAAATAAGTTCAATGGAAATGTGCATGATTTCAAAATGTGTAGCCACAATTTCAAGCTCCAGGTTCATTGGTTTGGTCTCCTCTATGCAGTATGTGCTGTGTGGGTCTGGATCCGCAGGAGGACGCTGAGGAGTTCTATAGCAAGCTCTTGCCCTCCGCACTTGGGAACATGTTGCTCTTGGCAAGGCGAATCCAGGCTCGTTATGTTCGAGCAATGAAGGTAACTCTAATATTCCTACATCTGCTGTTCTATTCACATCTTATTAAGCCGTTTATATTTAGGACCCTGAGTCCCTGCTGCTTATCTGTTGGGTGACCAGAATGGAAGACCCGTTAGGATGATAAGTCCCATCAGCACACGTATGAGAGGTTTCAGATTCTCCGGGGGGGACGTGTAACTTTGTGTCCAGTTAAAAAAGGAATATTACAGCTTCTTATACCAATTTTTGCAAACATTTGTCCCTGAAGGAAGAAGATAGAGGAGAATTATTTAGCAGTTTCCGAAGGGTGAGCGATTCACTAAGCTGGTTGTTCAGTGGCCACATACAACTTGCCAGAAATGGTAAATTTGTTGTCTGTCAGTGATACTTGTTTCCCTGTGTCTGTGTGCAGTCTGAGAATTGTATTGTTCGGTTTGGTAGTTCTGCGGATGAAGCATTTCCTTCAGTTGCTGATGACAGATGATGAAGAAACAGAGACTGTAGTGATGTCTGTGCTGCAGAAGGTTCTGCGAGTTGACAGGTAACGTGACCAGCTCTGCTCATTCCTGTGCATCAGCTCTTGTCAGCTGCTGAGGAGCCACAGGTTGAAGCCCAAAAACTAACCACCTACAGTCATTCTTTTTTCTCTCTCTCCAGCTCTGCCCCACGCCAGTTAGATGAGGATTCTCTGCTCGCCATCTTGGATGAACTTGTGTACAAACTCTCAGCATCCTCCAATCCTGTAATTGGAAGAGCAGCAACCAGTTCTCTGCTTCTGATGCTGGAATCCAATCCAGACATTGGGCAGCTGGTGGGAACCAGGTATAAGGGTAAGTAGGTTTTGGGTACTTATGTATAATATCAGTTCTGGGCCATATGATATTTAAATAGTTATTAGTCATACATTCAGATAAAATCAAATAAATAAATAAAGTAGTGTGTGTGTGATCAGCAATCTTTGGCAGTACTATTTGTGTAATTATTGAAAAATGAATTGCGTAAATATGTAGTTTTATTTAATTGCCCCTGTAACAAAGTGCTCTAATGGAGCAGAAACTATCCTGGTTCCTTTTCCTGTATTGACCCATGTTTGTTACAGGTCTCCGAGCACTCCTAAGCAAACAATGGACTGGGAAAGGCTTTGGGCAGGAGCTTGGGCAGCTTCTGGAAGTCCTGTACTCTAGTTCTTACCAACAGGAGGACATGCAGGTAACTAGTGCTTGAGATACGAGAATAACACCCATTTGTATGTATTAAAGGACAAGGAAAGACAAAAAAATAAAATCCCGTTTTTGTTTTCTTTAATTAAAAAGAAATCTATCTCCAATATACTTCAATTAAAAAATGTGTACTGTTTTTATAAAAAACCTGACTTATGCAGTGAATTTCTCCCTTCATTTACTGCTGTATATAGGAATTGTCAGACGGTTCCTAACTGCTGGGCACAGAAACTATCATACTTATATGAACAGCAGGGGGAGCCACCGCCTTCCCAGCCATGCAGAACTCCAGCAGCTTGCAGTCAGTGACTGTGTAGAGCTTTGTATTGGATTTTATTTTTGCCTTTACATCCCCTTTAATGTTTCCAACTCCAGCTGCAGGGACAAAGATCATGGCGCCAGATTAAAACAGATAAACTGGGATTCTATTTGGAGGATTATTTTGCTGTATTAAACAACACAAAAACTTTAAAATCCACCTTAGATTACATGACAACACAGGAACCAGTACAGTCTGTATATTCTGATTATTAATCATCTTGCTGTATTGGCTTCTGGCAGATATTATTTGACTTGTGCTGTTTTGATAATTTATGATGATCCCTAAGAAGCTCAGGCCACACTGAGCATGTGCACAGTCTTGGTCTTACAAAGATGTTTAACAAAGTTACAAGATGACAGCCCCCTGTGGCCAACTTTGAAAGCATAAATCATTTGTTTAGTTAGGCGTGTTGTTAAGTAAGTTCATGTTTTTGTTTAGTATACAAAATACAGCATTTGTAGCCTTATTCTATTTTACACTTTCCTTATCCTTTAATCTGTTGTTGCAGCTTACAGCAGTCTGTGACTTTAACTCCCTGTTCCCTTTCCAGAGGCTCCACAAGGCAGCATGCACCATTCAGGCCGTATGGAGGGCATTTCTAGTGAGGCAGAGAATAAAGAGGCTCCCAAAGGCTGTTACTTCCCTACAGAGAAGCTTTAGGTAAATAGCTCACTTTGTTGTGCCAAGTCTGTTTTCATCTTTGCTTGTCTACCTGCACACATTTTCTAAAGGTACCCAAGTACCCTAAAACATTTTTTTCTCAACTTTTTCTCAGGGCTAGACGAGAGCGAGAAATAAATCATCTGAAGAGACAGAGAGAGGAGGAAGCTCTACGGCACCAGCTGCAGCTTAACAGGGTCAGGGCAATGAGAAGGTTCCGTGAGAAACAACTCGCTCTTCTGGAGATTGTGCATGCAGGTATTGGACTCCTTATGAAGCTAAAAGTGCATCTGTGAACACGTACTTATTACACATAGCCACTTGGGAAACACTGTCCATGTATGTTCTGGCTTTATAAATGTGCAATAACTTTGTACAGTACTCACTGCTCATAACTGCTTGGCAAACAGCAAGGTTCATTTATGAACACTGGGCAAATTTGCACCTGGGCAGTAAACCATAGCAACCAATCAGTGAATAGCTTTTATTCAGCTTTTTATTTTTATTTTGTTTTTTATTCAGTAAGCTGCAGGTTCTGCACTGAACGTATTGCTTGTCATGGGTTACTTCCCAGGAGCAAATTTGCCCATTGTTTATAAATGAGCCCCACTGTCTGTCTATGTACTGGGTTTTTTATTTTGCAATAACTGTGCATAAGTACTACCCATAACCACTTGGGAAGCATTGTCTATCTACGTGTGGGGTTTCTAAATTTGCAATAACTGTGCACAAGTACTACCCATAGCTGCTTTGTAAGCATTGTCTATGTACTAGGTTTCTAATGGTGCAATAACTGTACACAAGTACTCACTACCCATTACTGCTTGGGGAAACACTGTTTGTGCAGGTGCTGGGTCTCACTGTGGTGCAACCCCTGTAACAGGCACTGTTACTCCACACAGTGGTGAGCTAGTTTGAGAAGTGTGGGGGGGCGGGGGGTATAAGGAGCATGATATTGATGCCCCCTCTTCATGTGCAGGTTTGCTTTGAATTTGAATAGAATGTTTCCTGCAGGACAGATGGACAAGCACTTGCGAGAGATGCAAGAGAAGGCAGCACTGACCATCCAGAAGAGCTGGCGAGGGTACAAAGAGCGGAGGCAGTTCCACAAGCAGAAAATCCATCTTGCACAGTTCAAGGCAGCCATCTGCATCCAGAGAGCAGTGAGTTTCTTGTTTTGGGGGTATTTGGGCCCTTGTAGGTTAGCTCTGTGCCATTGCATATTGCTGCTGCCCCTGCTTTAGTGCCAGTGCCACACACTACATGCCTCCACAGAATATGAAATGTGTTTTTTATGTCATTCCTAACTCAGGCACGCAAATTCCTGAACAAACGTCGGAAAATTCGTGAGACTTTAACTCTGTGGAAGAAAACGGATCTGTCAGAGGAACGTCGCCAGGAACTTCAGCAGAGACTGGATAATCACCTCCACCTGTACCCTGTGAGTGATATCCGTGCATGTTCTTATACATGGGGGGAACAGAGAATGTAGGGGGGTAGGCCTAGACTGGCAGTCTGTGGATTATGTCATATGCCAGAGGGACAGCTGTAAGATGCCATAGTCTGTCACTATTGGGCTTTTTGGGCCTCTGTGTACTTGAAATGCTAGGACTATTTTGAGTCCCAGACCAGACCTGGTGGGGTTCTGTTTCTTCCATGAGTGGGCATGACAAAAATAAAATCTGAAATCTTCTTCCCTCTTTAATTGAACCACCCTGCAGTTATGCCTAGCTTCCTCAATATAAAGGAAAAGTAAACCCTGTGCTTTGGGTGTTTCATTACTTTGCTGTAGTTTGCCGCAGTTCTGCTTTGGTTGTTAGAGTACTCGCTCCATTTAACAAACCAATTAAGATGCACTTTTGTTTTGTATGTTTGGTCCCTGGGGATATGGCAGAAATGTATTAACTGTCTCAATCCTGCTTGGGAGGCCCTGCATGTCTGAGGTTACAAAGGAAACCTGCTGAGAGCACTTGAGTGTGGGGTGGGGGATGTTTCTGTAGAAGCAGCTCTCAAGGGCCATTTAGTTAATTTGCTGAAAGAGCATGTAAGTTCCACCTCAGTAATTAACGGTTTCTCAAATTACTGTGCATACAAAGTGGTATCACTGAGAATGGCATTTCAGGATGCATGTTTCTAGTCTAAAGCTATGGTCCAACCCAGGTAATAATGACTGCCACTATTTGAACGTCATAATCAATGGGGCCCTGTAGAGCAACAACTGCCTCTAAGTTTAATTGATATCCATTGAATGTCCTTTACAGATGCATGAACAAAGCACATCATCCAACTTCACCTGATCCAAATTTACATTATAGCTATCAGATTTTATAGGATCCAACAAAATCTCTTGCTGTTGTGTGGCTAGATAAGATAAAATCTGACCCACAAAATTGGTTTCCAATCTCCTGTAGATTGTCAGGATGATGGGAGCTGTAGTTTAAGAACAACAAAAGGTTGGACAGTCCTTCTTTAGATAAACTATGGGGCCTACAATAACAAAAGAGAGCTCTGCTTATAACAGAACTTATGTCTCTCCAGACACCACAGATGTCGGCAGAACAGAGCAATGAATTACATATTCGGACCCAGGAGAAGCTTGGTCAATACCTTCTGAAAAGAAGCTTTCACAGAGGTTCTGAGCAACGCAGAGAAGCGCTGCTTGCCCAGATTAACACAGATATTAATATGCTGATGGGTAAGATCCATAAAAAGAGAGAGCGAGAGAGATGTTCTATTGGCACATAGTTTGGTATTAACAGGACTTTTCTTGTTGAACTGTATAGGCCAGAGGAAGCAATGTAAAGCAGGGTTAATAGAAGACAATACAAGAGCATCATCTAGGGGCCAAAGAATATCAATGTAACTCTGATGCAGCCAAACCTGACCATAGGAAAGACAGCAGCCCCAGGAGTAGAAATGAGTGCTGTACCTGAACTCCAGTAGCCCAGGAGGAAAGTTTAGAGATGTATGAATTCCATGATTATGCAAGATTCTAAGAAATACAAACACATTGTACGATTTCAATCCAAGTGAATACTCACAATTTTGTTTGTCCTGTGACTTTTAAGCTCTGGACAAACGGATGTTACAATTATATAATTAATCTCAAAATTGAATAAGCAAATTTAGTTTTTGCATTCAGTTTGGGATTTAGCCACAGCGGTCTCTTTGCTACCTGCAATCTCAATGCTTTCAGTGCATACTTAGGGGTTATGAAATAATCAGTCACTGTAGGTTGTGTTTGTAGAGAAGAATCACCCCTCCTTCCTTATTGCACAATTTCCTCCTCCTCACTGACTCCAGATCTTGTTCCCTTCTGTTTCAGATGCACCGACATTGGCACATGTGACGGAAAAGGACCTGGACAAGTTTAACAGTCGATCGCTTCCTGTGATCCTAAAAGCAAAACAGAGCCACAACACAATGTTGAAACGTAGCCGCTGGCCCTGGTGGAAGAAATTGGGGGATGAATTTATAGAAGAAGATGAAGTTCTTCTCTCTGACATTCCTACTCTGGAACAGGGAACCCTCTTCATCGCTGGTACCAAGGAGTGAGCCAGACTTCAGGGGCAAAAAGGAAGGGGATCTCAGGGCTGTCTCATGGCAAATTATTTGTACACTACACATTCCATATAGACATGATACTAATAACACTCTCTTTAAAATTTTCTGTGCTGGATGGAGGAGGAAGAGGAAAGGTTAGATTCATGCACCAAGGCAAAAGCATAATGAATTGGGTTCAGATACTGTTCACTTGGTGCTGGACAGAGAGGTTTAAAAGGAAGTGACCTTTAAATTACACTCTATTGTGATTGTTGATCCTGCCACTCACACGTGCATGGGAATATGGAACAATGTTTTAAAGGACAAGTAACGCAAATAATGATTCAAATTCATTCCAAAACATGGAAAACAATGAAAATTCATTTCAGTCCTAAGGGTAGTGGTACATTGCATTTAGCTCTACCAAATTGCTCTCTGAGAGAACCACCAGGTGGCATGGACCTAAAGGTGGCCAGCCACTGCCTCTTGCAATAAGCCTGCTGCTTAATGGCTCTTGCATAGGGCCTACAATGGGCAAAAAAATGTGTTTTTTCCAGACAGCCTCCACTGGCAACCATTATGATCTGATCATAGGGCCAAATGATTAAACCAGCTTAATATTGGCCAGCTTAAGGCAGGACATATTGGGGAAAAATCAGTTCATTTGGTGACCTAGTGTATCTTTTTGTATCTTTTGATATAAAATCAGTATGAGCACGGTAACAGTGCTAGTTGCCAGTGAGCATCTTGTGCAGCACAAATCAACGTGAAATAAATCTATTTTATACAGTACTTTATATATAGTTAGCACCATGGATTTTACAATATAAAGGCACTTAAAAGGTTAAACCCAAAGGACTGTTAAAATAGTTTCCTGCCTGATCATTCAATCAAGGATGAAGGCCTCCTGCTTGCACCTCAATTTGATTGGTCACCAGGGGTTACGGTCCAGGCAAGTGATTGGTTACAGAAACTCTCCGTTAAATCACAACAAAGTAAACCAAACTAGCTCCTCCCCTGCCAGCAATATCCCCCAGCAGGCAGAGCTGAGTTCAGTTTGTACCAAAGTCATAATAGAAAACTAATAACTTGTAAATGTAACTGTTTAACTTCACACACAAATGTTGTGGTGTGTGTATATGTGTGTGTGTGTGTATATATATATATATATATATATATATATATATATATATTTTGAATAGCCCAAGTCTAACAGGTAGCGAGAACCCCTATACAAGGGAGGGACAGCCTGTGTCCCCCAAGCGACTGAAGAGAAAGAGATCTAACGGTGAGTGCACAAAATCTCCATTGGGTACGTACCAAAGCTGTCCCTTAATTCCAGGTTGGAAGGATAGGCATACAAAGCTACCGCAGCCTGAAGAACCTTCCTACCAAAACGTGTGTCAAAATGGTAAAATTTTGTGAATGAGTGGATAGATGTCCACGTCGCTCCTTTGCACAGCTGTTCAGCTGATGCTTGGTTCCGAAAAGCCCAAGAAGTGGGAGCTAGAGACTGCCTGCTGAGGAAGTCTGCTTCCCAATTTTGAATTCCTGGAATGTATATGGCTGACAGTAGTATCTGATTGTTTTCTGCCCAATGAAAGATTAGATTGACCTTGTTCAGTGCCGCTTTGCTCCTCCCTGGTGATTTATGTAGGCAATTGACAAGGAATTGTCCAACTGGATCTTGATGGCTTGGCGTGTCAATTCCTGTTGCCAATGAGCTAGCCCGAGACGGATTGCCCCGAATCTCAAGTAGGTTGATCGACAATTCGCTCTCTTCTTTTGACCAAAGACCCTGGGTTGTTCTGCCCTCCAGAACAGCTCCCCATCTGGATAGACTTGCATCCATTGTGAGAACCAGCAATCTGCCCTTGTTGAGGTTGGTGAGCATAGAGATGTGCGGGTCTTTCTGGAAATGCATATCATCTGAAATAGCAATTTCTTTTTCCACAACGACAGTATGTTCCACTATAGTTCTCTGAGATGGAATTGTGCAAGAGGAACCGCTTCCATTGAAGACACCTAGGACCTTCATGCAAAACCTGGCCGTGTGTCTTGGCTTTGCCAGAAGGTTTCTGATGTGTTTGTTGGTGGAGAATCTTCTTGTGAGGGAGAAACACCTTCTGTGTTAGAGTATTGAATTTCATCCCTAGGAAGACCATGGTCTGATTGGGAATCAGGTAGGATTTGTCCCTGTTGATGCACCAACCTTGTAACTTCAGCATCGTCATTGTGATTTGAAGTGGCTGTTGTGCTTCTCCAGCCGACGGAGCCTTGATAAGGATATGGTCGAGGTAAGGGATGATTGAGATTATCCTCTTGCGGATAGATCTATGGCTGCTACCATGATCTTTGTGAAAACCCGGAGGGCTGAAGGCAGGCTGAATGGCAGTGCAAGAATCTCTGATGTGGAGGGAATATGGGGACATGCAGATATGCGTCCTTTATGTCAAGAGATACTAGGAATTCTTCTGGAGACATTACCACAATTACTGCACAAAGCAATTCCATTTTGAACTTGTAAGGACAAATTAATTTGTTCAACTCCTTGAGATCTAGAACTGGACAAAATGACCTGTCCTTCTTGGGTACTTTGAATAGATTTAAATAGTATCCTTTGAATCTTTCTCCGGATGGAACCTGCATGACGATTTCTAAACGGATTCATTTGAGAATGACCTCCTGGAATGCCTTGCATTTGGAAGGCTCCTGCAGGAGTTTTGACATGAAAAAACATCGAGGGGGAAGAACAGAAAACTCCAGGTGGTAGCCCCGGGTCACTATTTCGTGTACCCAAGGATCCTGTGTGAGAGATGGCCCCCTGGGCTGATGCAGGACCGCCATGCTGAAGTTTTTTATCTGTGGTCTTGTAAAAGGGCTTTCGTGTTTGCCATGACGATCTGGCCTCTCCTTGAGGCAGACTGACGCAGAGGTGATGTTCTGGAACTCTTGTTATGCGAGCTCCGGAAAAACTTTCCTCTACGAAAGAAAGGCCTTGCCCTTGGCTGCAGTAGTAAGGTGCTCTTACCGCCTGTTGCTTGGCTTATGAGTTTTTCTAGATCTGGACCAAAAAGCAGTTTTCCTTTGAATAGAATGGATGTTGACTTCTTGGAAGACATGTAGATGGACCATAAATTGAGTCATAAGGACCACCGGGCGGCAACAGTTCAGGCTGAAGTTCGGCTAATCGCTTGGACTGTGTCCATGGAAGCCTCACAAATGCTCAAATCTGTGAGGCCAAACTTGCCAATTCATGGCGTGGAACCCCTGATTGGATACCGTCCAGCAGAGAGTCTTACCATGATTGCAGGGGGAGGGGGGGGAGGTACCAGATGCAGAGAATGTTGAATGTAGGAGCCCTTCCATCTTTTTGTCCATTGCGTTCTTAAAGGACGAAGCATCTGGAACTGGTATTGCTGATTTTTTGGAAAGCCGGGAAACTGGATCATCCACTGATTGTGGTGTGGTCCATTTGTCCACAGATTCTCTATTAAACGGACAGTTCTTTAGGAACTTCTTATTAGGTTGAAAACGTCTTTCCGGTTTGTCCCACTCTTGTTGAATTATCTGATTATTTTGCCTTGTCTCTTAAACAGTGAACTCGAAGTTCCCGAAGCGGTCACTGGTTCTTAAAGGTGCAGTGTATCTAACACTGATAGGATCAGGGAATCTATGACTTCAGAAGAATGAGTATGGGAACTGTCCTCATCTTGGTCACTCTGGGACAATTCCCCCTCTGACGGAGCTGGATCTGGAGGAGGGGGTGACTGATCACAATCCTCACTCTCATTCTCTGAAGAAGAGATTGGAGCTCTCCTCTTATGTGGCTTAACCGTTGGACTAGCTAAACGTGATAGGAGCCTATCTAGGGATCTGGCTAATTTGGGAATCCATGTTGCTAATTGTGATGCCCACTGAGGTATATCCTGCTGGTCTTGGGTATGAGGGTCTGTGGGTGTATTTCCTGAATGCCCCTGGGATGACTGAGCCCCCTGGTGATGAGCAGACCCTGGGGATTCTGAATCAACAGATGCAGAATTGCATTTTGCACATAGGGGCTCCTTATGGTCCTTGGTTAAAAGTTTACAACATTTAGCGCACGCCAATTATTTTATAGATGCCGCTCCTCTGGAAGAGAGACCGTCACTAGCCCCCTCAGACATGGTAATTCAATACCTGGAAAGCCCCCAGGCCTTGGGGGTTGTAGGGACCTCCTGTGTCTGGTCGTTGGTATGAGCTGTGCTGAGACCTGCCTGCAGTCGAGGGATTACTAGGCCGTATTAAGCAGAGGACCCAAGGGGAGAGCATTCCTGCTAAAAACTGGCAGCAGCTATCCCCCCACTGTTTTGAAGCCAAGTCGCTCCCCTTAGTAGTGCGGGAGATTTGGCGCCAAACCAGTCGCGCCGAGTTAAAACCGGAAGTGCCCAAACCCGGGGTTTCCTGTTCAATGCGCATACTAGAGACGCACGAAAATTCTCTGTGAATGCTCCATATAGAAGTGCGCTTTCATGGCGCTATGTTCGGGCCAATGCTGAGCCTTGAATAGGACCCCAGAAAACAAGCCCCCTAACTGCACTGCAAACTCTCTGCCTCGGGGAGGGGGGAATACAGTAACGTCACTGGAGCTGTGTGGCAGCCGAGACACAAGGCAGACGTTTGTGTGTCAGAGCTGGGCTGGCTGCTTGTACTTGCGTGTTAGTAGTACTCAAGCTCCCTCCTGTCATCCGGCCAGTCACATCCCGACATCTGTGGGGGAATGTATAATTAGTAGACTGGGTGGTTTCGTGGTAAAAGACACCTTAATAACCCCTGGAGACAATCCCACATAGGGAGAGTGTCTACAGAGACCAGCTACTCAGTGTAGGGGTCCTGGGCCTCTCCAATGTGCAGAATTGACAAAATAGTCACTTGTAGAATAATCACGTCCTCCCTCCTGAAGACACAACAAAAAACTGAACTGGGCTCCGCCTGCTGGGGGATATAGCTGGCAGGGGAGGAGCTAGTCTGGTTTACTTAGTTGTGTCCTTCCTCCTAGTGGTACCAGCTGTACCCCAATGTTTCCTGTGTCCCCCAAGCCGACAATGGAGAAATGCCTGTTCTTGTGTTTCTGCAGCTGTGTCCAGTTAATGGTGCTTTGTCAAAACACCATACAGGGCCATCATTCTGTATTATACTGACTGTGGGGCACCTACCTAGACACCCATTCAGCTGCATTCATCTTAAGTTCACTTACCCACTGGTGGGATTAACAGAGAAGAGACTCAAATCAATACTAGGGCTTACTGTCCCTTTAATTAATTTGTAATGATCCAACAATCCATGGAAAAATCTTTATTGCACCAACCACCCAATAAAATAACAGAACCAATGCAGTTTATTTGGGAGGAGTCCGCAGCAAGCAAGATGTGCAGGCAGGTGGGTAAGTAGGTAGCGAGGGGCAGAATGAAATGAAGGCCAAGTTGTGGGAAATGAAGTAACGAATATTACAATAAAGAAACCAATGTGGGCCAATATATAGATATATATCCCTATCTGTTACCATGGCTTGGCAGCTCATAGCAGCATACAGCAGCTGTGCCACAGTCCCTTATTCGTGTGGTGATCAGAGTGACAACCCCAAAGGCTGGCTGGGGATGCTGGGAGTTGAAGTCCAACAATGGTTGGAAAGAATCTGATCCTGTAACCAGTTAGGGGTATATTTATCAAAGAGTGAAGCTAAGAGTGAAGTTCCGCCACTAGAGGGAAATTCCGCAGATCTCTATTCATTTCTATGGGATTTTTGAAGGCGTATTTATCAAACGGTGAAACTTCACTTCACCCATTGATAAATACACCTTTCAAAATCCCATAGAAATGAATTGAGAGCTGCAGAATTTCCCTCTAGTGGCGGAACTTCACTCTTTGATAAATTTATCCCTTATGCTTCTGTGGTCACTTTCCTTTTACTCAATGGTTTTTTTTTTTTGCAAAGCTGAAATTTTCTTTTTTCCCCAGAAATAGATGAATCCCCTTTTCGCAAGAGCTAGTTGAATATGGATCAATTTAGCTGCCCCTTCTGCCATGCTGTATATTGCTCTGTTGAAAACTGCCAAGTCTAAGTCGCAGGTAGGTGGGTCGCTCTAGTGTGCAACGCTCCACTCCCACCTGTATACAATGTACAAAATATAGAATCTGTGTATTAGTTGGATTTTCACACTCAAGATATTACAAAAAAGATAAAATGTACAAAATAAAGACGCGCGTATGGTCTTTCGCAGTCTTGTGTCACTAACGTGTCATCATGTGGGCAGTGAGCACAAGAAAGCAGTAAAATAAATACTGACGTCCCACCATTGGGGTAACAAGTCCAGATCGTTGACACTTTATCCACAAGGCCACGTTACCATCAGTAAATATATAAATATCCTTGATACTGCGTGCAAAGTGCAGTCATGATACATTCCTTGGGTTCCTTCATGGAGGAAAATATCAATAAATAAATAAAGTCCCAGCATCCGCAGTCCGCTCCCTTATCCACGCAAGGTGGGTCCCCTTGTTATATCTTTGGTCATTTTAGGAATGGCCCCGTCCTGTCTTAGGGTGGGGTTTGGCTGTTGGAATTCTCATGGGCAACGCTCGGCATGGATAACACAGATGCTCTTGCTCGGCAGAGTCTCTTCTTGTTGGCTAACTGATGGAGGGCCCGTTGTTTAGGAAATAGGTCATCATTTCTCCCTTGCCCTTCACTTTAACCACGCCCCTGCACTCCAGCTTGTAATTATTTGCCGCCAGGACCTGCTGGAGATCTGCCGTAACCTAAGGAATAAAAAGAGAGACTGTAAGAAAAGTGATGAAAAGCTTTGAGCCATTAACATCCTCTGTTTGCCAGTCTAACTAACCCTAGCAACCAGCCACTGCTTAGAAAGAGGGTCTGAGATACAAATGAGGGTCTGAGATACAAATAAGAGTTTGAACAAACAGTAAGAGAAATAATGACAACTGGTGTGCTTAATGATCAACTCCAAACACTGCAACCATCCCAGAATCCTTGATTCTTTTGTGAGTGCCTTAAAGGGGTTGTTTGCCTTCATATAACATTAAAAACATGGCAGCATGTATGTACAGAGTCAGGCCCGGACTGGCAATCTGTGGATTCGGGCAAATGCCAGATGGGCCGACTGCTTTAAAATGTACGGTAAATGGGCTGCTCACCTAAAAAATGCAAATTAGGTCTGTAATTTGTAATATGATGAGCCAATCACTTTAGAAATATAAATGAGCTGTCCATAACAGCCAGTCACAGCTAAGCCAATACCTGCATTTGTTAGTGCTCATGTCAGTACTGGCATATGGGAGGAACCAGGAATTCTGAGCAACTTCAGTTAGTAATATTAGAGTTACTTGCTATATACCCAATCCCTTATGTTTATGATAGGTATGTTGGCAACAGGAGGATCCATGCTCATAACAGTCACTTCTGCCTGTGTATGTTACACTGTGATATGTAGCATTAATTGCATAAGACAGACTAGTCTCTTCAAGTATGCCACACTTTGGCCCTGTGATACACATGGTAATTGAAGTCCTCTTATCTGCCAGAGTGCATGGTCTAGCTGGGGGCACACAAAGGAAAATGTAGAATACACTGTAAGTATAGGGTCACTAATTCATCAGATAGAATAGTTGTAATAGAAACTAGGAGGGGATATTTGTTGCATGGGCCAGTTCCAGCACATAGGGTGTATAATATTGCTGGGGATTATATGGTAATGGACTCTTAAAGGAACAGTTCAGGGTAAAATTAAAAACTGGTTAAATAGAAAGGCTGTGCAAAATAAAAAATATTTCTAATATAGTTAGTCAGGGAAAAATGCAAACTATAAAAGTTGGAGTGACTGGATGTCAAATATAATAGCCAGAATCCAACATCCTGCTTTTCAGCTCTAAATCTGAGTAAGTCAGCGACTTGAAGGGGGGCCACATGGGACATAACTGTTCAGTGAGTCTGCAATTGAGCCTCAGCATTCAGCTCAGATTCAAAAGCAACAGTTATGTCCCATGTGGCCCTCCCTCAAGTCACTGATTGGTTACTGCCTGGTCACCAGGGTAACCATTCAGTGTAAACAAAAGAGAGCTGAAAAGCAAGTAGTAGTGTCCTGTTCTTTTAGGTTAGACTTACAGTGACTCCAGCCTTTATACATTACATTTTTGGCTAACTAACTATATTGAAAACATTTTTTATTTTGCACAGCCTATCTATTTACCCAGTTTTTATTTTTATACTGAACAATTCCTTTAAAATATGCTTTGATACTTTTGCCAGGGCTGCTTTTTCCTCCCAGTCCGGCCTTGGTCAGAGATGTTTGTTATGTGAAGGGGTTGACTTGATGGAGGTGAACTTTAAATTCTTTGTGTGTTTTGGGAGACTGGCATGTCATTTTCACGGGGGAAGCGGAGGGTGTGGGCGCACAGACTTGTGTGGGGTTGAAAGAAGGAGGGAGCTGGTGTGTGAAGGGACTGCGATTCACAGGGAGAGAGGAGGGCTTCATTGAGTGTCTGTGTGTGAGGGAAAGTAAAGTCAGCTCTGGGTGGAAGGAGGTTTGTCACTTGTGGGGACATCTGTATTTAACACCCCACATTCACAGTGATTGGTCAATTCCAAAAATGTACATAATTACTCATAAATGACATCACGATTAGAAAAGCTATAATGAAATAACCATTAGACCAAATACATAAAACATTATCACACTTGCACTGTTTTATGCTTGACAAAGGGGTTTTGCCCCAAAACATTGCATTTCTCACATATTAAATACGCAAGGGTTTACCCTGCTTGAAATTGCTGTGTGCCAGCGCTTTCTTTGCAATTGTTCATTGTGGAGGGTGGTGATCCCTCCAAGCACTGAGCACCTATCGTGGATTTTGTAGGCCAGGATGTGACTGCTTACAAGTGCACAAGCAACCAATGAATTTCAAGGGGAGGGCAGTATCAATGACCAATAGGATACAAGTAAGGGCAAAGCCTGGGAGTGATGATGTAAGCATATAGGAAGTGAAGGTTTAAAACAGGCCACTCCCATCCTTCAGAAAACTGATCAGAGAGACAGGAGAAGGACAGATTTAAATGGTAATAAACTAGCTTTTACAATTACTTATTAAATTTTTGATGTAAAATGAATTGTCTAACACAATGAGAGCATTGTTAGTGGTTTCATATGATTTGGACATTGAAGGTGAACAACCCCTTTAACAGAGACAAGCAGAACAGCAATTCCTAAAAACCACAGGGCATATTTCCCCTTTACAAATTTACACTCATGGTATTAATATATAAGGTGGCCCCCCTTACTTGGATACGTTCAGGCACCCCAGTACTGTCCATCCTACTGGCCACATTAACAGTGTTCCCCCAAATGTCATATTGTGGCTTCCTTGCTCCGATAACACCTGCAACTACTGGTCCGATGTTCAGCCCTGCAGAAAGGAAAGAATGGAATACAGTTATCCGTTCCTTAAACTAGTGAGGGCAGAACCAAGGGGCCCATTACCCAGAATGCTTTGAGAAATATCTGATTCAGTGATATCTGTAATGTGATTGGCTGCTTCAGCAGGAATACTCACCGATCTTCATCTGAAAGTTGTTGAAGGAATGCTCATTAATGTATTTCATCTGATCCATCATTCTCATTGCATAATCTGCCAGAGCTTTAATGTGTGACTTCCCCACTTTGTCATACGTTGAGTCGTTGAGCCCTGAGGCTGCCATGTATGTGCTGCCGATCGTCTTGATCTTTTCCAACTGCCGGAAATCATCCTCACTGATGATCTGTAGGTAGAAGTTATAATGGAAAAGAGAAGCAACTGCAAACCCTGGTGAATCTGCCATACAGCAAATATGTGGTCCTAACCCTAACCCACCCTGACCTCCAGCCAGGACTTTTAGGTGTATGTAGGGGAGCATACTGTATAAGCAAAATCCCTAGAGAGCAGCTGGCCCCAATGTTTAGAGACCACTGATCTAGACCCTACAATCCCACCTCTCATCTCACCTCATCAAAGTCAGCGATGATCTCGTTAAGGAGTCGCAGACATTCCACACCCTCGTTGTTGGCCTCAAGTTCCACATAGAACTCGGAGAAGTTGCTGATGGAGGCAAACATGACAGCCACACACTCGCAGGACTGGTAATAGAGCTCATCATTGCGACGTTCCCGTGCCAGGAAGTGAGCCGCCACATCCTTTGGAAGGATATTGTGAAGCAGCCGCCTGTTGTAGGCCTGAAGTTCCTCCATCTCTTCCTTCTCCTCTGTGGCCTAAAAGGGGTCACCCCAATGGTAACTGTTAGATCCCTATGGGTACATGGTCCTGAGTCCCCAAAATACCCCCAGCCAGTGATACACACCTGCAGCTTCCACAGGAAGTCCAGCCGTGCAGTGGATTCTACCTGCTGAGCATGGAGATACAGCGCCAGCACAAACACTGTTAGGATTATGGGGGTGACAATCTTCAGGGGCACCCTGGGCATACTTCCCTCGCTACGGAGACACAGAGATAAATAGTGTTAGGTACTTGGTATCTTCTTTGGCTGATTGGGATCACAGATCTCGTAACCTTAAAGGACAAGGAAAGTCTAAA
>CM044447.1:52876449-52890313 GCA_024363595.1 Xenopus borealis
ATATATATATATATCATATCACTTACGATATTGCCTCTATCATATCCAGTCCCATCTCTACACAGCAGTGAGCATGGTCTGCACGTGCTTCCGGTAATCCCGATACACAGTAATAACAGTCACCCAAAATCTTGATTCGCAAGCAGTGATTCTCCTGCAGAGAAAATGGACAGTAGTCTGCAAAATTGTATATTACATTGTGACAAAGCCTTGGGGTCTCATGACCTGTATAATAGCACTTTATATGGTTACAGAAGCCCTCAGCGACTAACATCCTTGTCATTTACGGTAGGGGTTACATTATCTCTTATTATCTGATTTTGAGAGTACCCTGTATATCTCTGACTTGTGCCTTTATATGGTTCCAAAACTCCTCAGTGACTTATAATATCCTTACAATTTACAGTAGGAGGTACTTATAATATATAAGTGATACTCAGAGTTCCCTGTACAACTCTGTAGCCATGTGCCTTTATATGGTCACAAAACCCCTCAGTGACTTCTAATATCCTTATAATTTACAGTAGGGGTACATTATCCCTTATAATAAATGAGTGATACTCAGAGTTCCCTGTATAATTCAGCCTGCAGCCTTGTGCCTTTATATGGTCACAGACCCCCTTAGGGATTTCTAACACCCTTTAAATTTACAGTAGGGGGTACATTATCCCTTATAATACAAGAGTGATACTCAGATTTCCCTGTATATCTCAGATTGCAGCCTTCTGCCTTTATATGGTCACATTACCCCTCAGTGACTTCAAATATCCTTATCATTTACAGTAGGGGTACATTATCCCTTATAATACATGAGTGATACTCAGAGTTCCCTGTATAACTCAGCCTGTAGCGTTGTGCCTTTATATGGTCACAGAACAGCTCAGAAACTTCTAATATCCTTATCATTTGTATTAAGGGGGTATATTATTACAAGGTGTAATGTACATAACAAAGACAAGCATTTTCAAACACCCACAGCTGCCAGTTTGTCGAATCGGGCAAAGAGTTCATTTAGAGTCATGACCAGTTCCTGTGCGGTGCACTGAGATGCCAGGCTGGTGAATCCCTCTATATCAGCAAAGAGGATGCTGGGAAAAAAAAGAAAGAAATCTGAAGTGAATGGAAACAGTGAATGGATGGAACAAATATGCCGAGACAATAAAATAACAGTATGTTCGGTTCTGACCTTCACTGACCATCTGCTGACATTCACTGACCAGTTATATGAAGTCAGTCAGTCACACACATAGACTCATTTCTCATTTTTGTGGTATTTTCTTGGGAACCATGAACAAATTTTATTGACTAAAGGCAACACTCTAGTTGGCTCTTTGCATTACCCTGCAGCTGTTCTTATACTCCAATTGGCTATGGATTAATTCCAGCCCTATTAACTGCAAAACTGCAGATATAAAGAAAAATAAAACAGTTCCAATAGGTGCACCCATTACAATTACTAATAATTAGGTGTAATTTATATCTGCCCAGTGAACTGGCCCTGCTAACCCTGTGTGTACTGCCCTCATCAGACGCTATTAGGATTAAAGGTCAAGTAAACATGGGGTGTGTAATTGTGTCCTAATGAGTCTCATCAGCAGGGCAAGGGTTTAATGATGACAGGGTCTGAGCCCAGGTAGGTCCCACTGTCATTTCCCGGACATGGTAAATCATTAATCCTTGTTCTGCTGATGCTTCAGGCAGCCCACTGACTGCAGGGGCTTATAACTGTGGAAAAGACATGAGTCAGAATCAGAAAGCTTGGAGAGATTGAGAGAAAGATGATTCACTGGATCCAGATTTGGTTTGTGATACGACTAAATCACTGACAGTTGCTCACAAATTGCTTTAAAGTCTAACATCCTGCTACATGTTCATTTGAATGTGTAATCCCCTTTAATGGAACAGGGAGTTCTGCATGAATCCTGGAACCCTCTCAGGCCCACCTGCCTCTGAACTTGGCTCTGAACTCACAATCCCCTGCTGCTGATACAAGGGGCCCAGGTGCAGGGATACAGATGATGTAAATAACAGACTGGAATGTTTCCTGTGAGATTCATCTTAGAATCCCCCAGGGGGCAATGATGAGCACGTCCTGCACTCGTTTGGCTCATTCCACCCTTCTGGCACAATCAGATACTTTCCGACTGTAATATTATTAGGGATCTGTGTCCCTCCGCTCGTAAACTTTCCCTGCAGCCTCACTGGGAATCAAGTGCCGCCCAGAAACACTCTGCGATTATATGAGTGCACGTCCCTGGGTCAAACAAAAGGGAAAATGCTGAGGGACAGCTCCCTGAATCCCATAATCATCTCTACTCTGCATTCTGCATTAAAGTGCTCAGCCATACCACCTATTTAGCACCCTCTGTTCTTTATATACATGGGATACTGAATTGCAGCTCCCACCCTTGTATACACATCTCCTCTAATAATATAGTGTATTTATTTCTATGAGATATAGGAGCACTGATCCATATAATGTATCAGAAGAAAACATATGTGAGAAATACACTGTAGCTATGGTAACAGTGAAAGCAGTTGAACTGGGTTAGGAAAAGGTTGTTTTTAATGACCTTAGGCAGCATCAGAGCATATCAAACATGACTGCATTTCTATACCCAGAAGCCTCTGGAAGATAATTATTAATTGCAAATATTCTCATCCAAACACATTTCCTCCCGCATTTCCCAGCACTGCTGTCAGTGAGTACGGCGGGAATGGAGCAGATATCCTATTGCAGGAGTCTTCCTGGGAAACCCATCAGGCACTGGGCCTGTCACTATGAGCCCAGATCTAATCATGGGATATAATCATAGACACTTCTCAAGGACCCGCTTCTTGGCTCGGCGGCCTGATTATTGTGTCGCAAGCATGAGAACTAGGGAACCCAGAGGACAAGGAGGCAAAGATGATACTGCAGGTAATTCTACTGCTGACAGGGGCAAACACAGGGTCTTACCCAAGGGAATACCACTCTGACTCCCTGGCACACACTCAGCGCAGCCATCACAAGATATAAAAACGCAAGTCACAATCAAATCTGGACTACCTAAAGAGTTGTGGGTGCAGGGTCAAAAAGCCACATAAAAACTTTCACACAGACCCGCACTCCAATCTGTGATGAATTAAATTGCTTTTATTATATGCATCTGTAAATCCAACATTTTGGCCCGTGAGAAAGGCCCTAAAGTTGGCCAAAACTTTGGCTGTACAAATATATACATATATCGGCACTCACCACATTCAAAGCAAATCCAGACTGTAGGTGACATGTATATGGTACAGAGCAACCAATAGTGCAGGAGTGTCCAAACTGTGGCCCAAGGACCGCATGCAGCCCAGGATGGATATGAATACGGCCCAGCTTGAAACACTCGGTTCCCGAGGAAATGTCATAATAGTATAATAATAAGTCTATTTACTGTAATATCCAGGTGTCCCATATGCCAGTGTATAGATCCAACTGTTTATCCAACTGGTATTGTATTTTCTGTGCATTTATTTTACTTTTACAAATCAGAAGTGTTCATGTGTGGCCCAGGGAAGCCAATATTTTGGACACCCCTGCAATAGTGGGTGCAGTGTAACAGAAACCGAATCACAGTAACGGAATGGGCCCCAGTGCCCCTTTGGATTTATGTAACTATGCCTCATTGCCAGGCAACACTAGGTCTCTGTGTATGATGACAAGCTACTCCTCCTAGTAATGTGAAATGTGCAGGCTTCCCAGTAAGGGCCCCATCGGGCCCCACACCTCGCCAGCAATTTGTCAGTTGCTTCATTTTATGGCTGGGTAATGTGTAAGCCTCGGAATGCCAAGGTCAGCCCGTGGGCAAATAACTCCAGCGCCCAGTAAAAACAAACACTTGGGAGCCACTCAAGAGGCTTTGGAGAGACTTGGATCAGGGTTACCGTCCAGTTATTGCCAGCGAGGGGATGTAGGGGGTCACATCCAGAGCAGGAGGAGCTGCTGTGTCTTGGAGGGTTTTAAATCAGATTAAAGAACAAAGGGAGTTAGGAGAAACAAAACATTCATGGGCAAGTGAAATTCACTAAAATGGATACAAGGCTGAGTGTGCGCTGACCAGGACTGTATATGATTCTAGCAACTTTCAGCCAGTGCTCCTCCACAGCTAGGAATGCCCCGAAATACCAGCCTTCCAATATCTTTCCTATATTGTTATAATTTCCCCTATTGATAATACTGGGGTCAAGTATCAGGACAAGAGGAAATCCTACCTCAAGCCTGCTACAGAATCCTGGATGATTCATAGGGGCAATTTTTATTAAATGACAAAGAAATGATCATCAAATTACCCTTTATTGAGTAACTGTGACAATCTCTGGCTATAAGGCATCATTAAGGAATTATGGCCAAAGTTCAGGGGATAAAATTGTCAAATTAGCACTAATTTCAGGATTTGCCACTGTAATCAGATCTGAAGTTGCAGTCGCATGTACGACTGCGCTATGCCTTGCCTTGCATTGCTCTCCTCTGAGTGTGAGTCCATGTCATTCTGTGGGTAACTGTCGGTAGTAAAAAAATAATAATTTTAGGTACAACAAGGAGTTTATGTAGTGCAAATGGCTGAATACTGAATCCTTCGCAAAACATTTGGCCAAATCCCAAACCAAGTCTGAATCCAATATACAGTTATTTGCAGAATTCACAAAAATGCATCATTCAAAAAAACCTGCAGCTCTCAAATGCATGACATATCTGGCTCAGATGGTTACTCATGACTCACTTCCGAATCCTGCAGGAATATCCTGGATCTGAAACAATCCAGAACCAAACCCCAGATTGATTACATCCCAACTTGGCTCCATTCTGCGCAGCTCCTCATGCGGTGGGGGTGCTGTGTGCCCACTCCCCAGACTTATATTTGGCCAAACCATACTCAATAGAGATACAGAATGCCTGAAACCCCTGCAGGCCTGGACTGGCAAACAGTGGGTTCTGGCAAATGTCTGAGGGGCTGCTGCCGACAGTCTCTATTTAGTGTGACACAGAGGTTGGGCCACTATGTACTTGAAATGCAAGGGCCTATCTTGAATCCCAGTCCAGACCTGCACCCATGCCCAACCCAGCCCAAGGTTTTGCCTGCATTTTTATAGCCATGGGCTTTGGGCTGCCCAGTGCATTATTAAAACACAGACATGATAGCAAGGAATATGCACTTTCCCCTCTCAGGCTTCCATACCTGCATCTCGTACTATCCTCAACTATTCCTCCCACCATTCCCTATGATAGATCAGTTTCCCCATTAGTACCCCCTTTCTATGGCTTCCATGATATTGTTATTTATACACCATTACTGTATCTCAATGTACCACAACAATCTGCCCCCTCAATAAAGTATCTTCTTAAGATTTGGCGCTAACATGATGGGCAGCTTGGCCTTCCTTGCTGTATTGCTTTCTTTTTTATCACTTTCTTTTTTATCACTTTCCCTCTCCTGTTTGGACTACTGTACTGTTCTTTTTTTCAATAATTTTTTTATTGAAAGAAAATCAGTGAACACTGGTTCTGGGATAAAACATAGCCAAGTTCAGTATATATAAACATTTACTGTTGATAATCTAGATACTAACATGTGATATAACCTATTAGTAAACACTGGGATAAAAGCTAAAAGACAAAGAAAAAACAGTCTGCCTATGTTTATGGACTACTGTACTGTTTTATTCATGGCCTCTCACCCCCACCTCCACTCTGCTTCCATGAACCTTCTGTTCACACCTATGGGAGAGACAGCTCCTCCAAGTTACATACATTTACCTGGGCACTAGGGCTGTGGAGTCAGTATATATATATATATATATATATATATATATATATATATATATATATAAGCCTTCAAATCCAACTCCCCAGTTTATAGTACCTCTGACTCCTCTGATTTTAAAGGAACAACTACGTCAAAGTCAACCCCTATATGGCCAGTCCTACACTCACCTTTCATTTGATTCATTAAGAATTCAATTGCTTCATTATACATTTAACAAAGGTTCCAAGTTTTACCTGCAACTTACTTGCTGCTTTCAAAGTCAAACTCCCAAACTTGGTTCAATTTCCTTAATATATTGATAATGGGTTGAGTGCAGAGGTCACAAACTCGTTGCACACCCGCTTAATGTTTTGAAAAATTAGTGGTGAGCACAACGTTCCCTTTTTTGTATTTGTTATGTGCTAAGTAACCTGTGCCTAGTCTCCTTTTCCAGTTTGAATGAACAATCAAAGAACACTTGCATCTGGTGTCTGGCCATGAAAAGCCTGGCACAAGGTCCAGAAACACAAACATTCAGGTAGAAATTGTGTCTATGAATATCTGCCAACAGTGGCGTAACTACCAGGGGAGCAGGGGGTGCAATTGGGCTAGGGCCTGCACCCCCTGAGGGCCCCCCAGCAGCTCATGCGCCACTGATTCTGGCCAGGTTATTGCTGATTCCGGCCAGAAAATTGCGTATTGAGGGGGGTCGGGGGGCCCGGCTGCACGACCAGTTTAAGGGCCCACCCCCGCTAGTTATGTTACTGTCTGCCAAGCTGTTTATATTCTATGCACTGCTGGTTCTGACTACAGTATAACCACCCCTCCCCCACAGCACCATAAAGGGTATCATGTGATTACACAATAGAATGAATGTGACTGAATGAGAGTAAAGGAATGATGTATTGTGTTATTAACCCTCACCAAACATTTAATCCTCTCCCACTGTTCTTTGTTATTGTCTCGCAGGCTGTTTTGCTGTGGTTTTGGGTTGTTAATAAGAGCAGTTTGAACTTGTGATATTCTGAGCCCTCCGGCCCAGTGAGGCCGTTCCCACCCTTGGGAATCCCAATGAATGTGACACAAGTAATTTGTCTCCCATGTTCCTGAGGAGGAAGTGCTGGTGTTTATTCAGAATTAACAGGAAGCTGCATTTCAATAGTGAGGGTGGGCTTGGCCCAACACAATGACCCGCTGCTGGATGCTATTCATTCTCAGGCTGAAGATCCAAAAATACCCACGGGGTGAAAAGGGAAGTATTTATAGCCCGACTGCGGAAGAACTGCCACACACTCACTCTGGCTACCAAAGAGCCAGCCAGGGAATTCACAGTCACAGCCGAGCTCTGCCATAAGCAGATGAGAATCTCTCACTGGTGACACAAATTGTATGGGATTAATGCAAAAAGCTCTTGGTATAACACTGACCCACAGAGTGAGTGTGTGCCAACCTTCAGCACAACCATTATCTGCATGTTTGTGTTTATTCATATCAATAAGAGCTGTCATACTGTATCCTATCAAAGGGACCAGTGAACAAGTCATTGGGGGGGGGATTCTGGTTTCGGGCCCATAAGCCTTTAGTTATTCAACTGTCAAAATACGTTTCCACATGTGCAATCAAGTGCAATCCTGGCCTTTCTAACCCCTATGGTGGCAGGGCCTGATTGCCTCTATGACACCCCTCTTACTACTGAGTAGGTCGTATAGGTGCCCCATGGGCTGAGCGTGGCAGCTTTTCTCACTGTGCCTGTAGCTACAGGTTTGACATGGAAGCACAAATAATTTATCAACCTGTTTTTATACAACAACAACAACATGTCCTGCAGCCCTGTACAGTGATTATATATTCACATCAGTCCCTGCCCCCGAGAGCTTAACATCTAAGTCTGCCTGAGTGAGCATACAATCTAAGGACCCTATCACATTCTCATGAGCCCAAGTAAGCTTACAATCTAAGGACCCCTACCACATTCTCCTAATACCACGCCCCGGTGAGCCTAATTTTGAGTCCCTATCACAGACACAAGCCAATTTCCCACATAGACAGAACATACACAGGACATACACTATCATACCCTAAACATTCCAGGAAAATGTATCTGTGGTGCAGGGTTAACCCTTCAAAGCCGACTCAACAAATAAATGTATCACTGCCTGCAACACTATGAATGGAATAAGTTACAGTTTTTGCTACAGAAATAAATGCATTTAGCAGGTTTCCTTCTGAGGCACAGCTGCGACCCATTGTTTCTAGCCAGAGGTGGCTGAATTTCCCCTGCGCAGGCAGCACAGATGTCAGGATTTATCTGAGCTCCGGAAAAAATTATCCTTAACCTTTTAGCTCCCCTTTGGATTCATATAAATGTCCCAGAGTAGGAAATTCCATGGCATTTAAGCCCTGGATCACAATGTGGACAAGATAAAGTAGAATTGTGAGGACTTCCTTAATTACCAAACAAGTTCTTGTTTAACCCTCCTCGTGCATAACACAAACATTCAGAAGCAACTATTGATACAATTTTTATTTATATCAAAACTTTGGTGCAACCCTAGTGGATAACGGCATCTTAATATTTCCATGGCTACCAAAGCGATGGTTCATATGAGGCATTCATGATATTGTGATACAATTTGCAATTGGTCTTCATTTTATATTTCTCAATCATGAACTATCCAGTTTGCAATGTCAGCAGCTATTTGGTTGCTAGGGTCCAGTTTCCCCTAGCAACCAGGCAATGGTTGAAAGGAGAGGCCTGAATAGAAAGATAAGTAATACAAAATAACAGTACAAATTGTAACTTCCCAAAGAAATAGTTTGTTGGTTGCCAGGGTCAGTGACCCCCATTCAAAAGGGGCAGAGGAAGAAGGCAAATAATAATAAAACTATAATATATATATGTGCGTGTGTGCATTTTTTGTATTCTATAGCATACTAACAGTTAAATAATTATGTGAATATCTTTAAATGGCAACTTAATTGATATTATATATTGTTTTACAGTGTCACTGAATTGCTCTTGAAGTCAGATCAGAAGTGGTAGTGAGACTTATTCTGGGTGCTGCCATGGAGCCCTCTCTCCCACCCAGAAAGACCTACCTCACATTGTCGTGCTTCTGGATGTAAATCTTGTGGAACATCATGTCTTCCTGCTTGGCGTTAATGTCGGCCTTCATCTCCATAGCAACGTGGCGCGGAAGCACGGACAACAATAGCCGCTCCTGGGGTACAAAGTGACAATGAATAAAGGATATAAGGGTACACTGTTACCAGGTACAAATGGGCCCCTCACACTTGCCCAACCCCTCCAATGAGACCATGCCCCACACCAGGTTTATGTGACAGAATCTTATATGTGTGTGTGGCTGGAATTGAACCTAGGACCCCAATGGAAGGCCAGGATTATCATTTGATGTACAAATGTCTTTGTATATATGTTTATGAATACATTCTGCACTGTACAGCAGAACAATAAATGAACAGAACAAACAGGGGTCATTCCAATAAGAAATACATATAAATACAAAGTAAAGCTACATTAAACATTAACAGCTAAGTATTAAATTAAAAAAGGAGTTATGTGTGTGCTCCAAGAGGGAAACTTTGAGTTAATTCTGAAGAGGGAGGATTCTCTTTGGAGGAATTCAGGGATGACATTCCAAATGTAAGGGCAGGGACACACAAGCAGATTTGGAGAGATTAGTTGCCCCGCGCCAAATCTCCTCTTCTTCGGGGCGACTAATATTCCCGAACTGCCATCCCGCTGGCTAAAATGTAAATCGCTGGCGGGATGGCACTCGGAGCGCTTTGTTTTCCGAAGTTGCCTCACAGGGAAACTTTGGGCAACTTCGGAAAACGAAGCTTTCCGAGTGCCTTCCCACTGGCGATTTACATTTTAGCTGGTGAGGAGGCAGGGGAATGCAGTTCGGAGGGATTAGTCACCCAGAAGAAGAGGAGATTTGTTGCGGGGGGACTAAACCCCCCAAACCTGCTTGTGTGTCTCTGCCCTAAGGAGCACAAAGGGTTATGGCAGGAAACAGCAGTCCTAAGTAGAGTGTGTGTGATTATGTGTGTGTATGTGTGTATTATACTAATGATGAGGAATGCAGGCACAATGATTTGGATTTGTTATTGATTGTGACAGTACTGTAGTTCTCCTGCTTGGCCTTTGTCGAGGCAGACTTGAAGCATGACAGTAGAAATTTATAATGGATTAAATCAGCTTGTTGTGTTCTGCAGATTGTTATAGTAGTGTAAGAATCTCTGTTACTTTTCCTACTAATGCCACTTTGCTTTCGTTCCAAGGGAACGGGGCATAACAGAACGTGTTGCTGAGAGGCATATATGAGTGTTAGCACTGGGGCATGATGGGACTAGTTGGTGTGTTTGGCCAAGGGACCCTACCTGTTGCTGGTTCTCTCTCTGTGAGTGCAGTCGGGCTTGAATACACTCTCGGGTCTCTTGGAACGCTTGTCTTTGGGAAACTTCGGCGGGGTAGTGCGTGCAGATCCCCACAATGTTTGTGCAGGAGAAGATGAGGATATTGGAAGCAAGCTGCATACACAGGAGCAGAAATCTCTAATTATTTGGCTCAATATTAGTAAATATCAACTTAATACTTTATAATCAGAAACGTTGAAAAGAACCTCACCCGGACCCACCCTCCAGGTAAAATCATTGGGTCCTAATGTCTAAATAAGAACAAATATATAGTCAAGTAACTGCTCAATGACTTCCAATATCCTTACAATTTACAGTAGGGATACAATATCCATATAATAAAAGAGTGATCCTCAGAATTCCTTGTATAACTCAACCTGTAGCCTTGTGCCTTCATATGGTTACAAAACCACTCAGTGACTTCTAATATCCTTATAATTTACAGTAGGGGGTACATTATCCCATATAATAAATGAGTGATAACTTAGCTGCAAGCTGAGCTATACAGGTAACACTAAGTGCCTTGATATGGTCCCAGTAACCCTCAGAAGGGCAGGCTATCATTCAGTAATCTATACACGTACATACACTTGTGCTGACACCATTGTGCACTGTGATTTGCCATGTGACTTGCCAATAAAACACAAAATATGCCACACAGAACCCCTCCCCATCCACATGCTCTTGCGTACTAACACTGCACACATCAGTGGAGACAAGCCAATCCTAATTTCTGTTGCCAAGGAGAGGTTGTACTGTTTACCCCCTACAGGAAAGTGAGTATTGACCTCTGTGTCTACAGAGCCCTGGCACATATTTCTCATATCTGCGCTACATTATGTCACACTCTGTGCTGGTATTTCACAGGCCCGAGAAAGGCTGTTCTCCTCCCAGGGACTATCACCTTATGTATCAGCTTGGGGAGGTACAAACAGAGATGATTAGACCAGGCTAGACGGAATAATAATAAGAGATGGAGGTAGTGGGACAAGTTGAAGACATTAGGGAAATATGATGACCATTAAGGAAAGATTGCACATTCAACAACAGGCAATGGTACATACAATGGAAAGTTCTAATTTTTATAAGCAAATATGTTAGTATTTACTTGCCCTTTTTCTTACAATACAATATTTATACAAGTGCAATATTTGGGCATATGTCATTGATTAAAACCCACAGTCCCCCCACTGTGGCCAGTTACAACACAAACATGGCAGAATGATTTCCACTCTATGTTACTGTATTCATTCTCCAGTGCAGTTCTAAGCACAAACACTACAGGGAGAGGATCAGACTCTGAGTTTCATTTCAAATACCCCTACACAAGCACACACCAATTAGTAACGGCATTCTTGTGGGTGAAATTACAGGCCCCTCTAGGCTCCTTTATACCCCGAATGAGGATTTCACCTACAGTGCCAAGAGCCAGGTCTAGATCTATTTATGTGAGAGACTAAGCATGTGAAGCAGCAAATGAATTCAGCCCACGCAGCAATAAAAAGACTCCAGCAACACACAATATGAAATCAATTACAAAGTGAATCCATGGAGCCTTTATAGCTGTGCCATGGCCTCGCTATCAACTGCCAAAACAAACAAGTAAAGTGCAACATTGCAGGCCCACCCAGTATCACCACCAGGGCAAGCATACAAGCATTCACTGCCCAGATAGGCCTTGCTCAGTTCACTTATGTCCTCCAGCAATAATGGAAGCTTCAACATTTGGGTTTCAGGGAGACTGTAAAGCTGGGCACACCAAAACATCCACTCAGTTGGTGATATTAGCCATACTGGGTGATAAAAATTTTCAGCCCAAAAGCCAACTACCGGATGACGATCTTGCACATCAGTTTCATGATGCAGTCCTGGTCCATTGGGATTTTTTATAACCGGCCTCACAGGCATCTTGATCATTTTCAGAGACATACTGTATGGGCAGGGCATTGAGAGGCTCCCATTCATGGGCCAATAAGCTGACGGATAAGCAGATGATTTGGTCTGAAAGTGTCAAGCCTATAGCTTATATGAGCCTGTGTATTGCCAGTTTAACTAAACAGTGGGTGAGACTAGAATACTCTTATGCCACCCTACACAGAAAGGGGTATACTTAAAAACACCCTAAAAACTAAGTGGTGAAGAAAGTCTGTAACTCAAGCAGTTAGAATACTCTTATGCTAACCTACACACAAAGGGACAGGGAGTAATAACTCAAGCAGAGGGTGACATTAGAATACTCTCATGCCACCCTACACAGAAAGGGTCAGTGAGTCAGTAACCCAGGTAGTGGGTAAAACTAGAATACTCTTAAGCCAGCGTACACACAAAGGGGCAGGGAGTCATAACTCAAGCAGTGGGTGAGACTAGAATACTTTCATGTCACCCTACACAGAAAGGGACAGGGAATCTAACTCAAGCATTGGGTGAGACAAGAAAACTGTCATGCCACCCTACACAGAAAGGGATAGTGAGTCAGCAACTCAAGCAGCAGGTGAGACTAGAATACTCTCATGCCACCCTATGCGGAAAGGGGCAGGGAGTTTGTAACTCAAGCAGTAGGTGAAACTAGAATACTCTTATGCTAGACTACACACAAAGGGGCAGGGAGTCATAACTCAAGCAGTGGATGAGACTAGAATACTCTCATGCTAGCCTACACATAAGGGTGCATGGAGTCATAACTCAAGCAGTGGGCGAGACTAGGATACTCTCATTCTAGCCTATACAGAAAGGGGCAGGGAGTCTAAATCAAGCATTGGGTGAGACTAGAAAACTGTCATGCCCCCCTAAAAACAAAGTGGGGAAGGGAGTCAGTAACTCAAGTAGTGGGTGAAACTAGATTACTCTTAAGCCAGCCTACACACAAAGGGGCAGGGAGTTATAACTTAAGCAGTGGGTGAGACTAGAATACTCTCATGCCACCCTGTGCAGAAAAGAGCAAGGAGTCTGTAACTCAAGCAGTGGGTGAGACTAGAATACAGTCATTTCACCCTACACAAAAAAGGAAGGGAGTCTGTAACTCAGGTAGTGTGTGAGCCTAAAATACTCTCATGCCACCCAACAAAGAAAGGGGCAGGGAGTCAAACTCAAGCAGTGGGTGAGACTAGAATACTCTCATGCCACCCTACACACAAAGGGGCAGGGAGTCTGTAACTCAAGCAGTGGGCGAGAATAGAATACTCTTATGCTAGTCTACACACAAAGGGAGTCTGTAACTCAAGCAGTAGGTAAGACTTAAACATGAAGCTTACATAAGCGCATACAAGCTCTGAACATCCTATATACCCAGCCTGGTTAGCTCACCCTGTATAAAAGCTATGCACATATACACGCTCTGAAAAGATACCTCTCCTGCTGCTGGCAAGCATAGCACAGGATCATGTGACAGGTTCCCAGCAGAGAGACACTATAGAGATATGTCCTTTACTTGGCACTGCCATGTTATCAGTCCGACCTCTGAAGTGGGTGCCAAGCTATTTCTGTTCATTCCACAGATGCCATCAACACTGTCATGGAAAAACACATGATGCAGACACTTCGGTGTATTCTTAAGGACCTCTGATATACAGTTTTGCACAGGGTTCTGACTGTATGCCAACCATGGGTTCAGCTTGATATCCCTGCCAATGACAATATAATTCTGTGGGCCCCCC
>CM044447.1:52893049-52906101 GCA_024363595.1 Xenopus borealis
TATATAGTCATATCAGCTTTGGACTGAGAATAGGCCCTAGAATTTCAAGTACATAGAGGCCAAACAGCCCTCCACAGCCTCAATAACTAGTGGATCAGTGGATCTCTATTCCCTTACATCTGTTCCAAGCTCCTCAATCTTCATCAAACATTTCTGTGGGTCCATGAGGATGAAAGAGAAAGCAAACATCAGATATGGCTAATGCCCAGTCACTTGGCCCTCGGGAATCAAATGCAGTGAGTGGGTGAGAATCATCTGATGAGTGCAGGTCACAGGAAGCGGCAATTCTTACAGATGCCAATGGAGAGGAATTTGGGGGAGTCTAGGTTCTATGTATTGGTTATAAAAAAAAAACCACAATGGTCATAACAGCTGAACAGACCCATCAACCCACCTGAATTTTTACACCGTTATTTATAATCCTGATTGGGGCGGAGCAAAGTATGCAGCCCCAGCATGCCAAAGGGGTGGCCAAAAATACATGTCAGCAGGTCTTAATGTCACACAGAGATATCTGCCAAACCCATGTCAGGAGGGAAATAACGATCCACCTTTTGAGATTTTATTTAACGTTGCCATTTAGAGTGAAGAGGAATTTAGGCTTAATAAAATCCAAGATTGGATCTCTTACAACCGGGGGGTTTGAGCTCAGAGTTGCATCTGAAGTCCCAGCATGTTGTTTCTGTTCCGGATCAACGTGTTTCTAATAATGGGAAAAAGATATACCCGGCGGATACGGTACATATGCAGCTTGTTAATGAGTCATGTCACTTGCAGGGGCCTATGGTGGAATATCTCAGAACTATGTACCACAGGACCCACCTGTCAGATATAGGGGTGTAACTACAGAGGAAGCAGACCCTGTTTTTACAGGGGGGTCCAGTGGCCCCATTAAGGTCCTAATTAATGAACAATTACTATAGGTTAACTTACCAATGTTTTAGGGCCATAAATTGAATCTGCTGTGGGCCCCAGTAATATCTAATTACACACACTATCTGCTGCCCACAAGCCCCAGCTCTGTGTACACGCACGTGCAATGGTAAGTCACTTATTAAATGTTTTCTCAGCTGCTTTTTGGTCACAGGATTTTCCTGCAGGAGATCGAGAGGTTAAAGATGACAACGAAATTAAAATGAAGGGTCATTCCAGAAAACCCAATCTTGACATTTCCAATGAGAGATTTAAAGAGATACTGACACCAGAAAATGACCTTTTTTATATCTACCTGTTAGCATTAGAAACTCTAACTCACAAGTTGAGAAGGGACAGTCAAGTTGGCAAAACAGTCAGGTCAAAGGGCACCTATGGGCCAAAAAAATTTCCCCAAACCGAAGGTGCGGGCTGATAGAGCACGCATTCCGGTTTGGGGTTCTAGTAGTTTTAAAAAAAAAAAATGCCCCTGCAGGCGCTGGCTTACTCGCACCGGGAGGGTGCTCCTGGTGCATGCCGCCATGACAGTGCATGCGCATGTGATGTCATGCGCATAAGCCAAATGAAAAGCTGCCACAATTTCAGGCAGCTTTTAATACTGCGCATGCGCTAGCTAAAACATGGCAAGCGCCTGCAGGGGGCAATTATTTTTTTTTTAAAACTACTAGAACCCCAAACCGGAATGCGGGCTCTATCAGATGGCACCTTCGGTTTGGGGAAATTTTTTCGACCCATAGGTGCCCTTTAAGGAACTTCAAGTAACAATTACTTACGAAAGCAGAACTATCTGTAAAAAATAATCAACATGACCTAAAGGTAACTTTAAATGTAGATTAATATTTTGAAAAGAACATTTTTAGTACAATTTTTGGCCAGTGAGTGGAGTGTCCCAACAATTTTATGCCATCGCAATTGATGTTCAGTCGACTGGACAATCTAAAAGGTTTATATTGGCTACCGATAATATCTCTGCATACATTGCCTATCTGACGATATCATTGGGAGATTATCACTTCCATTTGTCGGACATAAATTTTATACGATCACTGTCTGTCAATTAATGACCAGCGAATCATGTGATCTGTTCTTTTTGCTACTTTATATTAATCTGAATGATTAGTTGCAGGTCAGAAGATTGGCACAGATGATCTTTCGTTAGACAACAACTCCCAGCATCACTTGCACACATTTGTATTGTGGAAATCATTTTACATTTTGTTTGGCAGACATATCAGTTGTTAATTGCTGTTGGTTATTCCTCATAATCATGATTAAGGTCTGGAGTGGGGGGCGAAGACTCTTACAATAAATAGATTTATCCATCATCAGTTGCCAGGTTGCTTTCAAAGGGGTCAATCTGAAACCCAATTTACAGGAAAGTGAATGTGTCCTCTGGTACTAAGCAAATATCTCTGAAGAATAGAACACAATCCTTGTGTCACCAAAGCAGTTATAGTTCCGTCTGATATGTCGCCTTATTGACACAGTTAACTCTGCATTTAAACTGAGCTTCAGACAATAAAGACCAACTGCAAATCACCTTTGAATAGCAGGATCCACATAATTTAATATTTAATATGAATTCAAAATTGAATGGCCCCATTGACATCACACACCATCAAAATGATACCAAATCCTATTTTATCCCGTTAGTCAAGCAAAATGAACTTTAATCACACTATATATGTTTTTTTTTATTTTGTTTCCTTCGGTCTGTGAACTCATAATTCTAGCAAGCAGGCAGGAGCCATTTTGTGGACACTGTTATTAAGGCAATCCTTGAATCATCTCAAAATCTTGTTTGTGCACCAGAATGGGGGACCTGATGTCCATCCCCATGCATTGGTTATACAATTGAATGGTAAAGAGAATTTGGGGAGTGCAGTGACATCTAGTAAGTGCTGAATGGAAAGTGAAAGTAATTGTCTGCCCCGCCTCTATGCCTAAGGCAGGCAATATTTGATTGACAGCTGAGATTTTGAAATGAGTTTACAACAGCTATGATTGCTTTTATAAAAAAAGATTTTGGGTTTCATGTTTAATTTGAAAAGGACTTTTAGTATACAGCTTTTTATGTCTGGGTGACAGGTCCCCTTTAACCACTGAACAGGTTAATTCTGGAGACTGCTGGGACCACAATGCTCTGCGAGTAAACACTCTAAACATGATAATCCTGATATCAAGTAGACTGGGTTTATGGTTTCCATGGCAATGTAGGCCACAAGCATCTGATGAATGCTTACTGCTGTAGACTTTGGGAAAGTTTTTTTCTACCACGATTAGGACTGGATTAGGTACTAGCCCCACTTTGGATGCTATTACACCTGCCTGGGCAATGGTGATTGCATTGATGGTCGCACTGATGCACAGGGGAACCTCCAGACCCCTCTATATAAATGATGCTGCGCTCTGCTACCCTCTCTGCAATCACAGCTGCAAAGCAACTCACCTTTCTATTTCCAAACATTTGCAGAGCCTTCGGTTGCTTGGATACAGAATTAAAGAGACAGTGTTAGTAGAGAACACCTCCTTGGGGGGGAGGTTAATAAATGTGTGTGTGTATGAGGGGGGATGTTCTGAAATGCTTTTGTTAACCTCTTATCGCCCAGTTTAACATTTTGTTCTACTACCAAACCATTGTTCCCGATGACTCAGCTAATGCAAGATCAGTACCCAAAAGTATTGCAATGAGGAAGGCAACTGGAAGACCCCAGACGTATAAAGGGCCTGATGAGACAGTTGCAGATTTACATGATCAAAGTGGCCGTAAAAAGCTTTTGCTGTGGGGCCCAGGAAGGCCATTCTTCAAGAACAGGAATTATACCCTATTTTCAGGAAAAAAGTCAGCCCCCCCACCAACCAGCATGGAAGGCCTTTCTTGGCACATAAAGGGTTAAACACTGAGCAGAGCAGCTGTGAAATCATTATCTTTGCTGCCCCAGGTTACGGGTCCCCAAACCACTATGTCACTGTTGTCATGGAAACAACACTATTATTATTATTTTTTATAGATGTGATGTAGGAAAAGAATGAAACAATGGGCTACTGATATGCCGGGGCTGTAAGGAAATAGAGGCTTTGGGGCTTTATCATCCTGCACTAAATCCTTTACTTGAAGGTGGGGCCCAGACTGGGGCCACAAAAGCCTCTCAGACTGGACATGTTCAATTTGCATCAGTCACAAAGATGCAATGAAGATCTGAACTATTTAACCCCTTCCTGAGCAGCTGCTTGTAACAGGTCATAATAAGGCATATATTATAATCTACATAGTGTTAACACAGTTATGCACCTAGTTTCTCGATAATAGATCCTTTAGATGTACAGTGACTCCCAAAATCTTTTCTGCTACAAAAAACTCCAGTCTTCCTATGTATGTTCTACCTCCCTATTAATAACCTGGGGCAAGGAATAGGGCAGTGGCACAGTGTGTATTTATATATATATATATATATATATATATATTTATTCCGGGTGATGTGATAGCTGATTCTGTTAATGGGGCTTGGATGATTTCTTGGACAGACATAATATCAAAGACTTTAGTGATACTAAACTCTACAGTTAGTATTGATATGGGCATATATGGTTTGTGTGAAAGAGAGGAGGGGTGTGTGTATGGATGCTGGGTTTTCATTTGGAGGGGTGGAACTTGATGGTCTTTTTTCAGCCCAATTTAACTATGTAACTATATATAAAAAGGAAAAATAGCTGCAACCACTTACTGGAGAAAAAGCCTGGGTGCACACTGCAGGAAATTCATACAGAATATCATGTAAAGCAAGGCACTCACAGGACTCAAAATATGGTGAAAAAGAGAAAAAAGTTGCAGTCTGCCTTGAGACCTTGAGACTAAAATGTTGGAATAACAAATACAGTAAACGTTTTCTCTTTCTTACCATATTTGAGTATATATATATATATATATATATTTTTTTTTTTTTTTTCATGGAATATTCTGGGCACACAATAAACTAATTATGTGACAAAGTGACAAACAGCATTACATTTTATATATTGGACTTATTAAAACGTCACTTTCACCCAGGGAGGGACTCGTAACGCTGCAGTTTCAATGAAGCACTATAGAGTAAATATATAAAAAGTGCTCAATATTTCATTGATTAATTATTCCCATTAAGGAGCCTCAGACTGCAGTCTGCCAGGGAAATGGGCGGGAACTGGAAAAGTATTTCCTGCCCTTGCCTCCAGTAGTAATGCTATTATTATTATTATTATTAGTACATAACAATAACTGTTTGTACTTAAATCAAATTTGTCATACCCAATAATAATAATATCATTATTATCAATAATTAGGGATGCACCGAATCCACAATTTGGGATTCAGCCCAATCCCTGAATCCTTCATAAAAGATTTGGCCGAATACCGAATCAAATCAGAATCCTAATTTGCATACTAGGAATGCATCGGACCCTTCTTTTCTGGGTTTGGTTGAATCCCCGACTCCTTGGCTATGGATTGGGGCAAATACAAATAAAATCTGAACCCTTGCGCTGAGTGAAAATTGGCAGTACTCGAGTGGAAAAATTGATGTGTGTCTGAAGCACGCACAGAAACTTTTTGCCATTATATAGTGTTCGGATTCAACAGAATCTGAATCCTGCTAAAATTGTCTCAGATTCAGCCAAATCTTGCACTATATCTGGTACTTGGTGCATCTCTATTATTCTAAGTATTAACACTAACATATCTCGTGGCAATGTACACTACATGGATATTGAGGTGGGTTGTGCCTTCACTGATTCAGTTAAACCATGTGACACACACACACATTCTGAATGATCAGTAATAGTGATGTGCGGGTCGGGTTTTACCTGCACCCATCCTTCTTCCACCCGTGCCTGCCTTCAGGCTTCCTTTTATATACCCGCACCACCCCATCGATGACATCACAAAAGGGGTGGGTCGAGCAGGGGCATGTCTATAAAAGAAGAAGCCGGAAGTTGAAAGCCGGCAGTGTAAGGTGGTGGGCGGGGAAAGCAAGAAGAAGAGCTCGACTGCGAATAGGGTTGCGATGTAGCAAACCTCCCCGGCCCGTGGGTATCCGGCAGGCCCACACATCATTAATTGGCAAGTCGGTGTAACATGGAGTTATATGGAATGTTCCACAGTTTATTAGTTATACAGCACACTGTCTGGTACCAGGAAATACACTCCCCCATTGCAAAGGAAGAAGAGCCAGTCACATGAGTACTAGAAAATACACCCCCCCATGCAAAGCAGCAAATAATTATATTACAGTGAAACCCTGATTTTAAGTCCCCTGATTTTAAGTTTTCCCGCATTTTACAATTTTTATTTGTGGTCCCACCAATTTATAATGCATTTCAATGGGTGCATTTCCCTGATTTTAAGTCATGTTTCCCCTGATTTTACATCCAAATTTTGTCCTGATGTTCCCAAAAACAGTTTTTTTTCCTCTATGAATGTTACTTGTGAAATAAAGAGGTTTAAAATACTAACCAGATTCTGCCTGTTCTACCTGCAAATGGTCAATTCTATTAAGTCTGCCCATTATACAGTCCTGCACCAATCACTTATTGCTTTAGGTTGTGTGTGTGGCTGACAGAGAATCTTGCACATGCCTCCATAGTGTAACATTAACACTGTAATATTTAACCTTTGTTATTAACACAGTAAATATTGTATCTCAAAGTAAAACAGACTCCTATGCTTTTATCCTTTCAGCACTTGAAGAAAAAGTTACTTTAATACATTTCCCTGATTTTACATAATTTTTTCCTGGTCCCCTGAAAAACGTAAAATGGGGGTTCTACTGTATATATATATATAATAAATTTATATACATAAAGTAGATTAATAAAGGTAATATATTTTCTCTTTATGGCAGCAAATATTTTATGTCCCTGCTCTCAGATTGCCCTGTGACCATCACCTCTCTATTAGGGTTGCCACCTTTTCTTTAAAAAAATACCGGCCTTCCTATATATTTACCTTTTTTCCCTATTAATAACATTGGGATCAACCATCAAAAATACCGGTAAAATACCAGCCAGGTGGCAACCCTACTCTCTATACAAGTCCTGAGTGTGAATTCCCAGCCCCACAGGTACAGACCACGCAATGCATTCTGAGAAGAATTCCCAGCGCAATATGGATTACCCCCCCCCACCCCCTCCCAGGAGTAGCTAATAATGTTAAGAGACAGATACAGCTCCCATTTGCCAAATGTTCTCATTTATAATTAATTATGCTCTGTTAGGATCCTATTGTTATGAGTAGGGCAGCAAGTGCATGTGCCGGGGAAAGATCAGTCCTCAGTACAACATTAGAGCCAACGCCAAGTTGTATGACACGGTAGGCAGAGCTATCACTTTAAGACAGGGGTCCCCAACCTTTTTTGCTCGTGAGCCACATTTAAATTTAAAAAAGAGTTGGAGAGCAACACAAGCATGAAAAAGTCCATGTGGATGTCAAATAAGAGCTCTGATTGGCTTTTTGGTAACCCCTATATGGACTGGCAACCTACAGGAGAGAATGTTTGGCAGGACATCTGTTTTTTATACAACCAAAACTTGCCTCTAAGCCAGTAATTCAAAAATAAGCACCTGCTTTGAGGCCACTGAGAGCAACATCCAAGGGGTTGGAGAGCAACATGTTGCTCGCGAGCTACTGGTTGGGGATCACTGCTCTAAGGGGTATATTTATAATGCTGTGTAAAAAACAGACAATACAACACACATTACCATTCTTCGCCGAAGTGACTTCCACCAGAAGCAATGTAAAATAGCGGCGGCAAATCTGGCATTTGCATGCTGTAAAATTACACATACCTTGATACATTTACCATTTACTGTAGACAGTTTTTTCAACCATTTTTTCAGTGAATTTTGTATTACAAAGCATAATAAATATATACCCCTTTGTGTTAGCTGCCAGCCCCATCCTGTTCTAGCCACAAACAAATGGGCAATACTGTTAGTGGTATAATGATAAACCATCGGCCCTCCAGCAGCCACTGACCCATAACCCACAATACTTTATTTCTTTTTGCTGGTATTTCTATTGCCATTAGTACTTCAACCTTCAGGGAAAAAAATGCCTGGTTTCTAGGCCCAGTAATTATGGGACTCATTCTAGGGGAATTATGAACTCTGGGGAGATGTACTTTGTTCATGGATTGACAGTAGAACTTGCGTTTGCCCCAGGAAATTTTAAGCGAGAAGATGATCGCACATGTGACCACAAACTTCCCAGATTTCAGTCCTGGGCATTTGTCATAACTTGATGGATGGAGATTTACAGCAGGTCCAAGTGCAACATCTGTATCAGCTTAATATATGAACACTTCTTCCCCCAAGTGTAACGATTAAACTGGATTTTTTTGTAAAATAATGGCAGAATGTTAAAGGAGAACTAAACCCTAAAAATGAATATTGCAAAAAATGCCATATTTTCTATACTGAACTTATTGCTCCAGCCTAAAGTTTCAGCTTCTCAGTAGCAGCAATGATCCAAGACCTCAAACTTGTCACAGGGGGTCACCATCTTGGAAAGTGTCTGTGACACTCACATGCTCAGTGGGCTCTGAGCAGCTGTTGAGAAGTTAAGCTTAGGGGTTGTTGATAATTATTAAGCAGAAAATGAGCGTTGTCTCTAATATAAACTGATGTTACAGGGCTGATTATTACAGTCTGATGTTAGCTGCACTGGTTTCTGTGCTGCCATGGAGTAATTATCTGTATTAATTACTAATCAGCCTTATAATGTGAAATGTCTATTCTATGTGTACTGTATATTGTGAGTGGGTCCCTAAGCTCAGTAAGTGACAGCAGCACATATCACGTGCAGTGAATCAGAAGAAAAGAAGATGGGAAACTTCTGGGGCATATTCAGAGACACAGATCTTTACTGCTAAAGGGTTGTGGTTGCCTTGAGCTGGTGCAGAAGCACACAACATAATGTACAACAGTTCTCCTTTAAAAGCAGTGAAATTTACAGGATTTCAAGAAATTGTGTTAATGCAGAAAAATAAAATTCAAATTTTTACAGATGCTTTTTTTCTTGCCAAAAAGAGAAAATATTTATTTGTCGCACTTTTAAATAACAAAAGACGTCAGGGCAGGAGAATGTCACACGTCCGCCTTCCCTGGCACCAACATGTCACATGTTTTGGGAAAGAATAAAAGGAGAATTAAACATCAATTGTGTGATGAGATCAAGGCAACCAGAAACAGCACAGGATTTGATAAGGGGCACAATCATGGCACAGATATACCCACACGTGGCAGGCTCTGGGCACAGAAAAACAGCACAGGATTTATTGGCTCTTGGGTCGATATTAACTATACCTATACAGGTAAATCCCATGCTGATTCCCTGTGCCTTATCTTGCCTCATCGGTTTAATGAATTGAGCTCTTAACAGGACTGACAGCCCCCACACACACACACATGGCACACAGAAACAAGTTTCATTCACAGACGCAAAACTGAATCTTACTGAATTGTCACTGAATCTGCTTTTCTCCAGCTCTGGAGTCTGGACCTTATTTCAGAGAGCCCTTTCTGTTTTTCTTTAATTAATCTAATTCCTTTGCAGGGACAAGGAGCAAACTAACATTTACTTGTCTTCTAGCCAAATAGGAAAACGATATGAAAATGGTTTAAATTATTTAAAAATAATCCCTAGCTCTGAATGAAGACCACGAGGCTGAAACAAGCCTTCTTGGCCCCTTCTATGTGTGTGCTTCTATACATTCATTCTTTTTTACTTTCCCTGTGGATTTGCGAAATGGAAATATGCAGTTTTACTTCCTATTTCTTAATTTCCCCCTAAGCTTCTGTAACATTATTTCTGATTCAGCCTGCAGTTTCAGCCTTGTCTATGCAGCCATTGTCTCCGCAGCATACACAAACTCAATCCCATGGAGAAATTCTAGTGTGAATTCACAAAGAATTATACAGCACGACCCCTATTTAACACAATAATATCTACTGCTACTCCCTATAACCCCTTTCTGTAGCTCCTACTATTGCCATATCAGCCCCCATGGGTGCTCCCACTGCTCTTAAACTCCATCATATTTCCAAAAATAATAAAAAATAAATGGTTTCTCCATACTGAGAATTAGTGATCCACATACAACTGTATACAAACACTGGGCCTGGCTGTGGGCAATCATTTATATTATGTCATTGATGACATCATAGTGAGTTTCCACTTATATCCTCAAGTTCTGCCTACTGGAAAGTACTTGAAGTGCAGAAGCTCCCATGAACAGTTATTGTTGGCATAGTAACTATATGCTTGCTATTATGCCCGTCACCCGCCATTAAAACCGTAATACATAAATGTGCCCTATCTTCTCTGCTTGCAGAAGACAGGAGTTGCGCAGTGCAGAAGCTGGTGCAGCAGAGCGGTGAGTAGGTGATGCAGCTCGTTAGCACCTACGCCTTTGTTGGAAGTGGTGACTCACCAGGCTGAGTGGAGATTTTTGGATAAAACAGCAGCTCCCAAATAAATGAAGCATAACTTAAGTGATCTGGGTGTGTGAGATCACCCGTGGGCGCTTATCACACATTGGGGGAAGGCATCAAACCATGTGAATACAATTGCCATTTTCAGCTGTTGACAGTAGGTAGGAAGCCTGTGCATGAGAATCATCTCTGCCTTGGAAGGAAAGGCTGGTAGCAAACAGTTCAACCTGTGCCTCACTAGATCTTGCTGAACTATAACCCATAGTACCCCAATGACAGTCAATGGTAGCAGTAGCAGTGTATCTGAAAACAGAACCATGGCAGAAATAAAGTATAGAGAGTATATTATTTGTATTCAGTTGTAAAATGAACTAAAGAAAATGTTCCAGCAAAATATTTATATGAACTATACAATTTACTGTACATAGAAGGTGGCACTGTTCGTTTGGCTACTGTGGAAGGGATACGCTGCCAGCAAAAGGAAGAAAAACAGTACTGCAAGTAAAATAGAGAACTCCAACCATTAAACCTCTTGAGAAATGGCTGCCTGGTAGTGCATACAAATGGCACTAACAGACAAGAGATACTTCCCCTTTAGCACATGCAGCTATCTTAATCTCCAACCAACCTGATAAAGCAAAATCCAATGAAAATGCTAGTTAGCACTTTGTTATTAACCCTGTCCTTGCCAGCACTGAGTACTTCTTCTCTGTCCCCACTCCCAAGAAAGACTTCTCTAATTAGCAGCTGAGAGAAGCACATCCCTCCAAGGGACTCTCCTCATTAATCATTACTACAAATGAAGGGAGAGATAATTAAATCCACAGAACAAGCAAGTGCTGACTCTGCTCCCTTGCAATCAGCCTGCAGGGATTATAAATAGAAAAATCCGAGTCAAAGAAGCCCTTGAGTCACAGTTGTATCTTCCACTCTCTCTATCCCACAGACACAGCCAGGCTGCAACTAGGGAGGCCTGTGTACACCCACAGTAGTTACAGTTGTAGATAATAATAGGAGATATAAAACATTGAAGAAGGGCAAGATGGAGAAATTAGAGCAAATGTATTTATTAAGACAAAGATGTAGGACAAGTTGGAGACACAAGAGAAAGATCAAGAAAGAGACGCAGGTTGGAGACAGGCAAAATGGAGACAGACATGCATGATGTAGGTATGGACAAGAGAGAGGAAAATAAGGCAAGATGGAGACAGCAGGGCAAGATGGATACAGCAGGGCAAGATAGAGTCAGGAAGGCAAAATGGAGACAATACAGCAAGATGGAGACAGTAGGACAAGACAGCAACAGTAGGGCAAGATGGAGACAGTAAAGCAAGATTACGACAATAGGGCATGATGGAGACAATAATGCAAGATGGAGAAAGTAAAGCAAGATGGAGCCTTTAGGGTAAGCACAAAGATGTAAAAAGAGTAAAAAAATTGCAACCATAGGACAAAATGCAGACGGTGACACTTTACATCAGTGCTGTGAATGCATCTCTTGGATTGTCCTTGAAGTGCAATTCTGACAGCCAATGACTTTTAGGGGCTTCTGGGAGATGTAGTTTGCCAAAAGTAGTGTTGGGGCTTGGGTAGAGGGCACCAAAATGCCCCCCCCACACCACTGCTGTGCGCACACACAAATCCACATACACCCAATGAGTGAGTGTGCGTGTGTGTGTGTGACTGAAAGATGGTCCATAAGAGGAAAGCAAACGTGGTACATGCTCGACCCCCACCCCGACACATGCCCTACATACATACCTCTACTGCCTAACCCTAGTTCTGATTAGCTTTTGAGAAAGTGGAGAGACACCATGAAATGTTTCAAGCGTATGCTGCACTACAAAGTCTCTATTTTTTTAATAAATAAATAAAGTTAATGTTTTAAATGGATGAAGCAGAGTCTCCAATGCCCCATTATTGTGACTGTACTAACCCTAGTTCTGGTCTGTTTTCCAGTTGCACCTAGATACTAACCACAAAGTCTGTTTTTGCTCTAAACCAGGAGTGCCCATACTTTACTAATGCAAGGCCTACTTATAGTGATGTCCCATTACAATCTACATCCATAAAAGCATTGTTAGCATTCTGCTCCATGGAAAATATTACTTAACTATTGCTTTATGAGAAAATGTATATTGCTATATTTAACAAACAACTATTCCTTATGTAACCTTAACATAATAAATATCTGAAAGAAAAGCATGAAATAGGAGGGTGATTTAGACAAGCTGTTTCTTGACAGTGTACTGATCACCAGCTAAAGGTCTACTGGTAGATCCCGATCTACCTTTTGGCACCCCTGTTCTAAACTCATCAGTATTAGAAAGGCCCAGGGTGTTGGTACTGGGTACAGCAGAAAACGTGAGCATGTCAAACAGCACAGGTAGGCAGCTGTGCTGGGCACAGGAAATTATTAGTGTTTTGCTTGAATTCAGTGTTGCTCCCTTCCTGCACCCATGCGTTATCATTTTAGCATTTTTAGCAGTGAGCACGACTTCCCCTTTTGCTATCAGATAATACAGAGGCAGTGTCTGTCTTGTTATCACTCCCATCATTCCCAGGGTCTGTCAGGTGATACCCGCACTGTCCAATTAAAAAAATGCAAACATTAAGAGTGGCAGCCTTCGTTTGAAAGATTGAAGGTATCTAAT
>CM044447.1:52928747-52938971 GCA_024363595.1 Xenopus borealis
GTACCTAACCCCTCACGCACCCTAATACCGCCCCTTGCCCCGGCCTTCACATATATTCTATCCCCTGCTGCCCAGCATATGTGATACACAAGGCAAGGGCTGTATACACCATTCCCATCCCCATGCCAGTAATTGCCATTGCCCTGCGACCCCATAGCTACCTTCCCCACCGTTCTTTGTACTCCCATTCAGAGGGACATCGGGTCTGGTACCGCCTCCCCGTACGCACATTGGTCCAACCCGCCTGTCACGGATTTCCCACGGGCTCTGATTGGCCGAGCTTTGATTTGATGCCTCGCGATGTTGGAACACAGAAGGGATGTGCTGGGAAAGGGGGTCTGTGTAGTTATGGGGGCAGTACTGTGTGTGTGTGGTGGAGCGGGGGAGGGAGGGCGCAGGGTATCTTTCTTCCTGCGGTGTTGGGGTAAAGATTATGCGCAGGGAAAGCCTAAATCTTTTTACCTGTTAAAATGTTTGCTAAATATTCGGATTGTTTGGCCATGTCTGGTTCACATTTATGACTATAAGGACTCCCTTGGGTATTACAGGTTTAGTTCCACCTTAAAATGACCTCTTAGTGTAGTGTAGATGTCAGCAGACTGAGGCAGTTTGCAATTGGTCTTTATTTTTTTTATAAAATAGTGTGGCTGGAAAGAGCAGGGGCCACTTTGCCTCCTGTACTGCTCTATATGTTGTGATGTCCCCTTTCTGTTGTACAGTGCTACAGTCTATGTTGGTGCTCTTTAAATAAGTATTATTAGGAATAAGTTGTTGCCCTCTGCTCTGCCTTTCTTCTATTACTAATACAACATAAACAACAGCGCTGTCATCCAGTAAATAGCACCCCCTAGTGGTGTCATTAAAGCACTAAACCCTGGACTGTGTCTGCTCTGCTTTTGTCCATTAGAGGAAAGGCTGTTGTTTTTTTGGGGGGGCAGAAGGGGGTGGAGGCAGGGATGAAAGGGGTGTTATTGTTTGGGGTTGGCATATTGAGAGTAGAGAGACAAACATAGAAAGGCCCACAATGTGTTTGCTCTAGACAGAGCCAAGCAATAAATCACCCAAAACACTTCTTTCCCATATAATGTACCGAGGCATTCCCACAAACTGTCACCTGCCTGCCCATAAAAACTGCCCATCCTTAAGATTCTCGGTGTCTCTCCAGCTGTTCCTCCCCTCTGCTAATAATGTGAGTTACAGAGAGAACACTGCAGAAAGACCGTTTAGAGCCCGTTGCACCCCCCCCCCCCACAGAAATCTACAGCAGCCATGTTGTTACTTTCATATAAATAGATTGGATTGTTATCTGCTGCTTGATAATTCTCTTTCCCCGGAGGTGTGGGTAGGAACAGACTGTATGTCTCATTAGTCAGGGTCATGCGGTGACTGTATCGTGTGACAGCACCAAATGGCCTTTTAAAGGGCATGTAAAGGCAAAAAAATAAAATCCAATTTTTACTTTCTTTGATGAAAAAGAAACCTATCTCCAATATACTTTAATTTAAAAGTGTGTACCGTTTTTATAAGGAACCTGACAGTGTGCAGTGAAATTCTCCCTTCGTTTGCTGCTTTAGATAGGAATTGTTAGACGGTTCCTAACTGCTCTGCAGGGAAACAATCTTAGGGACAGCAATGGGGAGCCCCCACCTTACATCCCAGCCATGCAAAAATCAACCAGCTTTGTTTGTTTCTCTGTAGAGCAGTCGGCGACTGAGATTTATTTTGGATTCTATTTTTGCCTTTACTGTTTCCAACTCCAGCTGCAGGAACAAAGATTATGGATCCAGATTAACTGGGATTCTATTTGGAGGATTATTTTTATGCAGCCACTGGTTCTGCAGAGTTGAAGTAAATTTGTATTAAACAACACAAAAACTATAAAATCTACAGTAGATTACATGACAACTCAGGACCCAGTGCAGTCTGTATATTCTTGCTGTACCTTCTTCTGGCAGATATTATTTGACTTGTGCTGTTTTGATCATTTATGATTATCCCTAAGAAGCCCAGATCACACTGAGCATGTGCAGTGCCTTGGTCTTGCGAAGATGTTTAACAAAGTTACAAGATGACAGCCCCCTGTGGCCAACTATGAAAGCATAAATCATTTGTTTGATTAGGCTTGTGGTGCCAAAAGTTTAGCAGCATGAGGGCCTACTGACACCTTGGCCCACCGGGAGTTTTCCTGGTATTCCGGTGGGCCAGTCCGACAACTGGCAATGCCCAATCCCCACATTACCCAGAGTAGAGTTGGGGGCTGTACTGTACCTTGCATCTAGATTGTGTATTTATTAGGGATGCACCGAATCCAGGATTCGGTTCGGGATTCGGCCTTTTTCAGCAGGATTCGGATTCAGCTGAATGCTTCTGCCTACCCGAACTGAATCCTAATGGGAGGGAAATCTCGTGACTTTTTGGCACAAAACAAGGAAGTGCAAAATGTTTTCCCCTTCCCACCCATAATTTGCATATGCAAATTAGGGTTTGGTAAGGTATTCGGCCGAATCTTTCGGGAAGGATTCGGGGGTTTGGCCGAATCCAAAATAGTGGATTCGTGCATCCCTAGTATTTATACACAAACACCCACATCTGTAATATTCTGTATCCAGGCTGTGGAGTCATTTATACCTCTTCTTGCTATTGCAGCATTGTAATTGCTGTGGTTGCTATGGTCAGCTGCCCTATTATCCAGGCACAAACAAACTGCAAATCATAAAAAGGTCAGGTGAGACTATCGTACATTTCCATATGAGGAATAATGTGCTGCTCTCAATCCTACAAACCTGCAGGCGAATGTTGCCCAGTGAAAGACAGTGACCCCCTTTACCCCCCACCCTCTTACATTTCCTGAGTCTCCAGACTGTGGCATGATGCAGCAGATTCTCGTGCATGACTTGACCCCCTGCGCTCACTGATAGGAGATAGTTCAGTAATGAATGTTCCCCCGTCAGCAGATCTGCGGGTGAGTTGAGAGCCACACAGTCCAGTTGTGTAACACACAATGGGGGCATTTAGGACATTCTTATCTTTGATACTGAAGGGCCGAGGGGCATGTCTGGGACCCTGATATAATCTAATCTCAGGATCATGCAGGTCCAAATTAGGGAGGGGGGGGCAGGCGCCTGGTGCACAGGTTATCTTTAGTGCAGTCTTGTCCAACATGGGGCCATCCAAACAGTGTGCAACTACTACACATTCCAGCACCCTATTCACAGCTCAATGGAACTGGAAGTTATGGGATAAAAGAGCTGCCATCTTTTTTATGATTCCAAAGTGCACTGTCCTTGTTAGCTAGTGCTTTCCATTTCAGCTTCACAAGTAATCTATAAACAACGAAAGGTTCTTCCCTTTTTCTACAGCCCCTGTACTTTACAGGCCAGTATAAGTATATCTTTATCCCATACATGTAGAGGTTGTATTATACTGCCACCTAGTGAGCAAAGTCATAAGTGCATATAGTAATTTGCTGCTTTATCTGGAGCCCCTCCAGTCTTTGTATAGGTGATTTATATAGAAGTGATACCATAAGAAAACAAGCACAATGCCCACTGTTGCATTTTCTTTTTATATCAGCAGCCCGATTTATATACCCATTGCTATTGGGGTTTGGGGCAAACAAACAAGGTCTTGAAGTGGTGGCAAATTCGGGCCGCAACCCGCCTCTGGGCTCAATTGGTCGGCCTAAACCTGCCCAAACCACAGGTATAATGGGTTTCAAACTGACCTACATATCACTAGTACACAGGGCTGCAATCAGGGGGTAAGACCCTACATGCACAGACATAATTCTACATTCTACTTATTGGCAGGGCCCAATGCCTGAGGGCTCGGGTGAATGGTGGGGTAATAATTGAGGTGGCCTACTAAATAGTAGTATGGGGTTGATGCGGGTCTGTAAATAGAGGGGGAGTGGGGAGCTGGGGGTGGGTTAGGGTCAAGTATGGGTTGAGAGTTTGTCAACCTGTCCACCACTAACCCACCCATCTATCTGCCCTGACAGCTGGTATTAAAAGGCAGCCAACAGGCCAGAGTCATATGATATATAGAGAAGAAACTCCCGAAGTGAACTTGCTGAGGAGCCAATAACACTCACTGCGTGAAGCCCTAATTCTCACTGTGTCCGTAATAACCCCCTGCTGGTCTGGCAGCCAAACCAGCCACCTGATTGTTCGAGTAATTGCCAATTAAAGTGCGCACTTATTGTTTTAAAGGTAACAGGCCTTCCCAGCGTGAGCTGCTTTACTGTGTGATGCTAATGATCTTTGCTCTGTAACTGGGCTTAAAGGACCAAAATCAGCAAATTAAAATGATAAACTGCTGTGTAGCCTCAAGTTGAAATACGGCAATAGGATATGTGTGTGTATATATGTATATATATATATATATATATATATATATATACACATACACACACATACACATTGTACAAATTCTATTCCGTATAACACAATGTTTTTAGTACTTATGTAGAAAGATAGACACATACAAACTAACTTGTTTTCCCTGTGTTGCCCTCTGCTGGGGCAATATTAATGTTTTTCTTATATCAACACATTATTTTCCCTCCATATAAGGAGGGATAAAACAAAGAGCATTGCATTAACCCCAGGGATGCTGATAAAATCACTGCAGATAACGGATAAAGAACATTGCATTAATCCCAGAAATGCCAGTAAGATCACTGCAGAAAATTGATGTTACTGTTATGTCTGGAATGTTTGGCATTAATGCAATGTTCCGAACCCATTTTCCACAGTGATCTTACTGGCATGTCTGGTGTTAATGCAATGCAATGAACTGAACCTATTATACTCAGTGAATTTACTGGCATGTCTGAGGTTAATGCAATCCTCTGAACCCATTATCCTTAGTGATCTTACTGGCATGTCTTGTGTTATTGAAATGCTGATGTGGGGGTTGTGGTAAAGTGGGTGTGGCCTAATACATTTTCAGTTGTGTGCTACATGTGGCACATTGTTCTGACCCCAAACACACCCTCAGGTATGAGAAGAGAAAACGCAGAGGCAGAGCTTATATAAAGCATGCTGTGTGATACCTTTACTTATAATGTGAGCAACTACATCAGTCGCATTCTCGTCTCCCCAAAATTCTTATACAAACTGACAAAAAAAGGAAGAATTGTGCATTTTCAATAAAATACATCAGAAAAACACATAATAATATTAATAATAGGCGAGCACATTTCTAACTAGTGATATTTGTACACATAAAAACGTTTCCATATACAGAGCTGTGTCCATTCCGTGGGGGCAGAGCGTATCTGCACAAGACGCAGAATGTGCCTCAGACCTGGGGTTTAACCTCTTGTCTACCAGGCTGGTTACACTTGGGGGCAAACGCTAACCATCGGTATAAAAAATGATCATTCTTACCTGGGGCCGAAAAATGTCAGATTAAGATAAAAAATACTAAGAACTCAATAAGGATTCTGATTTGACTGCCCTGACATGGGAACCCAATGCCACATTTAAAGGAGAAATTTACCTAAGGGTTTGGTTATCTCATCAGTTTCTTTGTCTTACTTGCCTTACTGCTCTCTCTCATGTAAAATGTCATCAAGTCGTCCTGCTGCTAGGATGAGTGACAGCAGCAACCAGAAAGAAGAAGTTACATTTTAATATTATTTATTTATTATTTAACGTGTGTTTTGTTTTTTCCAGGCCTCATTGCCTGGTCGTTAGGGTCAGTGGCACTTAGCAACCAGACAAGTGAATAAATATCATGCTGGAGGGTTGAATAAACAGTTATATAGGACGAATATTGAATGGAGCTTGCCTTGGGGCCCCATTTTCACACACTACAATCATCAACATGTCTTTAAATTAAAATGGGGAAGTGTCAATCGTACCACGCTTGGTTTGGAGGAAACCACTTTTCACAGAATATGAACTCTGCCCTTTCAAAAGTACTATATGTAGTATAAAACACAATTTTGAGGATTTGTTGGCTGGGTTTGGGTGCAGTTGTGGGAATATTGCAAGGAAGTGGCCTATAATTGAGAGTTATATTACAACAGACCTTTCCAATCTTTCTCCCATCACTCTAACAAAGCCCCCCACACACACTTTTAGATTCCCAGCATCCTGTACAGTTTGTCCTTAAAGGAAGAGAGTGCCCCCCCACCTCGGAAAAGCTTCTGACACACATATCAACCCAGACACATGCACACGTATCATGGCACACAGGCCAGGCAGAACGTCCCCCCCCAACGCCAGGCGTGACCTCGGAAACAAAGAAAACAAAGTGCTTATAATGTGAAGTAAAATCTGAGTGCGAATCTCACGTCACGTAGAAGAAGAGAGAACATTCCCCAAGTCCTTGGTTATATTGATGAGAAACAGACCCAAAGAGTGGTTCATTTGAGCTGCACACATGGAATAAAAAAAGTGTTGGATTTATCGCTTCATCTTACACAGCTTCCTCTGCACTTACATCCCCTCCAGGGTTCTGAAAGCACAACAGAGTGTTAGAGGATAACATTTACCTTGATTACTGTTTGCAGAACTCTACCCAAATCAAGACATAACTTTTTTCACATTTGCCATTAGCTGACATAAACTACCCCAGCTTGTGACGTCATAATATCAGAAAGCCCATCTGATTTGAGACAAATACAATTCAAGAGACTGACATCTTCCGGAGTGATGCCGGCCTTTGGGATCTAATTTGGTTTATGTTGAAAGGGATAGAATGCAGTTTTACAAGCACCATCACCCACCCTAAATGGGGAATTATATCCCTAACAGGGAAACTTCCTCTCTAACCCTAATTGTGGATTAATGACCCTCACTGCTTAATATCATGGGGCCTCTAGAAACCAAAGGTCTGTCCTGTGTAAGGAGTTCAAGCAGGAAGCCAATGAGTCAGTGCTAAGGCATTGATACTATATCTGTAGTACTAAAGAACCTATGGGAAAGTCACATCTGTCTGCCCTAATGGCCTTGTTATGTCTCAGTAATGCTCTTCTGTGCTCTGCTGTCTTATTAGGGCTCTCAGACATTCAAAATTTCTTAAATACTCTCACTCATCCCCCCACTATCCCCCAGTCCTGGACCATATCTAGTAAGTGCAGAGAAGGCCCTGGAGATCCAGCAATTTTATGGTTCTGTGTCATGTCAGTCTCCAATTAGACCTGGGGAATCTGCCGCAGGCGCAGAACAGCTGAGCTCCGGCATTATGGAATTTATGGCTGAGCTGTGGTTATGCCCCTGCATCTCATCATGTCGGGGGGTGAGGACCTAGTGATAACTACATAGAAATGTTATCACTCCACTTTTGTTCTGGTCTGGAAAAATAAAATAAATGAAATGTCGTTCTGGGGTCTGAAAGGTTGACTTTCCTGTGTGGTGTGCTGTTAATGCTCCAGGTGGAGTCCTTGTTTACTCTTCTTCCTCTTCTTCTTCTTCCTCTTCCTCTTGTTCCTCTGCCATTACCTCCACGATGAGCTCAGCAGTGCAGGTCGCCTCCCCCTGGCTGTTGACGGCTTTGCAGGTGTATTTGGCATCATCGTCGCCGCATACCTCCGAAATGGTCAGGGAGCAATTGCCGTCCTCATCATAATCTATCTGAAAGTGGCGAGATTCTTTGATTGGCAGTTCATCCTTGTACCAAATCACCTCTGGGTCCGGGTGACCTGAAACATTGAATAAAATGCATCTTATTCCCAACACAAGGCAAGGATGTCATTTACACCCTCACCCCCCAAGTTATTCAGATGTTTCCAGCTCATATGACGCTCTCCTTCCTGTGGTCAGGTCCATTGTTAAACTGACCTGCCACAGTACCAGAGAATATCATAGTGGGCTTATTAGGGGGGGAAATTTCCATTAGCCCTTTCTTATTTCCACCATAACCCTATATATCTAGAACTTCTATATTATTTGGAACTGCCTTTATCTAATTATTGTGTGGGTGGGCCCAAGGTTCTCTGGTGGGCCCTTAGTCAAACACTGGTCAGGTTGGGGAAGCATTTAGTCATGAGACAGTTTAGAAATAGGGTTTGCTCAAGACTACCTCTTTTTCCAATCCCAATCAATGGAGAGTAATTGCCCAAGGGGAAGGTCCGTTAGGGACTGATGCACATAAGCCCTAAATTAATCATTCTCTTTATACAATAACATAAAAAGTTTGGGTTCACTCTATTCATACACTCTCCAACAAAAACGTTATGGCCAAGCTTTGTTACCAAGTGCTGTGAGTCTGCCCACTGACCTTCAATCCTGCAGTCAAACCGTGCGGCGCTGCCTTCCACAACTTCAATATCCAGAATGGTCTTTGTGAAGAAAGGTTTTGCAGGGGGTTTTTCCTCTGTCACTGATTCCAGGAACGCCTGGTTGTCTTCTGCCGAGACACACAAAGGAAGTTACTAACTACACACTACATACTTACAACACTGCGGGCAATAAATCTGTCTAATGGCGTCTATTTATACCCCTTCTGCATACAACTTTGCACTGTGGGGCCCTGTAAATGCTGGATTATTAGATACACAATCTCATAGAACTACCACTGGCTGAGGTTTTAATAAAATAAGATAAAATTCAGGAATAATCAAATTATTAAAGAAAATCTTTCCATTCACGTTCCCATCAAGCAAATCCCAAAATAACACAGAGAGCAGGCGGCTGAGCACGTAGCCCTGCCCCAGAGGTGCCCCGCTGATAATGTGGGTCATTTAGCTGGGATCAGGGAGAAAACAGGACTGGAAAGGGAAAAGATTGAAACCCTGATACTTTGTAGTTTGAGAAGTGATACATTGTATCATACAGTTCCTGTGCAGAACAACTACTAGTGGAATAAAATGACTGCAGTACCTAATTTTAAACAGAAAAGATGGAATTCCACTTGGACTCCCTGATGCTTGGGTTATTAAAGGGACAGGAGGCAGAATTCCTTGGAGGGCCTCAGTCATACAGCCACATCAGCCTGGCAAGAATACTGGTGTAAATGGCAACTTCATGGGAACTGTGACAACCGATTAAAGAGTATCTGAAACTGTTGCATTTATTGGCCATGTCTCTTTGACCGGATGATCAAGCCTTGCCATTTCTGTTCCACTACAGTGCATACAAACATAACAGCTCACCTTCACTGGTTTCTAGTTCTGAGGACAGAGGGCTGGTTGGGGCACTGCCTGATGACTTCCTGCCACTTAACCCAGAGATCATGGCCATAGAAGAGAGACGTCCGATTGCCCTCACTGCATGCCCAGTTTTCTGCAACATGGAAAGAGTGTTAGAAACCAACTAGCCCAAGTCTCACTTAAAGGGATACGGTCATGAGTGCTGCTCCAGCCTAAATCTGCACTGAAATCCATTTCTTAAAAGAGCAAATATTTTTTTTTTAATATTTATTTTGAAATTTTACATGGGGTTCGACATCAGTTTCCCAGCTGCCCCCGGTCATGTTACTTATGCTCTGATAAATGTCAGCCACTCTTTACTGCAAGTTGGAGTGATATCACCCCCCTCCCTTCCCCCCGCAGCCTAAAAATAGAACAACAGGAAGGCAACCAGATAGCAGCTCCTTAAAGGACCAGTAACAACAAAATTATAAAAAAAAAATCGTTAGTATGCATTGAAAAAAAACACCAAAACAAATTAAACTTTAAAATTGCAAAGCCTTTATTAAGAAATAACTTACAGAAACCACAGGAAGGAGAGCATCCTATGAGCTGGAAACATCTGAATAACTTGGGGAGTGAGGGTGTAAATGACATCCTTGCCTTGTGCTTCTCTTTAGAAAAAGTGACAGGGCAACGATCCATTATGCGGCCCTCGATTTCTCCTCACTGGCTATCTCCGATAAGAAAGGCAGGTAGGAAAAATGGAGCACCGCACGATGGATCGCCCGATCAATTTTTCTGAAGAGGAGCGCAAGTTTTGGTAAGTTATTTCTTAATAAAGACTTTGTGATTTCAAAGTTTAAAGGGCAAGGAAAGGCAAAGAAATAAAGTCCAAATTTTACTTTCTTTAATGAAAAAGAAATCTATCTCCAATATACTTTAATTAAAAAATGTGTACGGTTTTTATAAGAAACCTGACTGTATGCAGTGAAATTCTCCCTTCATTTATTGCCGTGGATAGGAATTGTCAGACAGTCCCTAACTTCTGGTAGGGAAACAATCATAATTATGAACAGCAAGGAAAGCCCCTGCCTTACTTACCAGCCATGCAGAACTCAAGCAGCTTTGTTTTTTGATCA
>CM044447.1:52952218-52972040 GCA_024363595.1 Xenopus borealis
TGGGGGTCAGCCTACTCCAAAATCCCCAAGTTGCTACATTTCACCCCTCCTAGTGCCACCCACTCCCTTCTTTCCCCCTACTGGACATAGCCCTGCTGTGAAGGAGTTAAGCTGTAGAACTGCTGGCAGCTGGTTTATCTAAAATGAAGTTTACACGAAGCATTAAACACACCAAAAAAGGGCAGAAATGAAATCCCATTTGTTAGGGAAGAATTTCCAACCATAATAAGGGCCCTAATGAGCTGGAGAGTGCGGTCAGGATGGGGTCAGGGAGGAAGATTGGACGGTTGATTGCATTAAGATTCAGTTTTATGCAACCACTGAAAGTTTATGGGCTTTATATGCAGATGGGGAGACACTCAGAGCAATTTAATAAGCCAAAGCACAGAGACACCGTGGAACACAGTGAGCATAGAGTGGTACACATTGGAAAGAGAGTAAATAGTGGCACACATGGGGCAGGGAATGCCACACATAGGGCAAAGAGTCACATAGACTGGTACACACTATTTAGAAAGTGCCACACACAACATAGACACACTCAGTATAGAAAAGACAGTTTCACACATTGGGGAAAGAATGACACACAGAGTAGCGCAGATAGTGGTACACACTAGGCCAAGGGTGTGACAGTGGTTGTTGGCACGTTGGCATGTTGGTCACTAATTACCTAATCGCCGGGCGAGACCGAAGTCGATGAGTTTGATTTTGGTCCCTGTCTTATTGACACACATGATGTTCTCTGGTTTCAGGTCGAGGTGTACGATTCCTTGTTTGTGGATGAACTCGACCCCATCGCAGATCTGCTTCATGTACTTAATCACCTCTCGTTCCGTCAGCTCAAAATCCTCATCAATGATTCGCTCAAAGAGCTCCCCACCGGAGACCCTGCACAGAGAAACATAGACTCATAAAGACAAACAATATCTACCCAGGGCCCCAAAGTAACACTTTTGTTCAGCACCGCCCATCCTATAGCCATTTAGTATGATTCTGGGAGTTTAGCAACAACTAAACCAATATAAAGTAATCCTGTAAAGAGCAGGGGGGCTGCTAAACCCCTTGTAGCCATTGAAACAATGTAACAGTAGTCATTTATCCTCCAGTCAAGACTTTATTTCCCACAATACCTTGCTCTAATCTAGGATTCTCCAACTTTAGGCCTGTTAATAACAGGACCTGCAAGGTGTTATGGGAGTTGGAGTCAAGGTGAACTACAGTTGGATATGGATACAATGTTTCGATGGTACCTGTATTAAGGACTAGCATGTCACAGCATAGAAAAGTATAGATAGAACTTCAATTTCTTTCATTATGGAAAAACAGACTTTGGGTGAATTTAAACTTGCTTGATACTCACAGTTCGAGGACCATCACCATGTCGGCCTTGGACTCAAAGGCGTCAATACACTGAACGAGTTTGGGGTGATGCAGGCAGTTCATGATGGCAATCTCCTGCCTGATCCCCTCTTTGTCTTTGGCAGAATAGGCTTTAAAGAATTTCCCAGCATAGATTTTTTTACTCTTCTTCTCTACAATTTTAAATACTTGTCCAAACTTGCCCCTGTCAGACACAAGTGACCCCCAGAAAATCAGAAATGAATAATAATTATACCCTCCAATATTATGTAGAATTATTCTGTACATACGTGCCAAGTCTCTCTTCCACATCGTAATACTCTGTCACCTTCTCGGTGGTGTTGAGAGTGACATTCTTGTATTCTGGCTCAGACTCCTTGGCCTCTGTGAAGCAGAAACATAAACAGTAAGCAACCCAGAAAGAGAAGGTTCACGGGGTAAAGGTGAACTGTGTACCACAACATTCTAAGGGAGAGCTATTCACAGGATAGTCCTTAGTTAAGGTAGGCACAAAAGACAGACAGACTTTGTGTGTCCCTGCTATGTCAAGAACAGTGATCCCCCAACCACTTGAGCAACATGTTGCTCTCCGACCCCATTGATGTTGCTCCCAGTGGCCTCAAAACTGGTGCTTATTTTTGAATTTCTGGCTCGAAGGAAAGTTTTAGTTGTGCAAAAACCATGTGTACTGCCAAACAGGGGCTACCAATTTTCAATCAAATTCCATATATTGCACCCCCTTCTTGCACGATTATATTGCTATCCAGCTTATTTTACATTTACATGTGGCTCACTGGTAGCAAAGGTTGGGGACCCCTGGTCTAGGACATAGGGCTAGCACTTCAGCTGTATCAGTTTCAAACTCACCATCATCTGAAGCTTCTGCCTCTTCTTCTTTTTGTTCTGTGGAACAAAAAGAAACATTACTTCAACATACAAAGTAACTCTGCACCTCTATCTCTAATACTGGCAGAAACAAATCCATTGTATCCCTAATATAAAGTGAACATTTAGGCCACTGCTTCAGTCACAGCCACCCCCCCCCCCCCCCCCCCCCCCCCCCCCCCCCCCCGTAAGCTGCCATCAGCATGCCAGTCTCCATCAGAGTATCCTAGTCCCACCAACTCTACCCCTCTACACGTGACTTTCTGGTTTCCTTAGGGAGATTTCATTTAATACCCCTGGGGTACAAGTAACTACTCATGGCACAGAAGCTGATGGTAGACACTGGGGTGGGATATTTTTCTAGAAGTCAATATGTCCCCCTTGGACTTTGGTACCTTCTTCTTTTTCCTTGCAGGTAACTGGTTCTGACTCCTGGCTGGGTTCACTGGTGCCGTGAATGTTGGTGGCCCGGACACGGAACTTGTACTCTCTGTCCTGCAATAAGTTATCCAGGTTAAAGGAGGTGCTGCGGCAGGAGGTCAGATCTGTCCAGACCTTGTCCACAGAATCCCAGATCTCCACCGTGTAGGACTCGACCACACTGCCGCCATCATATGTGGGACCGTACCATGACAAGGTGAGAGCTAAATTCTTCATTACAGAGGCACAGGGCACCCCAGCAGGCGGATCAGGCTTATCTGCAGGAAACAAGGGTATTAATACACAGCATACAGGACCCTGCTAATCAGAGCTTACAATCTAAACACATTAACAGATTTTCCCAAGTAGTACTCACCCACCAAGTATAAGGACTATGTCGGTACCAAACATGCAGGGGAGGGGGCTCTCAGAGGAAAGGATTTTGGGTAAATCACAAACAAAGAACAACACTGCAACACCAGAACCTCCAGCTCACACACTAATTCATTTAACTAGAAGCACACAGAACCTTCAGAGTAGAACCACCATTTTACAGAACATGGCAGGACCAAGTGCTGGCACCAAGAGTTGGTATAAGAGGCACAACATGGCACAAACAGCACTTGATAAAACATGGCAGAAGCAACAATTTACACAACATGGTAGAGTGGGCACAGCATGGCAGAACCAGGAGTTGCCACAATGGGACAGAAAACACCTGTGTTGCAACTTAGCAGTACAGAAAATGACAGAACCAACAGCTCTGGGAGCATTGTGGGAGACAGTTTGGGGAAGGAGTTAAACTTTCTGCTATCAGAGAGACATTTATGCCTCTGGTTGGGCACAGAAAGCTGCCATTCTACTTGCATTATTCCTCCAGCAAAACAATTTCATACTCTCTTACAGCCAGTTGGAGAAATGCCACAAACTGGCACCATCTCTAATACATCAGCGGCAGAGAAATGAAACCTTAAAAGGTCAAGAGAGCACATTGTTCTGGTGAAGGCAGGAGCCCAAACCCCTCACAGGCTAATAGGTCCCATTGGTTCCCTCTCCTGCAACCTCAAATCCATCTGTCTGGTGCTACAGAGACTTGCAGGGATGTTCATAGTACCAGACTCCAAATGGAAAACAAACAAACAGTATAAGGAAGTAAATATAACAATTTGTCAGTTTCCACACATAGGTATAAATGCAAGTATAAATAAAATAATGATTAATAGAATCAATACAATTTTTAAACTGGCTCCAAAAATAGATCCCTTTTCCATAACAAGTTAAACCTCAAAGATATTATTGTGTCATGTACACATGCTTATTGGAGACCGTAAAATAAGCCAGATCCCACATGACACTCCCCAGGAATATTGCCCTTTATACAGTCACATTACACAGACAAACAAGTGTCCCATGTGGAGCTTGAGGCTTAAATATTATCCAGTAGTCCAGTGGCTTCCAGCCGATGGGCTACTTCACAATATCAAGTTACCTCACGTGGCAGAAAAAGAGGGTCTAATGGAAAACAAGAAATATTGCCTCCCCCCCTCCCCAGCACAATATCTCCTCTCAGTGAATGGGGCTTAAGACTTGAAATGCAGGCAACTCTTAGTGATGTGCAGGCTGGGTTCTTCTTGACCTACACCAACCAGCACCTACATTCTCCCCTCTATTTATAGGCCTATAAAAATAGGAGACGGAAGCCAGCAGTGTCAGGTCGTGGGCAGGGAGAGCAGGCACAGGAGGCACCCAAACCCACAAAGGAAGTGCTGAGGTTAAGCCAAAGATGCCCGACCCACAGGTCCCACGTGTCGGGCCAGCCCATACATCACTTGCCACTATATCAGCAGGAAATACCATTAAAAGGGGTTGTTAACCTTTAAATTAATGTTTAGTATGCTGCACAGAGTGATATTCTGAGACAATTTGCAGTTGGTTTTAACTTTTTTGTATTATTTGTGGTTTCTGAGTTAAGCAACTTTTTATTCAACGGGTCTTCAGTTTGCAATTTCAGCAATCTAGTTGCTAGGGTCCAAATTGCCCTTGTAATAATGCACTGATTTGAACATGACACTACAAAAGGAGATGGATGAGTAATAAAAAAGTAGCAATAACAATAAATGTGTATCCTTACAGCGCATTTGTTTTTAAGAAGTTGTTTAAAAAATGAAATTGTTTTAAAGTAATAAAAATATAATGCAGTGTTGCCCTGCACTGGTACAACTGGACTGGTACAACTGGTGCGTTTGCTTCAGAAAAACTACTATTGTTTATATAAATAAGCTGCTGTGTAGCCATGGGGGCAGCCATTCAAAGGAGAAATGGCTCAGGTTACACAGCAGATAGCAGATAAGCTCTGTAAAACATAGTATTACATGTTAGCCACTATTTAACCTGTGCCATATAGTCTTTTTTCAATTTTAGCCATTACTACACAGCAGCTTGTTTATATGAACTATATATGAACTATAGTAGTGTTTCTGATGCAAACAGATCAGTTTTACCAGTGCAGGGCAACAGTACATGATATTTTATTACTTTAAAACAATTTTTTTGTTGTAACTGTTCCTTTAACCCTAGTGATGAGCGAAATTTTTCACCGAGTTTTGCGGTAAAAATTATGCCCATAGGCTCCAATGGGTGAAAAAATTGCTGTCACCCATAGACTTAATTTTAGCTGTTTCACAAATTTTCTGCAAAGAAAAATGGATCAGAAACACCTGTCACTATCCCCTAGTTGTCAGTGTTACAAATAGTAACTTCCTGGTGGCTTGTGATTGTGACAATGCAGGAAGCTCATGAATGTGCTACATAAAGGTTTATACCAAGTTACACACAGGTATATAGTGTAGCACAGTAGACACTTACCAAACACAGTCAAGTTAACTTGTGCTTGTTTGCTGCCTTGTTTGTTCTCAACCACCAGTGTGTAGCAGCCGCAGTGCTCCTGGCGGGCCGAGGAGATTGTCAGCTTACTGGTCTCTTCGGTGTTCTCAATCTTGATAAATTCGCTTTCTTTAATCTGTGGGGTGCAAATAATCATTGTACATTTTACAACAGAACAGGACAACAAGCCAGCCACATACCACCATACCTGATAAGGACTGTGTTTCTAAGAACAAATTATGGTGCCTTACAGCAGCTCCTGCGGCTGCAGAAGTATCACATTTCATTACTCCTCTTCATAAATTACCTCTTTCCTGAATTTCATCCACATGCAGGTAATAGGCTGGGTCCCTGCCACCTTGCAAAGAAGTTCAACGGACTCCCCTGCTTTCACCTTTCTATCTTCAGGGAACTGAAGAATCTGAGGGGCAGATGCTGCAAAGGATAAAGGGCAAATTTATGGTGCACTTTATTTGGGACAATCAAGCTGGAACATGACCAAGACCTGCTGGCAGTCCTTATACTTGACACTAGCTCATTTGGCTAATTTAGATCTACCGTCCAATACATTATAAAAATGGATATGAATAATGGAAAACACCCAGTAAAGCCATTTACTGGAGATGTCTAGGGACAAAGTTTTGTTGTTTAAGTACTTATGACTTCAATGTCTACTGGCAGATCATGGGCACCACTAGACTAGATGCAATTAAAGAGAATGCACAGGGATAATACATTAATTAGGGACAAATTGCACTATATCTATACCTAGAAATGTGGCACAATGGGAAAAAACAGATTGCAGGCTGGAACAACATAATAAGTTGTTGGTATTCCAAAGCAAAATCCCATTAGTCCCAGGGCAAAGTCATTCATTCTACCTGCTTTAGGAGGGGTCTTCGGAGCTGGCTTCTTCTTAATAGTAGCTTCATCTGGAAGCAGAGTGGAGGGATTTGTTATAAAACCATGATGGATTTTCTGGAAGGATTAGCTGAGGTTGGGAAAGGTTAAAAGAGACCTTTCAAGAGTTCTGACAATCCAAAAAGTTAGATGTTAAACATCTTAAATGAAGACAGAATTCAAATATGAGAAAGTAGTTGGGGGGGGGGGTTAGCCCTGTAAAATGGGACACTGTGTTATTAAATGAAACTGCAAGAGAATCCATGACAATGAATGAGATGCTGAAGATGGAGACATGAAATCCAGATGTTATTCTTGTTAATGTAGCAAGAATGATAGATTCAGCTGGAGAACCACCAGCCATGGGATGGAGAGATACAAAGCCAGCCACAAGAGATGTTGATGTTTCACAGACAATCAATGAGAACTGGGTGGAGACGAAGGGCAGCATAGACATAATGAAAACTGAGTATCCACTGGAGTAGAGCAGCAACAAGGATGATTAATACTGATGAACATGGAAGAGTAAGTGATGTAGGTAAACAGGTAAAATATATGGTTTTGAAGAGCAGAGAATGGAAGAAGAGTTGTGTGGACAATGGTGAGATGAAATCTGAATTCAAAAGATGATGATTTTCAGTTGATGGGTACAAATGAAAAAACACCAAAAGAAAGTAGGTTTTCCATAGTAGAGAACAGAGAGGCTTATGTAGAGAGAGATCAGTGGTTTTCAGCTGAAGGTTAGAGACAAAACCCAAAAACAAGAGATGATCTCAAGTTTAGACATACAAAGGGATAAATGAGTGGAGCAGACACACTGTAACCAGATGTAACAATGTTGGGGTAGGACAGGTAGAGCTGAGTAGACAATGCATTTTTAATATGCAGCAGAGATGATGATGATGACTGATGATGATGATAAAGCATGAGCAATAAGAAAAAGTGTAGTTGGACAAGAAAATAAATAAATATGGGCATCTCAAAAGAGATGTAAGCAATGAGGTGTAAGAGATTCTTTATCAGTGAAGACAAAATAAACCTTGTCAACGCTTGGGCAACCCCCAGACATAATGTAATGGAAGGAGATGTTTTAGAGGGGAAAATGACCTGAGTATAAGATACATTAGTGCTTAGGGGACACAGGGGCAGAAGTTACACATTTCAGTGCAGCATGGACCTGGTGTAGATGAGGGAGCACAAAATGAAAAGAGATCGAGACTTGGACAGAGTAGTGGAGATGAAAAAGAGTGGAACACAGAATGAATGTATCCGTTAGACACATCTGTAAGAAGTTACACAGACTAACCCAGCAATGCTCTCCCCTAAAGTGGATCCAGGATAGAAAGGGCTGAGACCCGATTGCACAAAAATAGTCACTTTTCCATGAAAGTTGTGAGCAGCCAGGCTAGGAAGAAGCCTGCTGATATGTTCCCACAGATATTTATAGATAGGAGGGCTGCTCATTTCAATAGAGAAAGGGAACTGTGGAAATATCATATAAATGCTTTTTATTTATTTTTTTAACTTTTTGAACACAGGTGCCATCTTTGCGCCTTTACAGTACCGGATAGTATAATACTGGATAGTATCAAAGGAAGTTGTATAACAGTAACAAACCATTAACAGCAGGCAATCAGAAGTTTATCTTTTACTGGCTGAGTTTAGTGAGTATAATGAAGGGTAAAATCTGATAGGTTGCTATGGTATAGCAAGGCTTGTATACTCCAGTTACTGTGCACATATACTGCAAATTTGTCACAGGGGCCACTATAACAGACTCTCTGGCACTCTGGTGCCTGTAACAGTACGATTACTGTGTTTTATTATAGTTTCTAAAACATCAAAATTTTCCTTGTAGCTGTATAAATGTTAGGGTGGGAGAGCACTGCAACAAATTCAGAAATACCCATGGAGACATCTGTAACACAGACAGTAGTATGCACAATGTGACCCTCTTACACTATATGCTATATCCTTATGCTATATGATTTTGTAAAGGGGTGACATTTTTAAAAAAAAATTAGGTTAAACCAACAATAAGATTAGGGTATGTAAAACTGGGGTTTTACAGTAACAGTTCCACAGGCGGGGCACCTGGTGGCTCTGGCACAGTACCTCAGAGAAAGCTTTTCCACAGTCCATTACATATGATGATAAATTGCCATTAGCTGGAACTCGGATGTTGGGAACCTTCTGCTGAACTCAGCAAATTGCCTTATTTGGTAACTTGTTACAAAAGAACAAGAGCAAACATCTATTGTACGGATCACCTTCCATCCCGTGCACATCCATCCATGCCCCCAAGAAAGGAATCAAGGCAGTCCACCCCTCTGCCTTGTTTTATTTAATCCATATTTCCTTACTTATGATTTTAATGTTCCTGATCAATAGTATTCCTCCTACCTTATGGTATAAATTCCAAAAAATTCCAGTGAATGCCAAGTAAGGGCTGTGATTGGCTATTTGGTAGCCCCTATGTGGGCTGGCAGCCTACAAGAGGCTCCATTTGGCAGTACACCTGGTGTTTATGCAACCAAAACTTGTCTAAAAACCATGAATTCAAAAATAAACATCTGCTTTGAGGCCACTGAGAGCAACATCCAAGGTGTTGATGAGCAACATGTTGCTCGTGAGCTACTGGTTGGGTATCACTGGACTAGACCATGGAGAGCATGTAAGAAAAGGAGTGGCTTAGCCAACTATGTTGGATTTACAACCCCCTGGTTGATATAGCCACTGCAGGGCTCCCATAGCTTCCATGGCTCGTCACAACTTGGCAGCCAGAATATCGAGTGAGAGATCTTGGAGGTATTTGCTCTGCTCTCTGTCCAGAGGCTGACACCGAGTATATACAACTGTCAGCCAGAAATGTTCTTTTTCCCAAAATGTGTTTTCCATTCTAAAGAGGATTAACTGAAGTGAGATGAATCCTCTACAAGTCTCAGATGCAACTCAGCAAGTGCACCTCATACAAGTGTGTTTAAAGAAAGAGTAGTGAAAAATTAGTGTTCACTTGAGAGGAGAAGAGGAAAAATCCAGTGAGGCAACATTTAAGCTGATGAAACCTTTTATATTTGGATGTATTTGACAGAATACCACAGCTCTATGTGGATCAAGGGGTATACACAGGGCCATATGTGGCTCATGCAAGGTTGGACTGCCACACAACATAGATTTGCCACTCTAATCTGCCACTTGGACTAATTCCTTGCAAGCCCACCCCTTACCCTAGGTACTGCAGGTTACCCTAGTGGTGTGCAGTTGTGTCCAATCACAGAATAAAGTGCTTTTGTTTATAGAGACAGGGCCTTGTTCAAGGAGTACATCCAGGGTCCCCAACAAAATACTGGACATACCTAGTGATGGGACCCTGTACAGTAGCAATCCCTCCCTCCTTATGGTTTATCTGCTTCTGATGGAGAACTCACTATGAATTTCACTCTAAAAGTCCTTTGGGCTCATAACTTGTTTACAGATATACAGAAAAACTTCAGTAAAAGTCACTCTGCTATAATTCCAGGGGTACCCGGGGCACAAATAAGCACTCACCCCAAATATCACCCTAACTGGCCTTCAGGCTGGGCCCCCTTATGTCATAACAAGGTTACAGATATATGGAAACATTGGGGTAACAGTCACCTTGCTATAGTTCCAGGGGTACCCAGAGCACAAATAAGCACTCACCCCAAATCTTAACCTAACTGGCCTTCAGACTGAGCTACCGTAGCTCATCATAAGGTTACAGATACAGGAGAACATTGTTGTAACACTACCCTAGTAGGGTACCCAGGACATAAATAATCACTCACTTCAAATCTCACCAAAACTGGTCTTCAGGTCTAGACTATAGAGGCAGTTTTATCCTGCACAATCAGGTCCTGCGAGACCACCCTATGATAAATGTCTCTGGGAATTTATCCCAGAATATTATTTCACACAGTTATTTCCTCCCATAGGGACTGGGGACACTGGCTGGACTGGAGAAACAGAGAAAAGTTCCCAGAAGAACAAGAAGATTGAGGGAACCAGACTTTGGGCGCCTCAGACAACTCCATTTGGCGTCTGGGAGGGAAAGAGGCTCACAGAGTCCTATTCTGTGGGCAGTAAAGGGGTTAATCCATTCATGTATCTGCACTCACCCCTACAGGATATTCACATGACCCGGGAGAAGGGTGAAGGAAACACACGTAACTCCAGGGCTCTCAATTTTGGATTAGGTTTAACCAGATACATTCTGCTCCATTGTGAGGGTAGTGAATACATGAAAGAAACACTGAGCAGAAAGTGGAATGCACTACGGCACTAAATTAATCTTTAAATAGAGAAACTACTTTACAGCAACTATTACAATTCCCAGCACTTCCAGAATTTAATTTATATTGGTCAGATATTGCAAAAATGAGAAAGAGAAAAAGATATACAGGCTTTGTTGTTAATTGGTCTTCCACTAAATATGCAGTTAAAGATGCCCATGATGACTGTTATGACATGTTCAACGGGCAGTGCCATGTTGCCCACCCACTTACTTTCTGTTGCGTTGCAGAGAGGAGCATTGCTTCTGGGTTTCTTACTCTTCTTAATCCCCTTGTTGCCAGAGGTATCTGCAAGCAAGGGCAATAGATTTATCAGGTCACAAGGACACAGGTGCAAGCAGTCTGTCACAGGATGGCTCGGCAGTCCACAAGTAGAAGGGGGGCCCCGTTATGAGACCCTTAGTGTTAAACAATGGGCAGACACACGGTATGAGCTCTAGAACAGCTGAGGGGATAGAGGAGCGATCCTTTGTAATCCCCACAGTGTATCCCGGCCTGGTGTCCCTATCACCCCCTCTGTAACCAACCCCAACCGCCTGCATGCCGCCTGACATCAGGACACTGAAATACCTTCCGAGAGGCAACAGGCTGTGGGCATGCCGTTAATTAAAGGGAAACTTCAAGCTAACTTTTAGCAAAATTGATGACATTTAAAAGCAGTTGCAAATGGTCAAATGGAATATATATTCCTCCCCCATACACCCATCCTTCAAATGTTCAAGTAACATAGTACCTGAGACTGACACACACCCATCATGTTGAACCTTTAAGGATTATAAATGCCTCAAAGTGAAGACAATAAACTTTGACTTCAATACTAACAAACGTGATTTAAGTTTAACTTCCCCTTTATGCACAACACAGTTTGGACAGAGGAAGTTCAGCAGCAGCCAGTGTTGAAGCATGGATACCCTGCAACCTGACTCTCAGATTAACCCCTGATATGCTGCCACACTGTTGCATCCCACAGAATTCTTGTGCCCCTGCTGGTAAGCAGACATTGCACATCTAAGGGGGTCGTAGGAAATATCACTACAATACTACTGCAATAGGAACAGTCCAGGCAGATCTCTCACAATGAGTGCCATAGATATTTGTGCCAATGATGCCATCAAGACAAAAGGCAACGCAACAGCTTCAGATAACACTGAGCAGTGAGGGATTTGTCCATGAGCCTGGGGTTAAATTTCATAGGATGATGCCCCTTGGGGAGCTACTGTGTTTAGTTTTATGGCACCCAGAAATGAAAGCCAGGCTCACTTGCGTCAGGGACAACTGGAAAATCGCAGACATACCTTCTACTGTGACATTACAGGAGCACTCTGCCTTCCCGGCTGAATTCTCTGCCACACACAGGTACTGGCCCTCATCTTCTGGGAAGGTCTTCTCGATGCAGAGGGAACACAGAGACCCTGAAATAGAAAGTCAGTGGTGGCATTAAAAGCCAAAACCAAAACAAATAAGCCCATATGGCATTACAGTGGAAGGTGCCAACTTAGCTTCACAAGAATGTGCATGGCAGTTGGCACCCAGCACTGATTGACTAGCTGGCAACTAACACAGGGGTGGGGATATTTAAGCCATTCCCAAATACTCTTTACAATGCATTAAATTGGAATATACCCTATATGGATCAAGCTCACACACTATTTAAATAAACTACAGTAGCCTGAAGCAGGATGAGTAATAAGCCTATTCGCTATTAAGTTTGTATAGGAAATTAAACGGGGGTTCTGCTCTGAGAGCATCCCTTTATCCTGCATGACGTGTTCCAGCTATTCTCTCTCACAATCAGTCAGTTCCTGCCTGCTAGTGCCCGACCCAGTTATATGCACAACTGCCCCAATGGGAATATCCCCCGCAAATGTAACCAACACTTAAAAAACAAGATGTAATTAATCAGAACTGAATAATAATGTATGTAGTGCAAACATATCTAAGGAAAATGTGTAATATACAGAGCAGTTGATCAGAGGTGTAACTAGCTATTACTGGGCCCCAAAGCAAATTATTTTTCAAGGCCCCAAATGTCTATTTATTGAAATTCTATATGAATTAGGGCCTCATGGGGCCCCTATATCTCCTGCGTCCATCCATGTCATAGAAAAAATGTAGTAATATATACAGATCAGGAGGTGTAAGTGTATTATGCACAGAGCAGGGGTGTATAGGTACTATATACAGACCAGTGGGTGTGTTATACACAAAGCAGGGGGTGTATTTGTATTACACACAAAGCCTGGGGGTTATAGGGCTCAGCAAGGATCCTGAAAGCACACAAATTAGTCTTCTTTTCCCCCTGGATCAGAGAAGGACTGGGGGCAGGGAAATAATTTTGCTGGGGTGCCAGAAAATCTTTGCATGGACAGATAAGTATCTAAATGGACATATTTGGGCTGGAATCCAAATGTGCTCCCATAATTACTTGGTATTTCCTCTGGCAATCATGCGTGAGCCAAACAAACAGAATGTCCCAAGAGGCCAAGCTGAACCCCAGGGTTCTGGTTGCAATTCCCCTGCAGCACATTCACCCTGAGTGGGGGATTCTCTGTCAGGCTGGAAACAGGCACATCTGTATTACACAGATAAAACATAATAGGTTTGAGCAAATTCCTCTATGTGGTTATTCACTCAAGTTTTAAGATCATAAAAGTGAACTTTTCCTTTAAGATAACTGGAAGCCAGGCCTGGAGAAACTCCATGGTAAGAAATAAGCTCATTATTGCCATTGAATTTAGAGGTAACAGGCTCCCTGGAAAAAATACCCTGTCAGGGACCCCGAATATCTATAATCAAACTTGTATTTCACAAACTGTTATTGAACTACAACTCCCAGCATTCCTAGACAGCATTCGGCTACATCCCCTTAAATCTCCTATAACCCCACAGGAGTTAAATCGCCAGATTCTTTCTGTGAGACAGACATTCCTAAATTCCCATCCTTGTATGATCTGAGCTTGGTTCCCAGACATGGAGCTGCCCTACTGCTGCCCTAGTCATTCCTCTTGTTAGACAGCGTGAGACTGAGATTCCTTTTCCAATCATCACAAGGGGTAATGTGTGCATGTGTTTGGGGGATGGGGGTTTCATTAGCGTTCCATTTCAGAGGTACTGCTAAAACCCAGCCATTTTTTGAGACAAAGGGGAATTATAGGCCTATATAGGATAGGTGTACAATTAAAATGGAAAAGAATAGTGGTTTCACAGAAGGATTCTTAAGGGAGGGACAAGAATTAAAGAGCTATTAATAGTCAGGGAAACTGGATTTAAAGGGCTGTCAAGGGAAGGGTAAACAATAAAAGTATTTTATGGAGGGTTGAAATAAACTGCTGTAAATATTAGGGTGTAGAACTGAAACACTGGGGAGGGAAGAGCAAGAATTAAAGCAAAGGTGTTGATTAAAAAGGCTACTAAGGAAAACATCTGTTAAAGGAAGGGGTGGGGTTAAAGAGCAATTACAGGAAGGGGTGGGACTATAAAGTTATATGGCAATGGTTTATATAATATTAAAGAATGATAATGGAAAGTAGAGATAACAGGGGAATGGGAATGTTCACAATGGAGAACAAAAAAGAAGTGTAAAGGGCCTGGTCCAACAACAGTAGCATGAAGCAAAATTGGGGTGATACTGAGGAAATAATGAGGGATTAATTTCCTAATTCCCAAGCTTCTGGCACCTGAAGTGGGAGACAAAGTTCTGGCCTCTGAATGATCAGAGTAACCTGGTTCGATATATTGCACACTGTCAGGCACATAACTGGACAGACACCAAGTGCCCAGCAAGGCAAACTGCAAAAGTTATACACAATATGACAGCACTATAAACGGCAGGGATTATACACCAAGTACCAAACAATATAAAATGCAGGGAGTATACACCAAGAGCCCACCATTACAGACAGCAGGGATTATAAACCAAATGTCCAGCAAGAGAGATAGCAGGAATTATACACCAAGTACCAAACAATATAAACTGCAGGAATTATACACCATGTGCCCAGCATTACAGTCTGCAGGAATTATAGAAGTGTCCAGCAATAAAAACTGCAGGGATTATACACCAAATGCCTACAAATACAGACTGCAGGGATTATAAACCAAGTGCTCAGCAATATATATTGCAAGGATTATATGCAAAGTACCACACAAAAAAATTAGGGATGCACCGAATCCACTATTTTGGATTCGGGCGAACCCCAGAATCCATTGTGAAAGATTCGGCCTAACACCGAACCGAATCTGAACCCTAATTTGCATATGCAAATTAGCGAGGGGAAGGGTAAAAGCGTGGCGCACACGAAGTGCGCGGCCAAAAATTTTTTGATTTTTCGGATTCGGTTCAGCCAGGCACAAGGATTCGACTGAATCCGAATCCTGCTGAAAATGGCCGAATCCTGCCCAAATACGGAACCAAATCCTGGATTCAGTGCATCCCTACAAAAATTGTAGGGATTTTATACAAAACACCAAACAAACTGCAGGGATTATATACTAAATGCCCAGCATTACAGACTGCAGGGATTATAAACCAAATGCCCAGCAACAGAGACAGTAGGAATTATACACCAAGTACCAAACAATATAAACTGCAGGGATTATACACCATGTGCCCAGCATTACAGACTACAGGAATTATACACTAAGTGCACAGCAATATAGACTGCAGGGAATTTTTACAAAGTACCAAACAAAACAAACTGCAGGGACTATATACCAAGTGCCCAGCATTACAGACTTCAGGAATTATACACCAAATGTTTAGCAATACAGACTGCAGGGATTATACACCAAATGCTCAGCAATAGAGATGGCAGGAATTATACACCGAATACCAAACAATATAAACTTCAGTGATTATAAACCAAATGCCCTGCATTACAGTCTGCAGGGATTATGCACCAAGTGCTCAGCAATATAGACAGCAGGAATTATACACCAAATACCGAACAATATAAACTGCAGCGATTATACAGCAAGTGCTCAGCATTATATATTGCAGGGATTATATACAAAGTACCAAACCAAAAAATTGCAGGGATTTTATAAAAAGTACCAAACAAATTGAAGGGTTTATATACTAAATGACCAGCATTACAGACTGCAGGGATTATACACCAAGTACCCAGCAACAAAAACTGCAGGGATTACACACAAAGAACCAAACAAAACAAACTGCAGAGATTATACATCAAGATCCCAACAATACAGACTGCAGGAATAAGATTATGCACTAAAATCATAACATTCTGATGGCATGGTCCTGTCTGGGAGAAGTTGCCTGGTAAACAAGTCTGGCATTTTCCCATTTTCCAGAAGGCATTATTTCACAATCAGAACTGGTTTACAGTATGCCATCTTTTATTTAAAGCAGCAAACCCAAATATGTGCTTAAACAATTCTCCTACTGTATATTTATAGAAATGGAATGCATATTTTATAGAAATTTAATATATTTTATGGTACTACTAGAGGCAATATGCACTCAGTGACACCCATATAGCAGGCCTTTCCATTGGTGTACCCTACCCTCATTTACCCCCCCCCCTTGCTCTCCCCAGTGGTTTGTTACCTTCATGGGATAGTACAATGAATTTGGAGGATTTGATGACTTTTCCGTCCAGAGTCCATGTGATGGTTGGTGATGGTTCAGATGTGACCCGGCACTGCAACACCAGCTTTTCCCCATCAGTAATACGTACATCCTGCAGTACCTCCAAAAACTCTGGTTTTGTGGCTGCACTGTCCTTGTCCCCACTTGGGGCAATGGTCTTTTCCGCACTTGGGGCAATGGTCTTTTCAGCACTTGGGGCAATGGTCTTTTCCACACTTGGGGCAATGGTCTTTTCCACACTTGGGGCAATGGTCTTTTCCACACTTGGGGCAATGGTCTTTTCCACACTTGGGGCAATGGTCTTTTCCACACTTGGGGCTATGGTCTTTTCCACACTTGGGGCAATGGTCTTTTCCACACTTGCGGCAATGGTCTTTTCCACACTTGGGGCAATGGTCTTTTCCACACTTGGGGCAATAGTCTTTTCTACACTTGGGGCAACGGTCTTCTCCACGCTTGGGGCAATGGTCTTTTCCGCACTTGGGGCAATGGTCTTGGCTGCATTTGGGACAGTATTCTTGGCTACACTTGGGACACTGTTCTTGGCACCTAGGGTGCTGGTCTTGTCCACACCTGGGACACTGGTCTTATCTGCACTTGGAACACTGGTCTTGGCTGCATTTGGGGCACTGTTCTTGGCTACACTTGGGACACTGTTCTTGGCAGCACCTGAGACACTGTTTTTGCCTACCTCTCCATCCACTACTGGGCAGCAATTCACCTCTGATTTACCCCCCATGACCACTGGCTTTGCATTCTCATGTGGAACATTGTTAGGACTTCCATTCTCAGTGGGCACCTTTTTCTTAGCACCTAAGACCGACCTGAAGTCAGGAGTTGCAGCCTTGGTGATCACCTTCTCTGGAAGAGGGGTTTTGGGAGTTGATGGCTTCTTGCCCAGAACAGAACGGAAGTCCACCTGCTGTGGGCTATTGACTTTGCGTTCATCCTCGGACAGGGCCTTAGGTTTCACCTGCCTCTGGAGGTTGGCTCGGAAGTCCATCTGCTCTGGTGGGATATCCTTCAGATCCTCCTCAGAAACACTCCTTGTGCTAACCTTTTTCCCCAAAACCCTGCGGAAGTCAACTTGTTCCACCTCCTGCTGCCTGAGTTTCTCCTCTGAGCTTTCCTTGACCTCAACTCTCCTCTTGAGCACCCCTCGAATAATCTCCTGATCCTCTTCAGTTCCTGTGCCAAGACTCAGTTCATCCTCCTCGTCCCATCCATCCCTCTCAGAAAAGCACAGCTGCTCCCTCTGCCTGAGAGTCAAATTGGGAAAGAGAGAGAAGAGGCAATCAGTGAGGTTTGGCTTTAGGAAAAAAAAATCAAACAAACTCTCTTCTAGGAAGGGAAATGTCTTTAGGGGAGGGAGTTTGATTAGAAGGAACACAGTCCATTGCTTTATTGCATCAATGACGATTTCAGTGGCCTTATAAGGGAACGAGCCAAGAAAAAACTTCTGCCTTCATCTCGCTCTGGCTGTATCTAGTCCAGCACAGTGTGATGGGTCACATTTGGGGGGGATTAGCTTGGCTCTTGGGTATGGGAGGGAAGGGTATTAGCAAAGCAAAAAATAGCAGCGCCTTAGAACCTGCAGTGACTTACTGTGCATGAGAGTGACCCCCAGAGCTTCCCTCGACCATCAGAGAAACCTGGCAGCTGCATTCTCCCACCGCGTTCCTGTAAACAAAAGAGACGTTTCTTTTATATCCTGGAGCAACAACAATGAACTCCAGTTACTGTGTTTCTCCGTCTATAGGAGAGTTTGGCAATTAATTCTCCCCACACCCCTTGTTGCTCACACTATCACTTATAATTTATCCAATTATCTCAGGGCAAAGTACGGCAGCGTCTCCCTGGTCTGTGAGTACAGTGCCGTGATTAAAGGGACACTATCACCCTAAAACCCAAACTGCCTTTGTGCCTGCTTTATAGCTGAAACTCTATTTTTATAACAGAGCATTCTTTCAGTGGCACAGATCCTGTCTGATACCCATTGTAAGCAGCAGTTCTGTTCTACTTTTTGGATGATATTCTAGCTATCAGTATATCAGAGCATTCTGTCACAGTGGTACTTATCCTATTTGATACCCGTTGTAAGCAGCAGTTCTGCCCTGCTTTATGGCTGAGATCTCTAGCTATGTGTATGACAGATCATTCTGTCACAGTGGTACTTATCCTATTTGATACCCGTTGTAAGCAGCAGTTCTGCCCTGCTTTATGGCTGAGATCTCTAGCTATCTGTATAACAGATAGGATCTGAATTCTCTGATACCAGTTGCCAGGGAGTACTGAGATATATAATTTTAACAGCTGCAGGATGCTTGCAGGTTGAACAACCCTGATTTTTTTCCCCTTTAGATAAAATGGAGAATTCTAGAACAAAATTTTGATAAAACCATAAAATGCTGTTAATGGTTTATGTAACCAAAAAGTAAATCAACAGGACATATGCAAAAAGACAAACACCAGGCCCCCTGCCTTTTCCTTACTTACAATTCTCACAAGACACAGGACAGTGAACTATTGTCATCAAAAGATAAGCAAACATAGAGGCCACACAGACAGTTTAGGGTTGCTGGAATACATCTCCCAACATTCTCATTTGGTCTGTGGTTTTTGATGCAAATATATTGGCACCAACCTCCCTCAACAAATGAAAAAATCCCCCTGATCCCTAGAGGTTGGAAGAAACTGACAAGTGGAATAATGGTCAAGCAAAAAAATGACAATATGGGGTTGTCAAAGGAGGGTTTTTGTGACATGGCTTTTAGCTGGCAGTGGGGTGCTGGGATAGCACGGATGGACATTTACACATGCCAAAGGGGCGTCTTCCATAATCCAACTCCTGCCCCTTCTGTTCCTGCCAGCATCTTCCTGACCCTACTAAGGTTCATGGGAAAGCATGTAACTCCCTACAAGCTTAGACCTGACAGCTGCATTTTTTATACTTTTATTGCCCCTTAACCCCTAGGGTTTTTGCCACCCAAAAGGCAACTTTAGGAAAACATCAGTCCCATCCATCCTACCCTGCTGCTTTTTCGTTTATGTTTAAAAATGTAGTGTCACCATATATGGAGCTGAGAGTATGCTTGTGCCGGGAACGTGCCTCGAGCGAATACTCAGCGCAGCCTTCAATGAGATCTGCACTCTGCATTAGAGGCTGCTGATGTTTCATCTCACCTCTACGGCTGCCTGTGACTCTCTTTCCTGTGCTCAATACCATATAAATCCATATAAAAGGGTGTTCATCTGTGCAAAGGCACAGTAGCAAAGGAGGGAGAGGAATTCACTGTGAGCAGCCTATTAATAGGAAGCCAAAATTTCAAATTACTTGGCTAGGAAGTCACTTTCCGAAATGAGTTAACCCGCTCACTGCTGCCCTGGGATCAGTAAACCACAAGTTTTTATTTAGCAAAATGCTGCTTCCCCTAAACCCATAAGAAGGTTA
>CM044447.1:52976366-52999244 GCA_024363595.1 Xenopus borealis
ACTGCTGGTGCACCACCCTTAGATGCCAGGCGTAGACCCTGACCTGTGCTAGATTTGGGAGTGAAACGAGTAACAGATGTAACTTGCAGGGTTGTGGTTACTGATGGCTAACTGAAGGGCACAGTTAGAGGGGCAGGGGGAAAATACAGATGGGAGCGTGAGAATGAGCCAATCCTGCTCATTCCAGCAGATCAATCACTGTTATTTAGATTAACTGCTGTGTTAATGTGCCAGGACTGTGGGGCCAGTGGTTTGGGGGCAGCCAATGGGTAATTGAGACAATTAATAGGTTAATGCCCTGCTTGCCAATCTATCACAGCTGTTGTTTAAACCAGTGGCATTTAACCAGCATGTCATCAACCAATAAGTCAGCTGCAGAGGATGCTGGGAGTTTTAGTTTAGGTTGATTTTCATGGTGGTAGCATGTAATGCCCCTCTGCCCCCCTCAATTCTAGGGAAATGTTATTGCTGGAAAACAGAAAGCAGGTTAAACTCTCGTCTGTCTCCTGCAGAGATGGTTCCCTGCAAGGGATTTACATGACCACTCTGTATAAGGTGCCACATTAAAAGCCCTAAAACAGTAAAGGAAGGGGGGCTTACTTCAGCTTGATCTCGTAGTGGCCACCATCACTCAGCTGGACATTTCTGAGGATAAGTGTGAAGACATCATCACTCTGCAGGATCTTGCTGGTGGGAAGCACATGACCATCTTTCAGCCACTGTACTTGCGGGAAAGGATCACCAGCAATAGCACAGGACAGGATTACATTCTGCCCCAGGGAAGTCCTTGTGCATTTTGGTTTGCTGATAAACCATGGCTGGATTCCTTCCTGTGGCTCTGCATGAACAAATAAGGTGAGATCATTTGGGGTCCAATATACGATTCACTTTGATAAGTACAGAGAATCGGAGACCTGTATGTGGGTAGTATTAGGGAAATTGGATTCACTTAACCCAGAGGAAGAGTTCCCTCTCTGACCATGGGAAAGAGAGCAGCTCAGCCGCAGGAAGTACAGAGAGTACAGGGCAGGACTGAGTTCATTTACACAAGAGAGGTTGCTATCTCACCATGGGAAAGAGAGCAGCCCAGCACCAGAAAATACAGAGAGTACTGGGTGGGATTGAATTCACTTTCACATAGAAAAGTTGCTCTCTGACGATGAGAAGGAACAGCGCAGAAGTAGAAATCATAGCATTGTAATAGGGAAATTTGGATTTACTTAACCCTGGGGTGGTTCTTGTTAGACCATATAAATGAGAACAGCCAGGTGTGGGAGCAAATAGAACTAGATAATGAAATAGAAGTTGAGTGTAACATTTAACCATTAATAAGTATTTCTGCCTTCATCGGCCTCGCTACAGTTGTGCTGGGGAAGGCAGGACCTCTATCAGGGGGTACTGCAGTCAGAGGGCACAGAAATGGAAGAGTGTCTTTTGCAGGTTGCATAAGGGGTCTGGTTTGTGGGAGTGTGAAGAATTTGGGCTTAACTGGGTAATGGCCAGGGAAACTCAGGGGCATGGCTGTGCATGCAAAGGGCTTTTTTTTCCCTTTTGGGTCCATATTTTCCCTAGGGGGTGCCTACTAACTTAGTAGTATTGGGCCTCATGCTTACTGATGGGGGCCTGGAGGGTGGGGTTTGGCATATGTAAAGGCAGGGTCTGACCTTGTACAGTTAAGGTAGCCTCAGTTGTGGCTTGTCCCAAGCTATTCCATGCTTTGCAGGTGTAGGTTCCTGTGTCCTCGGGGAAGACTTCCTGGATGCACAGACGGTGCTCGTTACCACTCTGTTCAAAATGAAAATCTTCCGTCTCCTGAATGTCTTTTCCGTTATGGAACCAAAGGATCTCAGCAGGGGGGTTCCCTTCAGAGAAACAAATACATCAATTAGAGGGTTGCTAATATAACATAAGAGTAAGAGAAGTTACCTAGAATACGACTGCAGTGAATGCAGCAATCAGCCACAATCAGCCACAGCAGCCAGAAATTAGAAAGTGGCAATCATGTCCTACTAGCTCCATCTTGTCCAACTACTTTCATCTTGTCTCCGTCTTGTTCTACTGCCTTCATCTTTCATGTTGTCACCTCTCCCTACTGCCTCCACATTGCCCTACTGTATACATCTTCCCCTTATTATCTTCCAATCTTCACTGATCCTTCACATAGCATGCTATCCATAAGGATTATGGGGATCCCACCAAATGAACCGACAAGGCTGTGAGAACCTACATATATTTGAGAAGCAGTCAATGTACCTGAGACTTCCACTGTCATAAAAACTTGACTCCCATCCATAACCTGCAGATTAGCAAGGCACTTTAGGAAGACAGGAGAGCAGCTCTTAGGCTCTCGGCTGGCGCCTGGCTCTTCCACAGCTTTCTTTTCTGAAAATCAAGGGAAATAAGTAGGATAAAGGTAAATATGTGTTTATTCTGCTTTGTGAGGCATCACCTGGAACCAAAGGGGAACACATGCATTCCACTTGGGGCTCCCCAACTTCCCATGTGTGACATGTATAACAAATATAAATAAATTTGAATAATGAGTGCACCCCAGCAACTTGCAGTTATTAGATGTGTTACACAAGTGCCCCCCATTATCCTCTGTTTTATGCCTAGGTTAAGGGAAGTTCTGATCCAGGGCCATTCTGTAGGGTAGTAACATTAAACAGAACATCATGGATCAGGGAGAAACAAAATGAATTCCCCCCACCCCCCACCATGGATGTGGTGGAAATTCAGTGCTGGTCCCTACATCATACTAAGTCTGACAGTAACACTCGCTATGGAATTATCTGCCCCTCCGCTCAGTAACATACACACACAATCTGCTGGCACAGACCCGACTCCTGAAATAGAAACAATTAGTCTCAGCCGGACTGAACCTCCATCCTGCAGGGCCCAGCGCAGGGGATTCCAAGGTCCCATTACTCCTCATTCAACCTGAAACACTACAGATGTTATAGTCTATTTCACTGACACATCTTGCCTTATTATACACACTGACTTATTGTTACAGCCAGATACTGCCAGAGAAAGTGCATGGAAAGGAACCTGGAACTTTAAAATCCAAAGTAAAATCCAGGGTATTTCTGGATTTATGGGCAGGGATGTGCTGTGAGACTTATGGGCCCTTCTAAGCAGAACAGACTGTGCTCTTGTACCCTGGCAGCGGGCATCAAACATAACTCTGTCCATGGCCTTATAAATGATGTGAGAATAATCACTCTGTGAGCAGGGGGTGATGGCAAGCTCAATGCTGGGATGGCTTTATGCCCAACTGCTGTCTGACAGTGGCCATTTGCCTAATATCCAGGCTATGCCTGTTAGCAGTGTCATAGAGCAAAAACCAATGGGAATTGATGGGAAGAGAAATGCTTTTAAGACACTAGAGGGAGTCAGAGCGACAGCAGCCAAAGGCACATTCAGTCCCTCTGTAGGATTAATACAATAATATTTCAACCTTCCCGATAGCTTAATTAACAAATACATAAAATTCTCAGCGGTGGTGCCCAGGTACATGGGGTGGGCTGTGTATTTATTAGCGTATCTGCTCATACTCTACTCACTTTATAATTAGCACCGGGTATAAAGGTCAGAAAATGGATATTATGGAGTATAACTGGAGTTTGGTGGCAGAGCTGAAAACTAACATTTAAATAGAATAGTTTAATTTAAAATGAAAGACAAAAAAAAGTGAGTTGCGCAATTTAAATAAATCCTATTAAAGGAGAATATAAGAAATGGAATGAAGCAGGGGCTGTATTATAGGGTAAATGTCCACATCTGGCTAGATCAGGGATCCCCAACCTTTTGAGGCCGTGAGCAACATTCAGAAGAAAAAGGAGTTGGGGAGCAAAGCTGGCATGGAAAATGTTCTTGGGGTGCCAAATAAGTGCTGTGATTGGCCCCTTTTGGAAGCCCCTATATGGATTGGAAACCTGTATTGAGGCTCTGTTTAGCAGTACACCCGGTTCGTATACAACCAAAACTTTCCTCCAAGCCTGAAATTCAAGAATAAGCTCCTGCTTTGAGGTCACTGGGAGCAACATCCAAGGGGTTGGAGAGCAACATGTTGCTCACGAGCTACTGGTTGGGGATCACCGGGCTAGATGATTGCAATCTACTTCAGCACTGACCACTGGATAGAGAGCAGCCCAAAAGCAGAAAGTCTGAGTATTGAGGAATATTGCTCTCCTACTGCACTTATCCAGGTACATAGCCCTGAACCTCCACTTCCTCCTCCTGGGCTGTTCTCTTTGCCGTGGTCAGGCAGAGGGTGGGGATAGATACAGTAGCTGCCAAAATCCACCAATCTGCTTTATATTGCCACAGAAATTATTACAAAGAAAAACATTAATGGCCTCACCCATTCCCTTAATATAGGAAAGAGAGCAACAGACGATGTACAGACAATCACATCTTCTGAAAGGAGGTTCCTTTATGGGGGTCCTAATGCATTAAATCAAATGTCCCCAAGATTCTCTGTAATGTACTTTTTATAGCTTTGTCACCAACCTAAGCAGACGCACACCCAGTTAAATAAAGGGTTAACCGCAGATTGCATATAAACCAATCGCATCTTATTGTGTGTGTGTGAGAAGCCTGTGTGTATATGTGTGGCGCAACTATTAATAGTCAGACCACGCTCCCTTCCCATTCCCATCCCATATCTCCCAGACAGGCATAAATAGACTCCAGGAATGAGATTTATATTCAAGATCCATAAACCAAAAGAAGCTCTGATCAGAAAAAAAAAAGTGGAAACATTTTTGCAGTAAAAATAGAGAGAAAGTTATCAAGCGTGGGGCCGACTCTTCCCAGAACCAAAAGGGCTCTCAGATTTAACCCTTTCAGCCACGGAGGGGGAGGTAGTTTCTCTCCCCCTTCCCCATGGACACTTTTCCTTCTAAAGTTAGCTCATCTCTCCCCCTGACTCCTGTGACTTGCCCCTAATGTTTGGAAAGCATTGTCTCTTTCCCTAGAAAGAAATGTTAATGGTAAAGGGTCCTCTGACTTTTGGTAAAGCTTCGTTCAAATTCTATTTGCTCAGGGATGCATTAAATTCGGCTAAACTCAAGCCTTTTCCAGCAGGATTCAGATTAATCCGAATCCAAGTGCCTGGCTGAACCAAATTTGAACCCTTAGAATCAAACAACTTTTCTGTCTATTTTCTGGTACACAAGTGACTGTTTCTACTTCCTTTGCAAGGGGGGAGTGTACTTCCTGATACTCATCTGACATCTCTACTTCCTCTGGGTGGGGGAGTGTATACTCTAGAACTCATGTGATCGTCTCTACTTCCTTTCATGCTAAAAACACCCACTTTTTAGCAGGACCAGCAGATCCTACACTTTCCTCTGCCTATGATGTGTATGCAGGCAAAGGAAAGCGGATCCGCTATAATGCGAGAAATGGATAGACAGACCTTGACACAGACACAATGACAGTTACACATAACTATAAACAAAAAATAAATGGATATTGGGAAATAATTAATAATAATTTGGAAATAATTATAATAATGCAACTGTGGAACTAATGGGCTATTTGCAGTTCATTATTAAAACCTGAATATTCCCACTGATTGATATTAAGCCAGGAAGGTACCCAGTGCTGTATGATAATATTATAAGGGAGTTAGCGTGCAACAGGAGGGATGAACTGGGGGCCATGCACCCCAGTTTCTTGTTGGGGTCATATTTCCCAGTATCTGAAGAAAAAAGCATGTGTTCCAAACAAGAGGGTGTTTAGTCTTGGGTAAAAGCGTCAGAGGAATCCTTGGCAGGCAGCACAGGAAACATGGGAATTGATGCCTAACCTGGAATCAGAGCTACAAGGAATGCGCCCGGCCTGCGGAGCCGACCATGTATGGTGCTTGCAGAACACTTTGGCTCCCGGGAATCATAAATCTTTAGATCCAGTGAGAGACTTAACTCTTGGGGTGGGGGGGGGGGAAGAATGGGGCTGGAGGAAAGGACTATTTGACAAGGGGTTCAATAAGTTTGATTTTTTTAATGAGTGTTGGGGGATACAGGTTTCCCCACAGCCTATACCATTATCACCTACTAAATATGATCAGCCAATGGCTTTGGAGACTTGTAGTTCAATAATAAATAAAGGTCTACAGGCAGAACATCGTCACTCCAAACACACACATTTATTGCTCTACAAAGAACTAGCAATGGCTTATTAAAGGTAGCAGTTGTACTACACTTAAAGGGAAGAAAACCACCATATAAAAATAATACATAATGCAATCGGTAAGCAGAACCTAAATCCAGTATTATGCCACTGCCTGCTCCCATCCCTTTAACTTTGCCAGTGATCAGTGATTGGATCTTTCTCAGTAGGGGCTGCCTTGGCAACTGTTTGGTCATGGTTCGTTTTGGGCTTCATCAGTAATAATGAAACAGTAATGGCCAGTGATGACTCAAGAGAGGGTACGAAAGATTGATATAATTGGGAGTGAGCAGTTAATCACAAGGATTGGTGGGAATGGAGCTAAGTAACTGTTCCTATCCCTTTAAAGATCCTTTAGGCACTTATTATTATTATTATTATTATTAATAATGGGGACAGTACTTTCAACTGGAGAGTGAGCTGTTAAAGCTCATTGGCTCAAAGGGGGATTTTACCTGATGTATGGTATAAACAATGACATTCTACAACAACTCTTGCAGTTGGTCTTTTTTAAATACTTTCTGCATCACCAATAGAGTATATGTGATGATGGCCAATATTATTTTGGGTAGCATGGGCCTATGTAGGTTACAACTGTATCCTTCCCCTTTAAAGCTCAGCACCAGATGCAGAGTTAGAGTGGGAAAAAAAACGAGACCTGACTCATATTGAGTGATTGGGTGCTGGTTGGTAGAGCCACATGTAATGTTATAGAATGTGAGTTTCCAGAACAGTGGGAGCATGGTTATCATTTCCCACCTTGTCATAAATCAGATTCTCCCAGAGAATTCCAGACCTTAAGATGCTGCGGGGCCCGAGAATGGATCCTGGAAAATTCTGCTCTAGAGATGTTCCACAAACACAGTCAGCGGGAATCTGTGTCTTTCCAATGCATCTGTCAATTATTCCCAGGCCCCTGTATGTTTCTTACACTGGGGTTTTTAAAGAGATATTCCCATCACTGTTACCCATTCAGTGGTTTTATTTCCTCTTTCCTTCCTACCTCTCACTTTCTGCTAGCTAAATCTATCCTGTTGCTTTCAGGCAGTGCTGTAAATGAGCCTAACAGAGTAAGCAATGCATTCTGGACATAACAGAGCTGCCCAATACAAGACAACATTGTCTAGAGACCATAAGTCTTATTATTAGTACCCAGCAAGATGCCTAATTAGCTAGTTTGCCTAGCTAATGATTACACACACACAATGAGGTGGCAGCTTAACGGACTGGCTTTCTAATGAGCTTAAGGGGTATTTTCTATTTAATGAGTTTCCTAAATGCCACAACTATAGAGACCAGCACCTCAGTTCCTATATTTTAGGTGTCTGCAATAGCTGTGTTAGTGTTAAGATACCTCAGTCTTGGCAATAGACAGAGCATAAAACACATTATTCGTTTCACCTTGTGTGGTTGGGCATTGTAACAATTATATCATATAGTAGGAGAGGCCTTATTTTGTTTATTTGCTTATTTGGTTGAACGGCAACAAAAACCCAGCAAGTAAATGGTTTGCCCAACCTACAGGTAAACAGGGATTTTTGGCTGGAGAATTGGAGGAATTACAAGTGGTTTAGCTATATAACTTAACATATAAAAATGCATATATGCATGGGGCACAAACCCAATAAACCCCAAGAAATCAGAAATCTTACCCGTAACCTCGCCATGAGCTAAATCCTTCTACCTGCGGAGCTGCACTGTCCCTTCCCATGTCCCCAGCCCCACTCCCCCAGGCAGCAGATGCTGAGCTGGATTTCAGCTGATTAGTAAGAGGCAAGTATTGGATAATCAGATTAGACTTGGCATGTTCTGACTGGCGCTCATGTATTGGGCTTCTTGATTCACTGCGCTGATCTCTGCTTCAAAGTGGTCCATTTAGTGTCATTAATAGCACAGCTTGTACAGACTTGTGCATTACATTAGACTTGTGTGGGGCTCTTTGGCCTTTTGTGCCTATGTTCACTCTCAGTTCAGACATGGCTGCAAGTACAGGTGGACGTGGGAAGAACTTTGGGGCAGCAGCTTGCAAAATAATCTTTTCCCCCTCCTCTCCCTGTTCTCAGATGATGTCACTTCTACTTTATGATGATGTCACTCACTGCCAGATGTGCACCTGTATTGTTGGCTTCTGTTGCTTATTCCAACCGCAAATACTTCCTTTTATATATAACATTTATGCTCAAAATGCCTCAGGGCCAGACACACATCTGGGTGTCTGTTTTACAGTATAGAAATTAGATTGCAAGCTCCACTGGGACAGGGATTGATGTTAATGAGAACATTCTCTCTGAGAAATATGAGAGCTGTATAAAGATACAGGTATGGCATCTGTTATTCATAAACCCATTATCCAGAAAGCTCTGAATTATGGAAAAGCAGTCTAGACTAGGGATGCACCAAATCCAGGATTCGGTTCGGCCTTTTTCAGCAGGATTCAGATTCGGCTGGCCGAACCAATACTAATTTGCATATGGAAATTAGGGACGGGGAGGGAAATCACGTGACTTTTCATCACAAAAACAAGGAAGTAAAAAAGTTTTCATTTTTTTCCTTTCCCGGCCCTAATTTGCATATTCAAATTAGGATTCGGTTTGGTATTCAGCAGAATCTTTCACAAAGGATTTGGAGTTTTTTGCTAACAATAAGTATTGGATGTATCAGAGCCGAGTTGGACACTTATCATCCAGCAGATTCATTGGCTCTCCTTTGATCAGATTAACTCCAGTGGTATTTAGAGACACTAATAGGTAAACTCACTTAGAATTGAGAAATGACTACTGACACCAACGCAGTGATCCCTCCTTAACCCCATCGTCATTTCAGCAAATCACTCTGACTGCTCTAAACTGAACTTAAATCCCAAACTGAACTATCATGTACAAAACCAAGGTGGGCTTAGAGCAGTGGTTCTCAACCTTCCTAATGCTGCGACCCTTTTAATACAGTTCCTCATGTTGTGGTGAACCCCCAACCATAAAATATTAAAATATTTTCATTGCCAGCCCAGAGAGGATTGTTAGGAATGTACAGGAAAAAGCGTGTCTGCATAAAGGTTTGTTTTCTGTGCCTAGTGCAGCAAAAAGTTTTGGCCACATCCATTTTGTGGCCACACCCCAATTACCATGTTAATTTTACAAATTTTAAATGGGCAGGGAGAGCTGTATGGCAGTGCCTACTAAGGGGACATAGAAAGTTGTAATGCAATTGGCTTCCCTACACAGGTTACTGAACTACAACTCCCAGCACCAACACCCGGAGAGCTACAACCTTGCCCCAGGGCTAGTGGGGAGAGAGATAAACCTGCTCCTGGAACCCCTTAAGGGACCCCTGTGAAAGGGTTGTTCGACCCCCATAAGGGTCCCGACCCCCAGGTTGAGAACCACTGGCTAGAGGATGAGATAATAATTCCATAAATTACATTCAGTATTGTGTGGATGTGGCCAGTTCCGAGACTGAGATTCCGAGCAGACCCTGACTTTTCATGTACACAGAGTCCCAAACAGCCTCCATATGTCCAGTAAAAATTTAAAATAGAATAAGGCTAGAAATGCTGTATAAATATGAATTTACTGCACCACAAAGCATAATCAAACAAATGATTTATGCTTTCGAAGCTGGGCACAGGGGGCTGTCATCTTGTAACTTTGTCAAACGTCTTTGCAAGACCAAGACTGTGCACATGTCATAAATGATCAAAACGACACAAGTCAAATAATATCTGCCAGAAGTTGATACAACAAGACTGATTAATAATCAGAATATACAGACTGCATTGGATCCTGAGTTGTCATGGATTTTATAGTTTTTGTATTGTTTAATACAAACGTTCTCCAACTCTGCAGAACCAGTGGCTGCAGCAAAATAATCCTCCAAATAGAATCCCAGTTTATCTGTTTAAATCTGGCTCCATCATCTTTGTCCCTACAACTGGAATTGGAAACAGTAAAGGGGATGTAAAGGCAAAAATAACATCCAATACAAATCTCTACACAGGAAACAAAGCTGCTTGAGTTCTGCATGGCTGGGAAGTAAGGAGGGGGCTCCCCCTGCTGTTCATAAGTATGACTGTTTCTCTGCACAGCAGTTAGGGACCGTCTGACAATTACTATAAACAGCAGTAAATGAAGGGAGAATTTCACAGAATACAATCAGGTTTCTTATAAAAACAGTACACATTTTTTAATTAAACTATATTGGAGATAGATTTCTTTTTTCATTAAAGAAAGTAAAAATGGGATTTTATTTTTTTGCCATTCCTTGTCCTTTAATAATAGTAAAGGGGCATCTGCACAGGGCCCACTGGTTTTGGGAACCCACTGCAGCCTGCCGCAGTCCAGAGAGAAAGCCCGGAGGAGAAGCGATGCATGATGCGTTGGAGGAAGAGAGACAGGATACAGCCCCAGTCCCCCAGCACGCTAGTGGGGCCCACTGGTTGACTCTTTGCCCAGGGCCCTCCAAGGCATTACAATGGCACTGGTGCCTATGGTATCTTACAGCAGCACCTGTGGCATTTGCACAAATCCACAGGTTATCAGTCCAGGAGTGTGGTGGTGCATTGTATTTCAGGTATTCTCTGTGCCAAAAATGATCCAAGTGCTTTTGGAACTCTCTGTATTCATGTACCAACCCACAGAAAGAATTGCTGCAGCCCCTTAGGTCCCTGGACTGGACCTGGCACCTTTCTATAAATGGCAAGTTTCCTGTGCACATGTCAAACATTTTTTGGAGGTGAAAATTCCTGTGTAAGAATGGGGCCAGCACCTCACGTCTGTGGAACATACACTAATTTGAGGGTTAGGCTGAAAGCTTCCAGAACCCCCCCCCCCCGGCCTGCTCTGGCAGTAAATATATCCAGATCCTGTGCGTATTGCCCTGACCAGCGTTTATATTCAATGCTGATTTGTGTAGGAACGTTCTTCAGGACGCTCAGAGTATTTTCCATTGACTCGATCCCTTCATCCCAGAGATTAAGGCAGGAATTTACAGGCTGCTTGCTACCTCTTTTAGCTACTTACCCCCTTACCGTAATTCTAGGAGAAAGAACTGCATTCATTTGTATTTGGTTTACAACAGACACAAGACTCATACATCACCAAGTCTGGCATCACTTCCCCATTTATGATGTCTCTGAACTGGTGACATAATTTCCTTAAAACCAAGGTAAATCGTAGCAATCAATAATTATATAATAACAGGGGAACTTCCAGACCAACTGGACCCCCTAGGAATTACTCACCAGTCACAGTGACTGTTGCAGAGCAGGACACCTTTCCACTGCTGTTCTGCGCCAGGCACATATAGACTCCCTCGTCCTCTGGCAGGGCATCTTGAACCCGCAGCTTTGCCACCCCATCTTCATATGAAGAGTGGGCATACTGGATGGGATGGTCTGTGGATACAGAGAGTTAACACTACTGGAATTTCCTCCCATCTACCAAATATATTCAGGCAGTGTAATTGGTGTGTGCTGGGACCTTAGATTGTTAGCTCCACTAGGAAGGGACTGATTAGATAAATAACAATAATAATCTTGATAAAGAACCACTAAATGTGTCAAAGCCTTCCAGTATAATACAGGACTGAGAGTTCGCTGTATAACTCTGTATAGCCTGCGGCCTTGTGCCTATATATGGTCACAGAACCCCTCAATGAGGTCTAATATCCTTATAATTTACAGTAGGGGGTACATTATCCCTTGTTTTACATGAGTGATCTCAGAGTTCCCTGTTTAACTCAGCCTGCAGCCTTGTGCCTTTATATGGTCACATAACTCATCAGTCATTTCTAATGTCCTTGTAACTTTAAGTACAGGGGTACATTATCCTAACCTATCCTATACAGTGGAAGGTAAAGCCATTTGGCTGTTATTTTACCCAGTAAAATACAAAGATGATGCCAATGTCAATAAAAGGGAAGACAGATTACAGAAGTGCCAGGCTTACATTCAGCCCAGTTCCTTTATATGGTCACAGAACTGCTCACAGGGTACATAATCCCATATATAATAATAGTCATAGTTCTAACACTACATTTATTCCCCCTGATCTTTCCATGGGTCAGAGTTTACAATAACCAGAACTAGGACTTCTACAACTGAATGATCAGAGCTTTGACACTGCCCCCCTGTGGGACATCAGAGAATAGCAGGAAGAGAAGACATAACGAGCAGATCTCTGCGTCTATGGCCACTTTAAGATTTTGGCTTAATCTGACTCACCAGTTGCTCAGTGCAAACAGCTGCTCCCTACACAACACAATCCCAGAACCAGGAGAAGCGCCAGGCAGTGAAAATGAAAACTACTTGTCACTTTTGTAGGAAGATTTGGGGTGGAAACACTGAATTCTCCACTGATGACTCTACATTGCAAAATTTGTTTCTCAATGGCTTGGTGCAGGCTCCAAGTGCAATCAGTGATGTCACTACTGGAGGTGCGATCACACCCGAGCCCGCACCCTCTTGGGGCCTACCTGAGCCATAATAAGTGTTATCACAGGCGGAAGCATGGGGAGAATTTCTTGGAGTTTGTACCGGGGGCATGATTCTTTAGAGGGGGGCTCGGCGTAGGCCTGGGAGTACATCCTGCACCAGGCCTGTCGATCACTAGTTACACCACTGGGTGCAGCAGTGAATTAGTAGTGGGCGGAACCCCCAGAACAATGATATTTGGCCAAATGTTTATTGGCAAAAAATGTTCATCTGTTCAGCCCATATGCCAATCAGTCAGATACCTTGAAGGTCTGCCAGTGCATGGCCAACGTAAGCCAATGTTAGAACTGCACTCAGTACTTACCCATAAATAGGGATCTGATATTTCATTCTCTTGGACTGTACTCTTCCCACTGTATAGCCAGTGGGTAGGTATGACCTAAATATAAGACAGGTAAACTGCTATACATTGATTTCTCTACTCTATTGTGTATATTCAGTAGAAAAACCTCTGATGAGCTGGTCAAACCAAGCCTCATCCTCTTCCCGGTCATTGGAAAGAGAGCAATCCAAGAGCAGGAACTACAGAAAATCAAAATCTGTGCATAGGTAATTTCTAGGAGAAGATTGGTTTCACTTACGCAGATAAGGTTTATGTCTGAAAAAGAGAGCTGGAACTGCAGCAAATTTAACTCTGTGTCTGGATAAATTAATCCAATCTCCTCACAGTACTTATCCAGGTACAGAGCTCTGATTCTCTAAACTTCTTGATATTGGGCTGCTCTGCTTCCAGTGGTCAGGCAGAAACTTAATCTGGGTAAGTGAATCTGATCTGTTCCTAGTACTTAGACACAGGGTGGTTATCTGACTATGGGGAACAGAGCAGCCCAATGGGCAGAAAGTACAGAGAATCAAAACCCTACACTAAAGTACAAAAACTGTATCCATTTACCTAGGCCTAGGGGGACCTTAATAGTTCTCATTTGGCCTTAAAATATAATTCTGTATCTATAATTGTATGAGTGATAATTGTATGAGTGATAATTGTATGAGTGAGAGCTGGAGCCTTACCATTCAGCAGCCAAATGATTTCAGGAGCAGGTTGCCCCTCAACTGAACACTCCAACACAAAATCCTCCCCCTCCATAACGGAGCAGCCCTGTAGCTCGTGGACAAAACGAGGCGCAACCTCTTCCATCTTGCGCCCTGCAAATCAGACAAGATAAAATGTTAGCACTTTTGTTTGCAGAAAATTAATTCTTCAAATTGAAATCCACAAATTAAAGGGGAAACTGGTCTATATTATAAATTTTTTTGTCTTTTTATTTTTTTATTTTTAGCAGCCTCTCTGATGAGTTTAAACCAAATATGATGTATTTCATTCCAATTTTCCAGTATCTGTGTTTTCATTATTCGCTGCACGATGCTGTTGCTGCGTTTTTTTTCATTATCTGCTGCACTGCTGGTTCTGATTCAGAAACATGTAGCAAAAGTCAACTGATTTACAGAGCTGAGGCTCACAGCCTTTGCTACATCATTTCACAAGACAGACACAGTAGACACAGCCAAAAGCTTTTAACCAGTTCATTGTGACATAATAAACATGCCCTTTTAACTATTCTCCAGACTGATGCTGGTTACTAAAGCCTGGTTACTTGATTTAGTGATCTGACAAAATCCCACTATTCAGTAGACACTTTGCGCAAATTAAGCAAGGGAAACATACAGGTCTCGGTTTGCTCTGCCCCCCCCCAACAAATAGCCACCCCCTGTACCACTAGAGTCGTTGGGCAGTGGCTCTGACCAACGTGGTGACTTACGCTTGACGTTCAGTGTCCAACTGTGAATCGCTCGCCCTCTCGCGTTGGAGATTTCACAGCTGTAATTTCCACTGTCTCCTGTCTGTGTCTTCAGCAAGTGCAGGGAGTGAATCCAAGCTCCTTCCCTGATCCGCACACCATCCCTCTCCCACAGCATGGAATTTTCTTTGTACCACTCGACCCGTGGTCTGGGATCTCCCGAAACTGACAATGAAATGAAGGGGAAACAAAGAAAAGTATGAGTTTTGTCCCTTATAATAACAATGGAATTCTAGGGATGAATCATTGGAGAGACCTGCTGAATATTACACCTCCAGGCTCACAGAACACTGAATCTGATCCAAACCCAGTACTGCCAATATTAACCCCCGGTGTGCTGATGCACATGGAAAAATGCAGGGACCCTTGCCAAGCACATGCACATAGAAGTGATATACATTAATACAAGAGATAAGATAAAGTGAAGGAGCTACAGATAATTATGCCAGATATTTTGCATCATTTTAACTTCCAGCCACCATCAGCTCAGGGAGAACACAGTCTACAACAGACTTAGGCATATGATTGTTTTACTGCATTGCTGCAACATATGCTGCAAGGGTTTCTTTCATAGGGGCACTATACTATCAATTTATTTGTGCCTGAAAACAATGAGTTATAGGACAGTAGAATGTACTCATGTTCTTGCGTGAAGCGCAGCACATATATACCCAAATGGGCAGGCACTCCCATGAAGTGCAGGATTTTTGTCAGTCTATATATATATATATATAAAATTATTTACAATGTTCTGCAACAGAACATTATATAATATTTTGGTAGTGAGCACATTTGCTTTGGGGTGTACACTGTAAATTTGTGAAGAAGGGTGATACCATAGATATACAGAGTTCAAATTTCATCCCAAGTGGACTTGTCATTTAATTAAAGAACGTGAAGTTAAATATAGTTCTATGCATTTTAAGGAACATTTATTGAATTACACCTGCCTATGAAATAAGGCATACTTCTCCTTTACAGATGATAAACTAATACCTTTACAACGGAATATTACTTCACTGCCCTCCAGCACTTCTTGGCTTGAGGGACTCAGGTCAAAGCTGGGGACTGTTCCAAGGCTTTTGTTCAAGGTTTCTCTTGTGTCTGACACCATGGGGCATGAACGAAACCCATCTTGGCTCAAGGGAAGTGATTCCTGATTCCTATCCTTCTGCCTCCTCTCATCATGACTAATGCCAGACTTTGGCTGGGTTTCTAACTTGATAGACTTCAGGGTGATGGTACTGGAGGTTGTCTTCTGCCGTTTTATCTCCCCACCATCTGGCAAAGGCTCAGCTGTATGTTGTGTGCTATCAGGGTGCTGCAACATACTAGATTCATACAGTGTGCTGCTTGTTGTACCATAGGGTCTAGATTCAGATTCTTTAGATTGGATAAACTTCTGTGTAGAACTAAGTTCTGATGTCTTCTGCAGCTTCAAGCTCTCACTGAGGGTCACATCAGTTACCTGTCTAGATGGGACACGTGTTATAACATTTGAATGGGTCTCTTTAGTCATATCATGTCTGGAAGTTGGATATCCAGTAGCCACTGACATTGAATGTGTGTCCTTAGAGGTACTACAAGTTGATTTTATAGTGGGCTCAACTACTTGTTCGTTTGATGACAAGAGAGAAGTCTCTTTGCTTGTTATAGAAGATAACTTTTTAGAATGTGTAAAAGACAAACCATTAGACACATCTGAAGAAATTTGGTCAGACCTTAATCCTGTTACATATTCTTCGGTGGGTTCCTTGAGGGACTGTGGCTCTTTCTGGAGAATATTTTCAGGTCCTTTCAATCGAACATTCCTGGACTTTGACTCCAGTACAGATGCACCAAGAACAGATGGTTCTTTTGTGTTTGTTTTATCTTTTAATGAAAACATCTTTATTTTTGAGTCAATGTTACTAGACTGCCGCAAAGCCACAGGGTTTGTCTTTTTAGTGGAAACAGGGTATAATTCTATGGGGGATAGGGAGGATGTCTCTTTGCCAGGGAAAGGCACTATTGATGTGGAATGAACAACAGGGGGAGTCTCTTTAGGAAATCTAACTTTTGATTCAATAGTGGAGGTGTAACATGAGGTTACAGAGGAGACCTGGGAGTCCTTGTCTTGCTTTGTGCCTTGTACTGGGAGGTAAGGAGAAGTCCTGCTGGATCCTCTGGAAAGATCTGAGGAAAAACTGTTGGACATGATCTGAGAGGGAGAAGATGGCTCTTTGTTGGAAATGGGCACAATCTTTTTGGAAGGAGCATCAGTGTTCGCTGTCGGAGACATGTCCACTTTCTCTTTGTGCAAAACTTTAGTTCCAGAGGAGAATCCTGAACTCAATAATTTTCCTCTATCGTTAAGGCCATTTGTGGTCACAGATTTGGATTCAAGGCTCCTGGTTGTGGGAATGGTGTTGACTCCAACCCTCACAGAGCCACTAAAGACAAAACACAGATGTATGTAAATGGGAAAATGACTCTTCACCCCAAAGTGCCCATATTGGCCAAATCAAATAAAACATCTTATATTCTTCTTCAATTTAATTATAAGTTCTACTTACTATTTCTCCTGTGTTTCCCTATAAGTCCTTTTATTGTGCAATGTAACCATTCTATAACTCCTCCTACTCCCCCAACTGCACCCATAAACATCCCAATAGCTCTTTCTCCATATAACCCTCCCTGTAATTGCTCCTCCATACAACGCCTCCTACTGCCCCAATTGCACTCATATAACGCCTCCAATTGCCCATATAATCCTCCCAATAGCACTTCCCCTTGCCCCATATAGCAGGGGTGCATTCATAGAAAGTTAGAAGAAAACTAGACCCGCTGAAACATGAAAGCTGTAGGAATAAATGTACTTACCCATCCATCTTTTCAGAGCCTGAAACAAGAGACAAAGCAAATGAATCATTGGTAACGAAGCAATGTTAACATGTTGTGGTGGTTACCCCTGGCCATGTGATTAGAATCTGAGAAATATCCCAAAAAATTATAACAACACTTGGGGGCAAATTTACTATTATTCCCCAAAATTAGCTCGACCAAATAAAGAATTCGATAAGCATTCGACCATCGAATGCTTATCGAATTGTTTTAGGCTATCATTTTGCTCGCTATTCGATTTCTCGATAAATTAGTACTATCGGATACCAATCGTTCGATTTCACGAAAAAATTGTGAAATTTCCTTTGAGCGTCCGAATGATCAAATATCCGATCATTCGATCTATCGATCTAATCGATGATCGAAGAGGCCAAATTTGCATATTCGATTTCATGAAAGATTCGTACAATCGTAATGCGATCGAAATTGATCAATTTCGATCATTTCACGTGAATTTCGTAAATTTGCCCCTTGGTGTTGGAAGATTTAGGGCCATACTGGCCAAGTAGCGCACAGCAGTATAGACAGAGAATAACAGATTTAGTTACCTTGAATAACAAGTTCTGCTGACACAGAGGTTTTCCCAGAGCAGTTTGACACGGAGCAGGTGTATGTTCCTTCGTCGGCCACACCAACTCCATATATCTCAAGGAAATGAAATCCTGATTTCTCAGTCATGGTGTAGTGTTCCCCTGGATGTATCTCATCATTTTCCTGGAATAGATAATCACACATTCAGGAGAAGGGCCATTGCAATAGATCTCAGGGGGGAAAAAGCTATAGTAAATACCAGTTAATGTACATGGTAATGGATATTATAGGGCCTTGCATATTGTCCAGGTTATATATGCTCTGCTGTGTAAGTATGAAGGACCTGCTGGGGCACAGGAGATTGGAATGCCTTACTCAGCTGGAAGCTTTCTGTGTATCAAAGGGAGAGAGAACAGCCTAGGAGAGGAAGTGATAGTGGTATTTAACTGGGTATTTATTGGGAGAGATTGTGTGGCCATTGGGAAGAAGAGCCCAGCCCAAAGAATAAGAGTTTTGTATCTTGGTAAGTACTGTGACAAGATTGGATTCACTTACTCAAATACAGGTTCCCCTGACCATCGTGTGCTAAGAACATTGGGGACATTTGGGAAAATGTCCCCAATAATATCCTGCCCGTTTTGCTGAAACTTATACAAGGTTAGCTCAGGTGCCATCTGAAAATTCCAATAACTAATCAGACTATAAACAGCATCTAATTGGAACACACAGGCCGTGAACCTCAAAACATAAACTCCCAATGGCCCAACTCCTGAATCCGGCACACGAGAGACTGGTCAGTGAGGAATGCGGTGAGATGAAATACGAGAGGGAAGGAAATTATTATTTGCACAAGATGTTGCTTTGTGCTTTCCAAAGTAAATCTCAGATCCTCCGACTCGACAGCTGAGCAGCAAAACTCATCCGGTTTCTTATTCTTGGAGAAATGTCAGAAAAATAAAGTTCTCACATCCCAGGTAGTAACGAATTCTGGGGCCCAAGGCAGGACCCTGGGTGGGAATGGGGCCAGGACACGCCAAGGTGCAAACAAGATACAAATTCCTCACTGATCAAGGGGATTGGTTGTGTATAATAAAGGGGAACTATAGTAATCATTTTATATTACAATAAGGGTTATAACATGCAAGAATGGTGTTGTTACATAGTAATACCTTTTAGACATTATGTCACTTTCAGTGAAAATGCCTTAGGGTACTTATGGTCTCCTTGCTCGATTGCTGCTCCCCTCGGACTGGATGAAGGCAGGAATAATCACTAAAGCAGAGAGGGCCATAGCAATTCAGTTTACATTGTCTATAATTTATTCAACCAAACTCTCACCTTGTACCAAGTAACCTCCGGCTGGGGTCTTCCTGTTATCTTGCAGGAGAAACGACCCGTCTGACCCTCTCTCACAACCATACGAGCAGGCTTAGTAATGAATCTGGGTGGACTGTCACCCCAGATATTTGGACGGTTTTCTACTGGAGGAACTGGTGAGTGAACACTGGATACATGGAAGACAAGGAAATATTGTTACAACTCTTGTTACTTACCTGCCCTCATCTAGCCTGGCATTCTTTCACTATACCACTTATGCCCCTGACCTTATTGTGCCTGGCATTCCTTCCCTAACACTGCCTCATCTTGTCTAGCATTCCTTCACTATACACTATATGTCCTGCCATCATCTAGCCTGGCATTCCTTCTGTATGCATTATATGTCCCTGCCCTCATCTTGTCTGGCATGTATTCCCTATACAATATAAGTCCCTTCCCTCATCTAGCCTGGCATTCATTACCTATACATTATATGCCCCTGCCTGGTATTTATTCTCTGTACAATATATACCCCCTGCTATCATCTAGCCTGGCATTCCTACACTATAAACTCAATGTCCTTGCCTGCATCTAGCATGGTATCCTTTCCCTATACAGCATGTACCCCAGCCCTTATCTAGCCTGGAATTCACTCCTTACACACTTTATGTCCATGCTAATATGTAGCCTGCCATTTCTTTATAATACACTATATGCCCCTGCTCTCATCTACCTTGGCATACAATATATGCTACTAAATGCCATTTTTGGTGCCATATCCCTCACTTGCCTGACCTTGTGTCTCATACCACATCATTTGGTACCTAATATTGCCTATTTCATGGGACCCATATAATATGAGGATTCAGCCCTGGGAATAACTGTATATTACTGTACACTGCAAACAGAGAAAGGAATCATGAGTTTAGCATTGTATGTCTGGAGTGAACACCATTGACCTTGCACTTATAATAACCCCGTCTGCAGTTATACCTTGCCTGGCACCCATGGCCCTATCTGTACATTGGGGATTGGGTTTCAGTAAAGGGGCGAGCTTGGCTCTCAGCTCTGATTGCTGAAGGCTGGAGAGTTTGGGGTGGGGGGTCTATGGCAGCCAAATCTGTACAAATATGAACAAAGTAGAACTGTACAAAGGGGTAGCAGAGAGCCAAGTGATGCTGATTAATGAAGGTTTTTCTGTTTAATCAAATGTTCCAGTCACCACAGTGGAAGTGAATGAAAGGAGCATTAATCAGCACTGCTATTAAACTGATTGCTCGCCCCAGTTGGACGGGAGTCCTGATCTGCAGTAATAAATTCAGGTACAGGAATTCAGAACCGGCCACACACACACAGTCCTGCCTGGTTCTGCCAAACCACTGATTGTACCTTGTGATGGGAACCATTTTGGGGTCATGGCTTTCTCTGTGATACTCAAAAGTGAAAAGGAGAACTAAGTTTGCATTATCCCTACTATAAACATCCACTTGGGTAACCAAAACCTATCCTCTCAACTATAAGTATTTAGGTACAGAGTTATAATTCTTTGCATTTTCTGTGCCTGGAACAGAACAGGCACGAACCACCCACTAAATGAAGTAAATCAAAAATCTCTCTGTATTTACCCAAGTACACAGTTTTAGATCTCTGTTCTTCCTGCTCCTGGGCTGCTCTTTCTTCCATTTAACCAAGGAAGGTACCTATCTGCTTATGGGGAAGAACAGAAAACCCAAACTCTGTACCTGGGTAAGTACTGGGGTGGGATTCATTGGAACACAGGAAAGAGAGGAGCCTATGTGTCAAAAAATAAAGAGAATTAGAGCTTGGCACCTTGATACAGTTAGGCGCACTTACACTGATCTTGTAAAAGAGAACAGTCCAGCAACAGAGATATACAACTCAGCAGATATACATGCTCAGGAGACACAAGAAATGTAGGGTTTGACCAATTATTGTCCTGTAATCAGACAGCCCCTGTACTTACCCCAGAGTCCTTGTGTTGGAAGGCAGGCTGTATTTTATTGCAGAACTACCTGTAGGTAGAGAACCAAAGATCCAATTATATTCTCTATCACAGAGGCAAAACTATCAGATTTCCATAATATTTAATAATAATAAATGTAATTTTCTTTAGTGAGTAAACTATGACTCTCAGAATCCACAACAGCTGTATAGGGCCACAGGTTGCTCTCCCTTTTGTATAGTATCAGCAGCACAGATGGGCCCCTGCATAACAGCCAGAACCCATAAAGAACAGAGCAACGGGCTGACATCAGTAACCAGCCAAGCTCTAATCAGTGTATGTACACAGCACCACCCACTGGTATTCATTTGGTATAACAGGGACAATGAAAATTATGAGTTAGAGTAATATCTTATTGTATCCACCTCTAGCAGGAAGCTTTGCAGTGTACTCACCATCCTTAATGTTAATAAACCTTTCCACAACTGTACCATGTCTTGTAGCTTTAACTATCCCATTGGCTGCAAATCACCTAATTGCTGAATTTGAATATTGATGAAATTAATAGCATCCCTACCATTGTAACACTCTGCCAGCTTCCCTGGGCCACATTGGAAAAATAAAAATTGTCTGGCAATGACACACAAACACTACATAAAGTAAAGAAAATACAAAGAAAAGAACTACAATACCAGTTGGATAACGAGATGGAGCTATATACTGGAATATGGGACACCTGGATATTATATATTATATAAACATTATTATATTATTATTATTATTGTTATCATTACATTTCCTCGGGAACTGAGCGTTTCAAGCTGGGCCGCATTCATATCCATCCAGGGCCACAGGTTGGACACCCCTGCTTTATACCAAACCACTGGCACATCCCATGATGACTCCTAGCTATTCTTCAGCAAGCTCCATGTCATTTCCTGTCCTTGGGAAAGAGAGCAGCCCAGGAGCAGGAAGTACAAAGAATGTCCACTACTTCCCCCTGTACATGGGGAAGTACTGGAGGGATTGGATTCATTTACACATGGTCAGGTACCAGTCTTACCACGGGAAACAGATCAGCTGAAGAGACGACAGTACAGATAATAAGAGCTCTGTAACCAGAATTCACAGGAGGCGTTTTCTGTCTGACCATGGGAAAGAGAGCAGCTTGGGAGAATAGTTGGACCATATATAACAAAAAAAAACCTGGAGAAGAAGTAAATTAAAATATCTCACCTTCAACAGTCAGTTCTACTGTCACCTGTCGGACGCCGCCATCATTGACAGCCTCGCACGTGTACTTGCCACTGTCACCTTCAGTGGTATTTCTGATCACAAGAGAGAAATTGCCCCGGATTCCCTGCTCCACTTTACATCGATCACTGTTTTGCACAGGCTGCGAATTTCTATACCAGGTGACCCGTGGGTCTGGGCGACCATTAACCTGCCAAAGTACCAGGGCATAGTCAGGACAGGGAGAGGAATATGTTTGATATGGGAAAGATGCAATATTGACGGTAAGGAAACGTTGCACCCTATGTTATAGTCGGGCAATATGGTGTCAGGGAAAGAAAGCTTCATCCAGGGGACAAAGGGTAACTATAAATGATACAGATGGGGTCTGAAGGGTTAAATGAACGTGAGCACAGATACATTTAGATACATGTAGTTACAGTGAAGCTGTTAGTACAGTGAAGCTGTTACACCCCCCCCCCCCC